>JBBHKE010000968.1:47521-137023 GCA_037447655.1 Zygnema cylindricum
CGAACCGTACAGCGGTATCGAACGTAGGAGAAGTCAAGCTGCAAACATGGAGTGATGCAAGCTATGGCGACATGCCAAGCCGGAAATCCACCACGGGATTCGTTCTACAAATTGGGAACAGTACTTGCTGTTGGAGTACCAAACTTCAAAAGGTTACAGCACACTCGACAATGGAGTCAGAATATATGGCAGCAAGCTCGGCCCTCAAAGAACTCTTATGGGTAAAATCCATGTTACAAGAACTAGGATACATGCAAGCTAGTCCACAGGTGATCTTGTGTGATAACCAGGCTGCCATTCTTATTGCTTCTAACCCAAGTCATCACTTCAAAAGCAAGCACATGGATGTACGATTACACTTTCTAAGAGAAAAAGTGTTCTCTAGAGTGATTAAATTATGTTATTTACCAGATGCAAAATTGATTGCTGATATGCTTATTAAAGCTCTTCCTGCTCCTAAGCTCAAGTATTGTAGGGACGCATTAGGATTAAGTGAATAGTTGAATTGATGCAGTGCTATACTGCCACTCTGCGCTGCACCATTGAGATATAGTGGGACTGGGTGACTTGCTAATTGCTATATTGCTATGCTGCGATGCTGCGCTAGGATATTGAGTCTAAAGCTTTAGGGGAGTGTTGTCTTTTTGGAAAGCTTTCAGTCTCAGAGCAGCGCAGCTGCTTTACAGACAAAGCAGCGCAGCTGCTATACAAACAGAGCAGCACAGCTGCTATACAACAGAGAAGCGCAGGTGCTATACAGCAGAGCAGCTGCAGCTGCTATACAGCACAGTAGCTGCTATACAGCAAAGCAACGCAGCAGCACAGCAGCGCAGCAGCAAAGCTGCAACAAAGACAGGACAAGGCAACCACGATTATATATTATATGGTCGGTACGGACAACGCAATGTCTAATATTCATAATTTATTCTGTACAGGATAGAGCAATTGCGATAGATACGATTCTAGTTAGCTTAGTGATAGCTCAGTGGTAGCTTAGTGATAGCTCAATGGTAGCTTGACAGATTAGTGGTAGCTTGGTGGTTTGATGTACCTCTCAAGTACACAGGTGTTGCTAATTCAACACAAGTATAAGACTTGGGACTCATAACATATTATGTATCTAGACTTCCAAGAAGTAAAACTGCAGACAGTTTTTAGGAAACTTCTGAGTATTATATCTTGAGTGTTGTCTAGTGAATTGTGCTAAAACTTTGGGAGTTATCAGTGTTTATTCTACTCTACATAATGATAGAGTTTTGTGAGGTTTGGATGCTTGTATAAGAAGTGGTGAGCACTTAACAACAGCTGTTTGGTAGGATTCTTGATAGCATCTAAGAGTCTATCATGTCTACTTCTACTACTACTGCTGCTCCTCCGCCTGCACCGGTGGTAGTAGAACAACATTGTTACCTAACATACACAAACTGTAACCCTAACAGTAATTGTTACATAACTTACCCAAACTGTTAGCGCTAAACATAATTGTCATCTAACTTACACAAAATGTAAGTGCTAACAAGAATTATGACCTTTCTTACACAAATTGTTAACGCTAACAAGAATTGTTACCTAATTTTACACAAACTATTAACGCTTAGAAGAATTCTTATCTAAATTTCACAAACTGTTAGTGATAACAAAAATTGATACCTAACTTACACAAACTGTTAGCGCTTACATAAATTTTTACCTAACTTACATATACTATTAGCGCTAATAAGAATTGTTATCTAAATTACACAAACTTTTTGCGCTAACAAGAATTGTTATCTAAATTACACAAACTCTTAGCACTAATAAGAATTGTTATCTAAATTACCCAAACTGTTTAACGCTAACAAGAATTTTATCTAAATAAAACATAGTGTTAGCGCTAACAAAAATTGTTATCTAAACTACACAAATTGTTAGCGATAACAAGAGTTGTTATCTAAATTTCACAAAATTGTTAGACTAACAAGAAATGTTATCTAAATTACTCTAACTGTTAGTGCTAACACAAAGTGTTACCTAACTTACACAAATTGTTAGCGCTAACACGAATTGTTACATAGCTTATACAAACTGTTAGTGCTAAAAAAAATTGTTATCTAAATTACATAAATTGTTAGCGCTAACAAAAATTGTTACCTAGCTTATACAAACTGTTAGCGCTAACAAGAATTGTTATCTAAATTACACAAAATTGTTAGCGCTAGCAAGAAATGTAATCTAAACTACACAAAATTGTTAGCGCTATCAACAATTGTAATCTAAATTATACAATTTTAGCGTTAACAAAAACTGTTATCTAATTTACACAAACTCTTAACGCTAACAAGAATTGATAACTAAATTACACAAACTGTTAACGCTTACAAAAATCGTCACCTAACTTACACAAACAGTTAGCGCTAACAAATTGTTTTTTTCTAAATTACACATACTGTTAGCGCTTACAAAGAATTGTTACCTTACTTACACAAACAGTTAGCGCTAACAAGACTTGTTATCTAAGTTACACAAACAGTTAGCGCTAACATAACATATGATCTAAGTTACACAAACTATTAGCGCTAACCTGAATAAATACCTAACTTACACAATTTGTTAGCGCTAACATGAATTGTTATGTTAATTACACAAACTGTTAGCGCTAACAAGAATTGTTACTTAACTTACACAATGTGTAAGCACTAACATGAATTGTTATCTATTTTACTCAAGCTGTTAGCGCTAAAAAGAATGTTACCTAACTTACACAAACTATTAGCGCTTACAATAATTGTTACCTAACTTACAAAAACAGTTAGCAATAACAAGTATTGTAACCTAACTTACACATATTGTTAGCGCTAACAAGAATTTTTACCTAACTTACCCAAATTGTTAGCGCTAACAAGAATTATTATCTAAATCACACAAACTTTTAGCTTTAACAAGAATTGTTACCTAACTTACACAAATTGTTAGCGCTAACAAGAGTTTTTACCTAACTAACACAAATTGTTAGCGCTAACAAGAATTGATATCTAAATTACACAAATTGTTAGCGCTAAAAAAAAATGTTATTAGAATTACACAAACAGTCGGTGCTAATAAGAATTGTTACCTAACTTACACAAACTGTTAGGGCCACCAAGAATTGTTATCTAAATTACACAAACTGTTAGCGCTTACAAATATTGTTACCTAACTTACACAAATTGTTAGCGCTTACAAGTATTGTTACCTAACTTACACAAACTGTTAGCACAAACAATAATTTTTACCTAACTTACACAAATTGTTAGTGATAACAAAAATTGTTATTAGAATTACACAAATAGTCAGTGCTAATAAGAATTGTTACCTAACTTACACAAATTGTTAGGGCTAAGAATAATTGTTATCTAAATAACACACTGTTAGCGTTTACAGGAATTGTTACCTAATTTACACAAACTGTTAGCGCTAACATTAATTGTGACCTAACTTACACAAACTGTTAGGGTCAACAAGAATTGTTATCTAAATAACACAAACTGTTAGCGTTGACAGGAATTGTTACCTAATTTACACAAACTGTTAGGTTAAAGAAAATTGTTACCTAACTTACACAAACTGTTAGCGCTAACAAGAATAGTTACCTAACTTACACACACTATTAGGGCTAACAATAATTGTTATCGAAATTACACAAGCTAATAGCGCTTAAAAGACTTCTTATCTAAATTACACAAAGTGTTAGCGCTAACAAAAATTGTTACCTAAATTTCAAAAATTGTTAGCGCTAACAAGAGTTTTTACCTAACTAACACAAATTGTTAGCGCTAACAAGAATTGTTATGTAAATTACACAAACTTTTAGCGTTAACAATAATTGTTATCTAACTTACACAAACTGTTAGCGCTAACAATAATTGTTATCTAAATTACACAAATTGTTAGTGCTAACAATAATTCTTACCTAACTTACACAAACTATTAGCGTTAACAAAAATTGATATCTAAATTCACGACATTAACGGCAGCAGCTAACAGGAATTGTTACATAAGTTACAAGAATTTAGTTAGCACTAACAAATTGTTTCTACTCACACAAAATGTTAGCTGAACACTGAATTGTTAACTGACTTACACAAACTTTTAGGGTTAACAAGAATTGCTACCTAACGCAAATTATTAGCTTATAGGAATTGTTATCTAACTTACACAAAATGTTAGCGTTAATAGAATTATTATCTAAAATTACACAAACTTTTCTAAAGAAGTTGTTATGAATAACACAAAATGTTAGCGCTAATAGGAATTGTTATCTAAATTACACAAACTTTTAGCGCTGAAAGAAATTGTGACCTAACTTACACAAACTATTAGCACTAACATGAATTGTTACCTAACTTAAACAAATTGTTAGGGCTAACAATAATTGTTTTCTAAATAACATTAATTGTTAGCGCTAATATGAATTGTTACCTAACTAACACAAAATGTTAGCGCGAACATAAATTGTTACTTAACTTACACAAACTGTTAGCGCTAACAAGAATTGTTATCTAAATTACAAAAATTGCTAGAGTTGACAAGATTTGTTACCAATTTTACACAAACTGTTCGCCATAACAGGAATTGCTACCTAACTTACACAAACTGTTAGCGCTAAAAGAAAATGTTACCTAACTTACACAAATATTAGCGCTAATAAGAAGTGTTATCTAATTACACATACTGTTAGCGCTTACGCGAATTGTCACCTTATTTACTCAAATTGTTAGCGATAACAAGGATTGTTATCTCAATTACACAAACTATTAGAGCTAACAGTAATTGTTACCTAACTTACACAAACAGTTAGCGCTAACAGGAACTATTATCTAAATTACACAAATTGTTAGCGCTAAGAGGATTAGTTACCTAACTTTCACAAATTGTAAGCGTTAATAAAAATTGTGACCTAACTTACACAAACTATTAGCGCTAAAAGGAAATGTTACCTAATTTACACAAACTGTTAACACTAATTTGAGTTGTTACCTAATTTACACAAAATGTAAACGTTAACAAGAATTTTAATCTTAATGACACAAAGTGTTAGCTCTAACACGAATTGTTATCTAAATTAAACATACAGTTAGCGCTAACAGGTATTGTGACCTAATTACTCAAAGTGTTAGTGCTAAAAAAAATTGTTACCTAACTTACACAAAATATAAGCGCTAACAGGTAGTCTTATTTAAATAACACAAACTGTAAACGCTAACAGGAATTGTTACCTAACTAACACAAACTGATAGCGCTAACAAGAATTGGTATCTAAATTACACAAACTGTTAGAGCTAACAGGAAATGTTACCTAACTTACACAAACTGTTAGCGCTTATAGGAATTGATATCTAAATTACACAGACTGTTAGCGCTAACTGGAATTGTTACCTAAATGATGTTGTTCATAGCCATTTTCAGCCATGAATGTACCCTCGGAAGCACCACTAACTAACCCAAAACATCCTTCTTTGATTCCACCCAGAATTCTAGAGAATCACCAAACTAAGCTGAAACTACAGAAACAAATAGTTCCTAGGGCATTAAGTATTCCCACAAATTTTCATATAGTTATACCTGTTGTTCTTTGGTCTACAATAGACTTGTCTACAATAGACAGCAGAAGCGACCCAAATTATGAACCGTACAGCTAAGCAAATCTAGTCCAATGAACAATCCTTTGAAATGAAAGCCCTCCAAATAAGTGAATGCATTCCTTGATGCTGCAAATATGCGACCATTTCACACAGACCAAACACACAATAAATTTGCAAATATTTGGAAAACCTAGGACCACCTTAGGACAAATGCAATCACAGATGCATTAAACAACAAAACAAATACATGCACAATGCATGACTAACAACCATAAAATTAACAAACATATAAATAATAATGAATGCCATCCCACATAACCAAATGTACAATCAGATAATTAAATGTATCACGTAAATGCATGACTTAATCGGCAACCCTAAATTACTAAATCTTTGGTCCCTACTTTTCTAACCAACATTGATAATATCGCTAACAAAGCTCATAGCTATATATACACTTGTAAGCTGTCAGCCAGTCACGTAACTATCACTAAGTCCTATGTAGGCGTAACAAACTACTACTAAGAGTAATTAAATCGTAAGCGTACACCTGGGAGTCAAACAATCATAAGCGTACACTTGTCAACAAGTACGACACTACACACACACTAATTAACCTGTCGAAACCTTAAACCACTTAAAAATATGTCACACGATAAAAACCTTTGTAAAATAGCGGCGGACGCCGTCTGCCGTCTGCTGTCTACCCTCAAATGTACATCAATCCACTTGCCGAAATGATATCGTACCATCCAATTGGAACCGTACCAAAAACCACGTTATTCGTCATAAATGTCGTCCGCCGAAATAAAGTACACTCGTCCAAAATAGATTCTTTGTACCATCGCGTACTTTACATAAATGTCGCCCGTCACATTAAGTTCCGTATGGCTGGCGTACACTTAAGACATTTCGAATATTAAGCGTCGGATCGTTTCGCGATCCGCCGTCCATTTCACTTTACGAAAACCGTACTTTTACAATTGTTTGTTCGCGTCACTTCAATTAAATTTCGTACGTTCATAAATTAAATCACACGTTTTCTCCCCCAAACCCCAAATCCATTCGAACCTCCACATTAAATTCAATGAGTATCACGCATTACAAATCGCGTCGAGTACGCACGAAACGTCGCGTATACACGAAACTTCGCGTACGCACGAAACTAACTTTTCAAAAACAACAATACCAACCATAATTCCCACATTACCCAGTCAAAGTTGCAAAAAAATAGCCTGCCAGAACATTGATAAATTTGACCAACTTCACAAAGAAGTCCCAAGCAGACACACAGTATGTCTGCAAATTTGCCACAAAATTTCCAATACAAAGAGGAACAAACATGCAAAATTTCAGATAATTATGCCTATACAATCGAGAGTAATTCTAAGATGAAATAACCAAAAATAATGAAAACAGGTTTGTCCCAAAAGTTCCTAAGTCTAAAAATGACTAAGTCCTACAAATATACACTACAGCTTACTACTAACTGTACGGAGGCATACTTGGCGTATGTATCCCGAATACTTTGTGACCTGTCAGAATGAATAGATCTACACTAAGACATAATACACATAGGACAAAACATTGTTGCAAATATTTACAAACCTTTCAAATTTCATCAAACGAATCTGGACCGTCAAGAATTAATATCATGTGATGGACACGATTTCGCGTCCCTCACTAAAATGACCAAACAGACGGCGCCGCTACAAACCTTAAGGATTTCGTCAAACGAATCGTAATCGTCCAAAATAAATATAATGTGATGGACGCGATTTCGCGTCCCACTTGTTGAAATATAAAGGAGGCATTTTTCCGCCTTCCGTAGCTCTTATTCAGCACCGGCGATGTCGTGCTGCGTGGTTCCAAAGTACACTTGACGAAACGACGTCATTCTCTCCAAATCCATCCCCTACTGTAAGCGCGTCATTCGCTTGACAAATTATGTTCCTTACGGGCAACGTACATTTTAAATATTTCAAATATTTCAAATCAGATCGCTTCGCGATCTGCCGTCTATTTTCCAACACATTCCGCGCCACTTAATTGTTTCTTCACGTCCCTTTAATTTTCCTCGTACATCTACTCCCCCAATCCGCAAACCATTCGAACCACCACATTACTTTCGGTAACAAAAAAGGCACGCGAACACACGCACACACAAAACGTCGTGTGCGCACGAAAATAAATTTTCAAAAACCAACAAATTACACAAAATGTTAATGCTAACAAGAAATTTTATCTAAATTACACAAACTGTTAGCGCTAACAGGATTTGCTACCTAACTTACACAAACTGTTAGCGCTAACTGGATTTGCTACCTAACTTACACAAACAATTAGCGCTAACTGGATTTGTTACTTAACTTCACAAACTATTAGCGCTAATAGCAATTGTTCCCTAACTTATACAAACTTTTAGTGCTAACATATATCGTTTCTTAACTTACACAAACTGTTAATGCTAACATAAATAGTTATCAAAATTACACAACCTGTTAGCGCCAACAGGAATTGTTATCTAAGTTACACAAACTGTTAGCGCTAACAGGTATTGTTACCTAATTACTCAAAGTGTTAATGCTAAAAAAAACTGTTACCTAACTTACACAAAATATAAGCGCTAACAGGTACTGTTATTTAAATTACACAAACTGTGAACGCTAACAGGAATTGTTACCTAAATTACACAAACTGATAGCGCTAACAAGAATTGGTATCTAAATTTCACAAACTGTTAAAGCTTTCAGGAATTGTTACCTAACTTATACAAACTGTTAGTGCTAATATATAACGTAACTTAACTTACACAAACTGTTAATGTTAACATAAATAGTTATCAAAATTACACAACCTGTTAGTGCTAATAGGAATAGTTATCTAAGTTACACAAACTGTAAGCGCTAACAGGTATTTTTATCTAAATAACACAAATTGTTAGCGCTAACAGGATTTGCTACCTAACTTACACAAACTGTTAGCTCTAACAAGAATTGTTATCTAAATTACACATACTGTTAGCGCTAACAATAATTGTTAGTTAACTTACAAAAAAAGTTTGATAAACTGGAATTGTCATCTAAATTACACAAACTGATAAATCTAACAAGAATTGTAACCTAAATTGCACAAAGTGTTAGCGCTAACATGAATTGTTAACTAACTTACACAAACTCTTAGTGCTTACGGGAATTGTTACCTAACTTATACAAACTGTTGGTGCTAACATATATCGTTACTTAAATTACACAAACTTTTAATGCTAACATAAATAGTTATCTAAATTACACAACCTGTTAGCGCCAACAAAAATTGTTATCTAAGTTACACAATCTATTAGCGCTCACAGGTATTTTCATTTTAATTACACAAACTTATAGCGCTAACACGATTTGTACCTAACTTACACAAACTGTTAGCTTTAACAAGAATTGTTATCTAAATTACACAAATTGTAAGCGCTAACAAGAGGTGTTATCTAAATTACACAAACAGTTAACGCTAACCGGAATTGTTACCTAACTTACACAAACTATTAGTTTAAACAAAAATTGTTACCTAACTTACAAAAAATGTTAGCGTAATAGGAATTGTTATCTAAATTACACAAATTGTTAGCGCTAGTAGGAATTGTTACCTAACTTACACAAACTGTTAGTGCTAACAAGAATTGTTACCTTACTTACACAAATTGTTAACGTTAACAAAATTTGTTACCTAACTTACACAAACTGTAAGCGCTAACAAGAATTGTTTTCTTGATTACACAAATTGTTAGCGCTAACAGGAATTGTTACTTAACTTATGAAATTATGTGTCCTCCATTGGACCACAGAATACAGGAAGTCTGTAGATAGTATTTAACTAACCCACTTCAAGCCACAACCACTGTTGTCCAGGAAGGCAAAGTGACTGTATGACTTTTCCCCTGTAAAGCCTGGACTCCCCTGAATTTGTAGCAAAAATAATCACTCAAAATAGCCAACCAACGGATAAATTATAAGGTGGCAAAGATGCCAAGTTTATATAAACTCTCAAAGGGAGAGAGGTCACTTCCTACCAATTTCTCAAAGTCTTAAACCCCTCTCACAACCCTTTCTACTGACGTACAAACGAATCAAACAACTGTAGGGTACAGAAAGGTACTACTGCCGATGTACCTTCTGTACGGCTTGTGTACGACAAAGCCATTGAGTGGACGCGTGCCCAATTTTAATTCGTCCTTATGTTCCTCGGAATTCCCTCAACGTGGTGCACGTCATTCTATGTCTATAAACGCCAAATTGACCATTCTGTGATCTCGATAGAGATATAGCCGTCGGATTTATTCCGACATTAAATGACGGTTGTCGAAACAAATGTTTGATTCATTTGTTTCGTGCGTGATAAAGTTTCAAAATATATATAACACTAGGTTCTATGTTCTTTAGTTTGTCGTGCCGTCAATCGAATTCATGGTTTTAATAGCATTTAAATATTTATCAAACCTAATGTACCTTAACGGACTTCTACGACAGTCTGGTTAGAGTTAACGACTACGCCGCGCTCTGCCGGTCAGAGGTTCGAGTCCTGCCGGACTCAACCTTTTGTTGAGAGTGACATAAGTCACTCTTTAGTCTTTAGTGACATTGCATTGGTATTAGAATTGAAAATGATATTGACATTGACATTGGCATTGGCATTGGCATTGACGTTGACATTGACATTGGTATTAGCATTGGCAATGATATTGACATTGGCATACCTTCTATATACCAAGCTTCTTCATTTTTCTCATCCTATCAAAGTGCACATGCCCCAACCGCTTATGCCAAATTATCAAGTTTGGGACACCAACATAGTAAGCATATTTCTTTTCATTAATAAGATTAAGGCTAACCGTTCCTTGGCTAACTTTATCTGTTGTAAAGTAGACTTCATCCCCATACCAAGCTGTAAAAACTCCCTTTCTATTGAGGTATCAAAATTATTTTCATCTAATACTGAGGTAGAGACAAGATTTTTACTCAGCTGAGGAATGTGGAGTACATTTGAGAAATTGAGTATAGAAGTTTACCCTTCACTAAGACTTTCAGATCTACTAACCCCACTAAATCTATAGTAACTACTCTCTCATCCGCGTACTCTATCTCTACAGTATGGATCTTTCTTAGCTTGGTAAATAGGTGCCTGTCACGACACATATGCATGGATGCACCTGAATGGATGATCCATCCTTTCTGTGGAGCTTCCCCGATGGCTCCAAGAGCACACTTTTGTTTCCAAGGGATCTCCTTCTTCTCCGGACTCTCGTCAAGAAAGAGCTCCCCATCCTCCTCCTCAAAGGACTCGTCCTCCTCGGTCTCCCCTTTCACTTGTATGACCACAAGTGCCTTCTTCTTCCCTCCGGAAGAACCCCCTCCACGGTTCTCTTGGAGCCTTAGTTTCGACAGCTTGGTACAATCCGCTATGAAGTGTCCCGACTTTTTACAGAAATGACAAAGACCCTTTGGGGGCCTCGGTCCTCCAGACTCATCTTTCTCTCTTTTGAAGATGCAGTACGGCTTCCTCGAATCCTTCCCCCACCGGTCCGTTCCAGCAGCTAGAGCTTGAACGCTCTTTCCTCCTCTTCGAATCTCAACAATGTTTTCTCGCACAATTATCATCCGGACAACTGTGTTCCACTTCCAAGAACTGTCATCCATTTCCTGCACTCGGTACACTATGTTATCATATTCATTAGGCAACATATGATGAGGGTGTTGACTTTCATCTTCATTTAACCTGTCCACCCGGCATTTTCCATCTCCATATTCAAGCTAGAGAGGTCGTTACAGTAGTTTAACAATTTTCTCCCTTTGTAAGTGTAATCCCCTAACCTTTGCTCGGCCCGCGAGAGCTCTTGAATGGTACCAACTCTGTAGATCTTCACTAACGTCTCCTACAGCTCCTCGGCTTTGAGAATGTGAAGATGGGAGGTAGCCAGAGCTTAAGTAAGGTACCTCATAATGAAATGCCTGGCAACCATGTTTGTGTATTCGCACGTTTGAATGTCGTTTTCCTTGGTCTTTACGGCAGCCGCTCCGGGTGTCGTGGCGATAGGAGTGAGAGGTGTCTCTTTCCTTTTCCCTTTTTTGGACACACTACTGTCCCCATCGTCTACCTCCTACGTTGGGGCAATTGTTGTTGCATCAAACCTCACTCCACTAAACCCTGGTGGGATTCCGTAAGATGGACATTTCACTTGTCCACTGACGATACACAAGTATCGTTTTTTACACAAAGCCCCTACCATAATAGCTTCCCAATAAATGAACCCAGATCCGTTGAAGATAGGCACCCTAGATGGTGGGCCCATATCCTGCAATTATGTGTCCCCATTGTTCTACAGAATTCAAGAAACCTCTAGATAGTTTTTGACTAACCCCTTTTCAACTAGGACCACTGTTACCCGAGCAGACAAACAGACAATTTGACTACAACCCTGTGTAGTATCGACTCCTCTGAGTGCGCAACAAAAAGAATCACTGAAAATGCCCGACCAGGCGATTAATTATCAAGTGGCAAAGATGCCAATATTTATACAGGCTCATTAGGAGAGAGGCGGCTACCTCCTCAATCCTCTAAGTCCTAAACCCCTTTCCAACCCCTATCTAGTGATGTACAAACCAATCAGAAGATCGTACAGTACAAAAAGGTATTATGGCCGATGTCCTTTTTGAACGGCTTGTGTACGACAAGACCATAGTGTGGACGTCTGTCTCCTTTGGACTTGTCCTCATGCACTCGGGATTCCCACTTCCCAATTTTATCTTGCCACGTGGTGCTAGGTCATGTTACACCCAAAAACGGCCAAAGCGACCATTCCGAGATCGCGGCAACGATGCGTGCCATCGGATCTTAACTGGCTTTACATACTAGTCTTTAAAACAAACGTCCGGTACATTTGTTTTGTATGGGTGTTTGTTCGCACTATATTCCAACTAGTCTCTATGTCCTTTATATGTAATTCTGTTAATTAGATTAAAGGTCCTTAGCAATGTTTAACTAAAAATCAAATCTTTTGTAGCCTAACGAACTCTTACGATAGACCGGTTAGAGCTAACGAACCTCTCGCTCTGCCGTTCGGAGGTTCGAGTCCTCATGTACTCTACCTTTTGTTAGAGAGTGACTTATGTCACTCTTTGGTCTTGGCTATAGAGCTGAGTCAACCATGGCTCCACCTTCCTCTCTTTCTTTCAGTGACTACAACAAGTATGGGGGCCAGAGGAAGGAGGTGGAGGTTGGCTGCCTAACGCTTTCTCTTTTACTTTTAATCTATTTAAGACCCAGAAAATACCCCATAAATCTAACGATTTCAACACAATTAAACTCTCAACCATGTTAATAACTCAAATTTGTGTTTGCGCAAACATTAAATTCTTGTAACAAACAACATTTATTGTTACGCTCACAAAAACAGTAAAAAGAAACCCTCAACTATGTTTACAACACAAATATGTGTTAACGTTAACAACAAAAATATTAACGAATAAATTATATTGTTAACGCACACAAAGATAGTTAAAAAAAAACTAAACCATGTTTCTATCACTAATTTGAGTTTGCTCTAACAAAGATATTTGTAACAAACAACGTTTATTGTTGGCACTCACAAAAAGAGGTCAAAAAAACTCTGAATCATGTTTGATACACAACTTTTTGTTTGCGCTAACAACAATATTATTCACAAACACTTTATATTGTTAGCGCTCACAAAAATAGTTCAAGTAAACTCTCAACCATTTTTATAACTCAAATTTGTGTTTGCGCAAACAATAATGTTTGGTAAAAAATGACATTTATTATTACGCTCACAAAAACAGTAAAAAGAAACCCTTTACTATGTTTGCAAAACAAATTTGTGTTTGCGTTAACAACAAAAATATTATCGAACAAAGTTTTTTGTTAACGTACACAAAGAGAGTTCAAAATACCCTAAACAATGTTTGTATCACAAATTTGAGTATGCGCTAACAAAGATATTTGTAACAAACAACGCTTACTTGTGTTCGCGCTTACTAAAAGAGGTGAAATAAACTCCGAACCATGTTTAAAACACAACTTTTTGTTTGCGCTAACAACAATATTGGCAACAAGCACTTTATATTGTTAGCATTACAACAATATTGGTATTAAACACTTTATCTCTGTTAGCCCAAACTCAAATTTGTGATAGTAACATTGTTTAGGGTTTTTTTGAACTCTCTATGTGTGCGTTAACGGTAAACTTTGTTCGTTAATTTTTTTTGTTGTTAACGCAAAAAAAAACTTGTGTTGCAAACATAGTTTAGGGTTTTCTTTTAGTGTTTTTCTGAGCGTGATAATAAATGTTGTTTGTTACAAGAATTTATTGCTAGCGGAAACATAAATTTGAGTTATAAACATGCTCAAACACAAATTTGTGTTGCTAAAATGGTTGAGGGTTTTTTTTTATTGGTTTGTGAGCGTAATAATAAACGTTGGTTGTTACAATAATTTATTATTATAGCAAACACAAACTTGAGTTATAAACATGGTTGAGAGTTTATTTTAACAATTTTTGTGAGCGCTAACATCATAAATTGTTTGTTGCCAATGTTGTTGTTAGTGCAAACACAAAGTTGCGTTACAAACATGGTTAGGAGTTTATTTTACCTCTTTTTGTGAGCTCGAACAAAAATCGTTGTTTGTTATATATATATATATATCTTTGTTAGCGCAAACTCAAATTTGTGATAGAACCATGGTTTAAGGTTGTTTTTAACACTCTTTGTGAGCGTTAACAATAAACTTCGATCGTTTATATTTTTGTTGTTAACGCAAACACAAATTTCTGTAGCAAATATAGTTGAGGGTTTTTTTTTAATTGTTTTACTGAGCTTTATAATAAACGTTGTTTGTTACAAGAATTTATTGTTAGCGCAATCACAAATTTGAGTTATAAACATAGTTGAGAGTTTATTTGAACAGTTTTTGTGAGCGCTATCAATAAAAAATGTTTGTTACCAATATTTTCGTTAGCGCAAACACAAAGTTGTGTAACAAACATGGTTTTGAATTTATTTTACCTCTTTTTATGAGAGCGAAAAATAAACGTTGCTTGTTAAAATATCTTTGTTAGCCCGAACTCAAATTTGTGAGAGAAACATAGTTGAGGGTTTTTTTTTACTGTTTTTGTGAGCGTAATAATAAATGTTGTTTATTACAAGAATTTAATGTTAGCGCAAACACAAATTTGAGTTATAAACATGGTTGAGAGTTTATTTGAACCATTTTTATGAGTGCTAACATTATAAAGTGTTTGATACCAATATTGTTGTTAGCAGAAACAAAAAGTTGTGTTTCAAACATGGTTCGGAGTTTATTTTACCTCTTTTTGTGAGCAATCAAAATGGCAAATAGATGACTGATGCATCAAGAACCGAATCAACTACATGCTGGGAAAGCTTCTTAAATTACAAGCAATTCATCGGCATCAGGGAAAATAGTGCCAAATTGCTTATGGAGGTTTTCCTTTCCAAAATCATAAATTAGTGTTGTCAATGCTAATCAATGAGTGAATATCAAGCTGTCATGTCACTCAACAAAAAATTAGGCTTTCCATGTTAATACTAATATCTTAACAACTACGGAAGTTATTTTTTATTCTTATTATTTGGGACAATTGATAAGGTTAAAGCTTTTAGGGCACTTGCCATACGAGGGTGGAATCCCAATCTGAACTCCTTTCACTTTTGGACAAGCCGGACTCAGAAAACCTTTGAAGGTAAATGTGGTTTCTTGCTGAGGTGCACAAAATTTTGTTTCAACGAGTCAAATTCCAAGGGTGACTGGTAAACAATGATCCAGTTATTAGCTTCCTAATCTAACAACCAACAATAAAGTACACCACAAAACTCTACTAGAGTTTCGCATGAGAACTAGTTTGAGGTTAAATATTCTACGAAAGACATGGAAGGTTATGAACGCCTTTGTCAAGTCATATTAATAATAAAAAATTAATTATATAAACAATATTTTTCTGGTAGAGAACACAAAAAATCACTCCGATGTCTTATGAACTAACAACGATTCACAATATGCTGGACGATGTGAAACTTTGAATTACATATTTTTTTTCTATTGATGTCATTGAACGACCAGATAATGTGCTGGTAATAGTTTTGTAGTCTCTCAGAACACGTGTTTATTTTCTTACAAATCACAGTATTTGCATCGAATTTAACTTGTCGCGTTTGTGTTCTATGGTCCATCTTCAACCATATTGGAAATGCCAAACATTCTTGCTCATCCGCATTAATTCGTTTATAGAATAATTACAAAACAGGAATGCACTAATGTTATGGTGATTGCCTGTACATGTTTGCATAGTTTGACAATTTTGTAAAAAAAATTAACGCTTGTTTATCTTGGGTGATTGGAAGTATCCAAAACGTAGCTTTGTGTGATGATTTCGGTTTCCACAATATACAATAACTGTAAATTCTACTCTTTTTCCACATGAAAATTTAAATTTGACCTAAGAATACCAGCCAAATGAGGTTTTTCTTTTCCTCGGATTCTTCAATTGAATATTCTAGTATTCAAACGGGAAACATCCTAGCAGTTTGATTAATGACACGCTAGTTTACAATAAGTTTTGTTTTTGAAAAGAACAGTAGTATTCGGGGAGGACCTAGAAGACCTGAAGATTTATGACAATAGGCTCAAAACTGATCATAGATTTTTCTTTGACTTTAAAAGCAAGCATGGAAAAATTAAAAGGAAAAGTTCCACCGAGTAAGTTTTTATTCTAGTTTCCAAAATAGTCATGATTTGTTTTGATGTATTTTAGTTTACTCGTGGTATGAAAACGTGTAAAGAAACCACTCATTTTTTTTTCTTGTTTCGTTGAAACCACAATAGCTTTTACTCTTTGTTGTCGAGTTTTTCGCATTACCTATTTATCTTATATACAAATCAACAATAACTTTCAAAATATAATTTCCCTTCTAATTTTTGAAAATTCGCACGTTTGTTAATATTTCTCATTTTTTATGTTCATATTTTTGGAAAACTTATTGATTGGATAATTGATAGTTATAACTTAGTCAATTTTCGAGAAAATATCATAAATCTGGTACCAAATTTCTTCAGATGGTTCCCTGACTCCTAACCAAAGGTCGGATTCTGCCCATAAGAGTTGCTCAAGTTATGTGTGTTGGAAATTGGACCTATTTGGGTTTTTAACCAAAATACGAGGTTCAAAAGTGCAAAATAAAGTGTTAAAGAAATCATTTTACACGGAATTATGGAAACTTACTTTTGAAAATCCACAGATAAGCGGCAAGTGTTGCAACAACAATGAGAAAAATAGATCCCACAACAATAATATTTATTGCATAGATTGGTAAGTGCGGAAGAGGATCGTTGACGATAAAACCTATCAAAAGTAAAATTACGTTTTTGACAAAGTCAATATGCCAAAATTTGTCAATTGCAAAAGATCACATTTCCCTGTGTAACTCGTTTGCAAAACAAAAATTGAAGACCAAGCCAGAGACTGCATTCAAGGTTACCATAATGCTAAAAGGAAATTCTTTAGGATAATAGAAATAGCTCTCACACATTTTCTGAAAAACGAAAACTTGATTTGAATATGCATTTTGGGACAAAAAAATCAGCTCATGACAAAGTCTATAATTATCCATGAGTCATCCAAGGAAGACTTTGAAAAAATCAAAACCAAGATAGACCACCAATGAAAAGTATAATTAATCAGGAGGAATCCAGTTTTTGACGCGATAATATCAAGGTTCTTATCACAACACCTGTTTAAATAACACTACTTCAAATGTTAAAATGTGTATGAGACAGATCTTTGTGCCCATCCTTTTCCATTGGAACGCATAAATCATTAATTATCTCATAGATTACAAAACATCAACAATGTCAGAATTTGAATTTTTGAATTTCTGGCCTGGGTCCGACATGAAAGGTATTTTGCAATATCTCACCTCCTTTGCATTTGGCTTGGAGATTGTTGGGAAGAAAACTGCGTCTCACAATGACCAAATCCCATATCAATATTTGTTATTGTTATCGTCATGTTATTTATTGATTACTTTATTTGATTGATCACGTAAAATATTATCTTTCATCACCAATAATTGCTTTATTTACCTTAAAGAGAATGCGTCAATTTGCACAATGGACCCCTTTACGAAGTGTGAAACATTCAGCTCTAGTTGTAAAAAGATATCGAAAAAGGGCATCCTACCTATACATAGAGCAGTTGGTGAGGTTGTTTGTAAAAAATAAGTCAGCACACGTCCGGATAAGTGGTTGTTGCTCAAATTTCTGTCCGTACAGAAAAACCGTCGGAAGTGAATCATTGGAGACCACGATTGACTAAAAAATTAATCTCTAGGAACAATGGCAAAAGTGCTCGACGATTTACAACCCTTTGTCAACTTAAAAAAAATGGAACACTTTTAAAACATCAACATATTGTCACCATTTCATAATATTTAGATATAAAGTGCTCTAAGCCATAAAGATCGCATCTTCTGATGAAAACATAAGGAACAAGCTGTGCCATTCGAATTGCCTATCAAGAACCTTAGAAGATGGAATTCCAAAACAATAGACTTTATAGGAAATGCAGCTTGCATCTATGTCTCTCTTAAACTACTCACAAATGTTTGAGGGAAAGTCCTCCAAGTAGTTGAGGAATTTTTCCACTCAACTGGTTGTCCGATAAGTCTCTGGTAGCACATGATACCACCATTGGGACTAAGAAATTAAATTTCCAAGGCTCTTGCAAAATCTTTCATATAAATGATTTAAATCCTAACGTAATATATTCACTGATTGACTGAAATACCAACTAGATGGCATTAACAAAAAAAACTTTTACCCCACAAAGCCAGTTTGGATTAATGAACAATCTAGAAAACGGATAAGGAGTTATACTTAAGCTTGTGTTACATCCATGTCATTGGTGTTTTGTTTTTCGAAGATAGGTTTACTACGTATTTTATTTATGTTAAAAAAAAAAAAAATGACTTTTTTATTTTGGCCCTGTTTTTTTTAAATAACTTTGGAAAGGCCAACTGCCCTACGAAGATGTATATTAACAAAACTATAAACCACGCTTGTAATTTAAAAAAAAAAAAAGGTGGCGTCCATAGGAAAAAATTGTCGTTCAAATAAGATCTCATATTACGCATTTGGTACTGTATACCAAATGAATGAAGCGTCTAATTATGGTCATTGATTTAAATTTTCATGTATTGCAAAGGAGCACCGATGATAAAAATGCCGAATGCAAAGAACTTTCTTCTCTTATTTAGTGGATCTTTTGGACTAAATTTCGATTTTTCCATAAAAATTTCTCTATTGAATGAACTTTTGATGTCACTTTTGCCTTTCAGAAGGTCAGTGCTTCACCAAAGAACGTTAAATATGCTGTCATGTATCTCACAAAAGGATTACGAGTGTATGGCTTTTAAAGAAAAACGTATTTGCAAGCTGTTTGTCTTATTTGAAGATAAGTAAATTTTGATAAAGTTATGACTCTTGTTTTTCTCATTTTGTCACTATTACTTGCACCGTGCTTTAGAAAAGGTTAAAAGAAAGCTTCTGGATATTTGGGGTTCAACAAACCAAATAAGAAACAAAACACAAAGTGTTCTAGCCTAATTTTTTATTTTTTTTCTGGGTAGATCACCAGTCAGTTTGAACGCCCCTTTCTAGGCATCTGTCCCTAGAAAAGCACCTGAAACTGCCTAAGTGTTTTTAATCATAGAAATCCAAGGTATAACTCACAAAATAGAAAGTCTTTGCAGGTTTCCAATCTTCTCTGATATAGTGCCATTGAGATTGCATCCGCTCAAATTCCTTTTTCAGGGCAACAGGTAAAATATTAGAGGGTTGCACCTGTCTAGAAAAATGTTATATTTGAGTCGTCTAAGAAAACCAGCGTAAAAAATTTGGTAACAGTTTGAGGATGCGCCTAACCACGTTAATTCTTGTGGAGAACGATTTACCTACCAAGACTGTTGTGTGTTAAACTCTTCTTTTGACGCACTTCCAATCACAAAATGATCACAGTTTGATGACTAAGGCGTTTGCTCCTCCGTGCTACTCTCGCACTGCAAATTTGTAGCGCTAATTCTGATTGAGTTATCGAATTGATTGGTTTTTAAGTCTTTTCCTTTAAACTTAAAATTGAAAACGCCATTGTGACAAAAACAGTAAATATTTATCAACAAAGGAGAGTTTGTAATGCTCACAAATATGATAGACCAGAAAAACTTGCAGATCTGTATATCTGAAGTGAATCATCGTAAACAAATTCCTCAGTCCCAAAGGTATCGGGAATTTCAAAACCAAATGGGTTGTTGGACAAATCCCTGGTGTAAACACAGAAAACGACAAAGTCTTCTCAGCTTTCAAAACTAAATCAAAACCTAGAATTATCAGCAAAAGCCACAAGCTTGCTTGATTTATGTTGATGCCCTGTGAATAAAACCTACATATCCACTGGCCGGTTGTGAAAATAACAAAAACAAAAAGTAATTGTACTTACAAAACTTGGAGAAATGAAAAGTTTCCGAAATAAGACGGAATAGCACCGGTGATGTTGTTGTTGTCAAAATACCTATAACAATTAAAAGTTTGGCATGGAGATAAAACAACTGTAGTATCCTTAATACTATAGAAATCTCAAAGAATAGACGATAAAGATGGGAGTTTTAGACCAGCAAAATAGGTCAACTGGAGCATGTCTTTCAGGCTACCCTATTACTCAGTTTGGTTCACAATTTCAAATTTTGCTAAAGGCATGGCAAGACCATAGCTTGCCTTTGATTTTCAATACCGTCACATAGATGACAAGCAAGCTAAAGATAGTATGCAGAAAAAAAAAGTGAAAATTGAACTGAAGGGACAGATAACAATAAGGTAATGATCGACAATCTAAAGTGATATACATAATGCTAAAACAAAAAACAGATTATTTCAAGGATAAAAAACTTATAGTTCACTATCAACAATGTAATAGCAGTTTTCAAAGAGGAACATATCATAAATAACTAAAGGTGCATTGATTTCAAGTCAAATAATGAAAATCACCTTATACCTTTCAAGCCATTCGAATGTTTATAACATTTCGAATGTTTTACAATATCACTGTTTTAGTATTTCAGAGATGCCTGCATTGTTACCTTCCATTTATTTTTACCATAAATTTTCCAATATAGATGCAAATGTGGCGTTAGGTTCAAGAAAGGTGATATTTGTGTTATTCAACCACATTTGTTCCCAAATTTCAATGCTACAACCAAGATACCCACCCAAAATGTTTCATTTCAGCTAAACCAGTCTGAAAGATTTTGTAGGTGACTTGACCCATATTCAAAGCTAATTCACGAAAAGAAAGAAAAAGATAACACTTTTTCTCTGAAAATTGGAACCTCATTTAAATGCTTCCGCTTTAGGTAGATTTCTAAAACTGGTTCGTACTCACACTTCTTCAAGTCCAGTGTACTTTTTAATCCACACTGGAATTTCGTCTATTGAGTTGTTCCTAACATTCCTACAAACATAACAGTCAACATCACCTTGTTCATATTGGTTAATCTCAGCAATGCCAAATATTGAAAATAAGTTTAGCAACTATGAAACTTAAAATTGAAAAGACGATGTTTGAAAAACTCACATAATCTTAAGGTGTGTAGAAGTGCTTTGCCAAAAAATCGGAAATTTGCTAAGCCGATTTCCTCGAAGGTTCCTAACATCAAGATGATGAAAGAATAAGTAAAGTACATTGTTGATGGAAGCCAGCGAAAGGCAAGATGGCAACAAACATGGGTCTTGTCATGTCAATGTTTTTCGCTCTGTAAATATTGATGAGAATTGATACAACCGAGAGTTTTCTGAAAAACCTTTGCAGACAATCACCGTTTATGAAAAACTCAAATCTACTTATAGGTACTACCCTAAATATTATTTGACAAATGTAAACCAACAATGCGTCACATAGTGTAACTGCGACATGCATTCTAATTTCACCATAAAATATAAAACACGGTCTTACAAGCTGTGGAGTTTGCAGTCTTCAAAAAAAGACAAAGGAATGTCACCAGTGAAATTAATCTTGCTCAAGTCAAGCTCTCGTAAATATGTCGGTTTGTTTCCCAAGCTAACTGGAATTTTTCCATTGAATAAATTATGAGAAAGATCAATTGTCTCCATCATAACCCATCTAGTCTTAGTGGGAAGAAGTCCACTGAAATGGTTGCCACTGAGGTTTAGCTCTGCTAAGTTTGACAATCCAATAACTTGGAAATATTTCCAGACAAATTATTGTTTGCCACATTGAAAGTGGTGACATTTGTATCATTTAGCTTGGCAGTTCGCCCGAGAATTCGTTATTATCTAAATATAGATGTTTTAAGCCTGTCAGCCCTAAGAAGTCAAAAATGGTGCCACTGAGATAATTGTGCCCAAGAGGAAGAGTAGCGAGATAAACACAATTTCCGCCACTAAAACTTGATAAAATTTCCCCAGTTAACATGTTTTGGCTCACATTTAGGTATTTGATAGTCGAATTCGAGTCATCAGCGCACAGAATTTTAAGAAACTCAGTAACATTGCCGCTTGCAAAATTATTTGAAAGATCAGAAAAGGATTTTTTTTTCATTTGCAAGACTAGGAGCTATATCTCCTTTAAAGTTATTCGAGTTAAGTAAAACAGTGCTATTTAGGGTGCTGAAGATGAAAGTGTTTGGGAGGCTTCCAGATAAGGAATTATGACTGAGGTCAATATAGGAAAGGTTTGGAAGGGATACTAGAGCCACGGGAACCAAGCCAATGAGATTCATCGACGATAAAGCAACAGTTTGAAGAGTGGCAGGCCAGCTGGCACTTGCAGATGGAAGATTAGAAGGAGACATTTTGATGTTTTCACTGAGACTAAGATACTCCAGATTCGATAACTTCCCAATCCATTCTGGAAAGTGTCCGGTAAAATCATTATCATCCATGCTTAATTTAGTTAAGCCTGTCAAGTTGTCAAATGGAATTCTACCCATTTGTCCGCTAAACTGATAAGAGTCGAGAGAGAGAGATACTCAAGTTTGGTCAGTTTCCCCACCACATCCACAGTTCCCTTCAGGCTATTGTTCCTTATGTCCATATATGATATGTCAAGTTTCTTAGGTTTCCCCAACTGCCTGGAATGTGTCCCGTTAGGATGCTGGCATGTACATTTAACAATTCCAAATCCGTCAAGTTTCCGACGGACGGCGGCAGACTGCCGGCTAGCAAAGAATCGCCGAGATTAATTTCAGTCACTCTGTACTTGCCACGACACGTGTCACGTGGTCGGTGATTACTGTCACGATTCATTGAAATAATCGTACGCACGCGGAATCGGTTCGATTTCGCGAAAGAAGAAACTGTACTTTCTAGAATGTATAGAAAGTACATTCAAGTATGTTTTCAAGAAAGTACTCTATGTTTGTTTCGCGAAACATTTGTCGTTTCGTTTCGCGTCTAGAACTTTCGTACGTCTAGTTTAGTACGATAGTACTTATAGTTTTGTCTAGTACTTTCGTTTTGGTTTGTCGTTTTGCTATGTTTCAGTCCTTAGTGAGAATTCGAGTGTTCTAGTTTAATCCATTGACAGGTGGCAGATTTATAGAGGCTTCTTGGCGGCGCACGCTCACACGTGACGCCATGGTAGGTATTGTATTTAAGGGACACCATGAATGTGTGTTAAACAACAAAAAATCAAGCAAGGAATACAAGGAGTAGAGACAAGGAGATAGAGGAGCAAAATTTGTAAATTCGGGTTTTTATTAATAAAAGAAATTTCCGTTATGTCTCTTCAATGTTGATTTAATGTTTTACATTCTGAATGCTTCTGTTGCCATAATTTTTGGAAGTGCACTCAGAGTTTATTACCGATCCTTTCAATTACTGGCCAGCAGCATACATTGTCAGCGGCTTGCCATTCTCGGTCGTTTGCCAACCCTAAATACGGGAGAGCTTCCTGCAGAGCTGCCACGTCAGCATCATCAAGGAGAATGTCGCAGTCACCATAATACGCCAAAGTCGTACAGAGGAGAAGGATTGTACCAAAAAAAAAAAAGCTGGGAAGGAGCGCTATAAAGGGGGATGGGAGGAGAAGAAGATAGGAGAGAGAAAATGAGGAGGGAGAGGAGGGCGAGTGGATATTCAAATAACGAGAGAGCCAAGAAGCAGGATAGGACAAAAGAGATGCAAAAACGAGAATTGAAAAGGAGAAAAAGAGTAGGGAAAGGAGAGAATTTTAGGAGTACAGTCTAAAAGTGGTGCAGGAGAGCGAGGCGAAGGGCGAGGAGAGGGAGAAGGGTCAGGGGAAGGTGGAGAGGCAGGGGGAGAGGGAGGAGGGAGGAGGATGCGGAGGAGGGAGGGTAGGTGGAGGTTGAATGGGTGGAGGATGATTTCTAGTTCTGTACTTCGAATGCATTCTCGGGAAAAAGTACACGGTTTGTACTATTTTGACTTACGACTGACGGTTTTTCGCCGATTTAACTTTAAGGTTTTTTTCCTTTTTGAAATTTGTACGGAATTTTAGTACGGACTGGTCGTACGGAATTATGGTAACTGAGAGGAAAGTCAATTCACTACTACAACTCTTTCCAACAAATTATACCAGGGGGAGGTTGAGGGGCACAGGGTGAGGTTGAGGGGAACGGTTGTGGATGAGACGGAGGTCGGGGGGGGGAAAGAGGGAAGGTTGATAGTATTTGGTTCTGTACTTTTATATGCATTTTCGTATTACAACGGTTTTGTACTGTTTTATCGTACGACCAGAGGTATTTCTCGGTTGGTAACATTTTGGTTCTGTTTTCGCATTACAACGGTTTCGTTCTATTTCCACGTTTTACGTACGACCAGAGGTACAATATTTTGCTGTTGAAACGAAGAGCCCGCCGTTTCGACTGTCGTCTGTGCGAACTATAACAGCTAATAAGAGTGAAGTTCCATGAGTTTATTCTGTAATTGTACGGCTAACATTGTAGGATGCTACACCGCCAATCGTTATTAGCGTTGTGTACGCTAATTCCGTCCCGCTTTTTTTTTTTTAATTCTCCATTAGCGTAGTTCATTCTATTTTTTTCTTTATTCTATTTAGGGTTATGTTTAGTACGCTTTCTATTAAATAGAGTGGTGTACGATCAGTGTCAGACCGTACACAAATGTACCTTTTTAAGTTAAAATTACAATAAATTAGTTTTAGTATCCGCGGACGCATGAGAATGTGCGTTCTAAAAAGGAAAAAAAACCAGGTCGTAAAAAATCCTGCTCGCACATATTCGTCCGACAGCCGCGTTTCGACCGTGTGAATGTACGATTTGTGTACGATTTGTCAGATTTTGTACGAAGACCTATATTAGTGTAAGCATGTTTGCGACCACCATTTTTTTTTCAAAGATCCAAATTACCATAACCAAACAATTAGAATGTATGATTTTTTCCAAAATTTTCAAATTCTTAAATAGTATACACCACGGTAATTATTTTTATACGCTAAAAAACCTTACACGCTAATAACGATTGGCGGTGTACATTGTGAACGATGTTCTATCGCGCAGACTCTGTAATCCATGCGTTCGCAATTTAGTGGTACCACGTAAGTTAAGATCGGATACTGATAATAGTCAATGATTTTCACACCAACAAAATCTACATTTGCGTACCATGTACGTGAGTACCGGGTCATCTTACAACAACTTTTGTACTCTTTGTTGACGCAACTTTTGTGCTCTTTGCAAACGCGATGTCAAATACCACCTTATTATTTTAAGGTTCATGTTTTTTCACGTGACTAATGAGCGTTGCCAAAAACAGTGTGACAAATGGGGTGCGAACAAAAATAGCGTGGCAAAAGTGCGTTAAGAGATTTTTTTGGTGATTTCGGTTAGATTTTTGAATGTATATAACATATGCAAAACTTTTTGATTTCACTTGGTTGTCATCATGACACTTATGCTCATTATCCAACGTGTAGGGGCTCAAATATTTATGTACCTCTCGAGGTACATCACCATTTGCACAAACTTTTGAAGCGAATGCTTCGCGAAAAAATACCCAACGGTCATTGTTACCTCCAATACCTTTGGAGAATATTGGCAAATATTCTTTGCAATGTTGTTCGCGAATAAAAACAAAATAAGAAGTACAAAGTAGTTGGAGAGGTCCGATTTTATGTCAACAACCTCACTTTTTGACCGATGGAACTTCACCCTAACTTCAATTCACCTTTGGAACTCTTAACAACAAATAAGACACAACCAAGTGTGTGTGCCTACGTGTCCGCAAGTGCAATGTTCAAAAGTTTGGAATCGTGTGTACATAAAAATTTAACTTGATAAGTTTCAAAGATGTAAATATTTTGATTAGGGTATGTCCCCATTTGCCAAAGTAAGGGTCTTTTTCTGTCGTTTTCCTCAAAACTTAGCGCAATACCGCTTCAATAACGAAAGTGCTAAAAAAATGAAATAGTAGAAGTACAATTCAAGTCATAGTCATACTTAGAATGTACTATAGGTTGTAGTCTTGTGTTTTTTGACCCACGGCCACGTCAAGAATCTCATATTCAAACTTTGTGTTAAAACACATTGGCGATGTGTTTTGAGGTAAAGTATCACCGCTCCACGGATAGCAAAACAGAACGCACATGTAAAATAGTTTAAAAAAAATAAACGATTTCAAACGACGAGGAAAAGTACAATTTTTGTTTTGTTTTGTCCGTTTGTGTCTGATATGGATTTTTTTTGCAAAGGTCTTAAGATTTCGATGCCATTTCACATTGACCTGAAATGAGACGCAAAGGCAAAGAGCATCTTCTTCAACAATGAAACGGCACAGGCAATAGGGTGGTAGTTTACAATATCACGAAAAGACATGCCACGTCACAATAAATTATACATGAGACAACACAAATTATAGACACTGACAACATTCACAAGTGTTGTCAACTTAGGGCACTTTCCTATGTGATAATGTAAGGGTGTTTTTCAATCGATATCCTCCAAAACTTAGCCCACAACGAAAAATCCACAGCTGTACCAAAAAAGTGAAATTACCACAGTATAATTTGCATCACTTTGAAACTTAAAATGTATTGCGCTTTGTCGTCTAGCGCGTTTCCACCCACTTTCGCACCCATCCAACTCGTTTTCAAACTTCTACTTAAATCACCTCGCGAGGTGATTTACTAAAGTTCCATAATGTGGACAAATAGGCAGACGTTGTTGCATTTTTTGGAGGTTTTGAAAAAGTTTTTTGCGCGGAGTACAAAAAAAAACCCAATTTACGTTTCTAGCATGTCCGTATTTTTTTCCGTGCACTTTTTTACATCAAAGGGCCACCAACGGACGCAATTTTGTAAAAGAGAAGTTTGTGAAGGCGCTTCTCTCTTTCTCTCTCCCACTACCGCGTCTAACTCACACTCTAGTAATGAAAATCGAAAAAAAATAGTATAAGCTGAATGATCCTTAAAAAATATTCATTTTTACTATCTTTGGTTGTATTTAAATGGCAAGTAGATTGAGAAAGAACGGGAAAAAAAATCAGGAAACTATGGCAAAATTGTTTGGAATTAGTGATGTTGATGGTATCATAATTGAGCATGAAGTCAAAATGTCAAAAACTTAGACACCTACAATATGACAAGAAACTAGACGTCTACAACCGTTGCTATTTTGTAAACGTCATCAATTTTTCTGAGTTTTGTAGTCCTCTACAACCATAAAAAATGACACCAACATCGACATCCTTCATAAATTAAAGTAACGACTTCATTGCGTTACAACGGATCGCTTCGAAAGTAGTATTAAAAATCTTTCATAAAAAATAAAGTAGCAAGACTATTTTCTTTTTATATGGGAAAGTTCCCTTACACAATTTCCTTAAACAAAAGCAACGATTTCGTTCTTAAGCATCGAGACATTTGAAAACCATGTAAGAAGCATCTTCGCTACAATACAAAGCAAGTTTACTAAGTTAGAAGTACACAAGGATACACTCTTACTCAAGGTGATGTATAGGCTGAAAAGTGCAATACATTATAAAAGCCCTAAAAAATAGTTGTATAGCGTATTTCGTTGAGTACGTTTTAGGTGTTGGAACACTTTGTCGTGTGTATCATTTGACACAAATTTTGAGGCGTTAGTAGAATTTTTTTTTTTTCAATGCGATAGAGATGGTTTTGACAGATACATGGAATCCGTACGTCAAATGATAACCGCGACCGCGGATTTCAAACGTCCGAGCATCAAGCAATGGTTCTTTGTGATCACCCGGTTCCTTAAGCATAATGGTTATACTGGAAGATTTGACTTCATTGAGGGTGTCTTTGTTGCGTGTACTTGAGGATTGATGGGTGGGTTGTATAGTACTATTCTTTCGCTGCATGGGAATTGTTATTAGTGTGAATACCACTAATTCGACGCCCCCAAATTTTGACCCTTAAACCTAAAATGGAATTAATAATTATAGTTTTTCCTTTACTATAGTACAAGTACGAGATAATTAGTGTTAATAACACTATTTTATGAATAAAATAAATAGTGTGGTGAAAGTAATGTATCAATCCGTACCACAAATGTAAGTATTGACGTAACAAATTACATTAAAAAGTTTGAAATAAATGCATCGACACTTAAAATTGCACTAGAAATTGAATGACAAAATTAAAACGTGAAAACCTGTTCGCACATGATCCGATGTCGCCAGTGGCCGTGTGAACACAATACACTTTTTACGGCGTGAGAAATGGAACATTTTACGATAATAGTAAAACAATGGAATTGTTCATGGCAGTGACTATTTTGGTTGGGCACAGTCACTTACGTCACCTTGTCAAAGGTTGTATGTTTTAAGTACAAGTTCGTACAAGTAAAGTACCGTTGAGTTTAAATTTGACGGTCAATCACTTGAACAACTTTAACTTTCAAAATATCGTAACAACCGATTAAAATTTTGTCGCGCTTGCCAACGTCAACTGTCATAATAAAATCAACAATTCACACCGTCGACAAAGGTTTACATTAACAAAACTGCTGCAACCAGATGTAAATAAAAGTGTTGCGCATAGTAACTTTCTCACTTTACGTGAGTTCCACTATGAGAGCACATGTTGGCTTTTAACTTAGCCACAAAATTGAAATTTAATCGCGAATCGTAAATAATGTAACTTGATTTGGCTACGCATGACGACTCACATTTTTTTCATTTAGTTTGATACATTTAAGAGGATTCGTTTTATAATAGTGTACAAAGTATATTTTTTTCTTTCGATTTAATTTACTACACAAGACTTTTAGTACTTTAGTTTTGAGAGGTTTCATTTCACGTGGTTTTTCAATTTGCGCCTAAGTTCAATGTAACGATTCGGGATTAAATTTCATTTTTGAGGCTAAATTAAAAGCCAACATGTGCTCTCACAATGGAGCTCACGTAAATGTGGTTGCCAAAGTTACCGTAAACCTTCGCCGGCCGTGTGAATTGTTGATTTTATTATGACGATCAACGTTTGGAACCGCGACAAAAATTTAACCGGTTGTTACGATATTTTGAAAGTCAAAGCTGTTTAAGTGATTGACCATCAAATTTTAACTCAAGGGAACACGGTGAATCGTTATTATTGTTTAGAAAGTATTAGTGTTAATAAGGAATTAGTGTTAATAAAGAATTAGTGTTAATAAGGAATTATTGTTAATAATGATAATTTGGGTTTGCAACTTTTTTTTTTAAATGGTAATTGTAATTGATCCATAACGCTAATTTAGGTACACCGGATCCGTCGTAATTATATATACAGTAAAATAGGTAAAAGTATAAAATTTTACAATCCGTACAACCTCACGTCCTTTTACGATAATTAATCCATACTTCTAATTTGGGTTTGCGAACCAGTTTGTTGCAAACTTGGCTCCACACGTTTATTCTAAGCGCACTTCTGTATGCAACCGACATAAGTTAACTACCTTTTTTTTACGATTTTCAGCAACAAAGTACATTGTTGTACGGAAAAACACCTTCTGTACACTACACTAAGCAAAAAATGCGTACGGCATAATCGTTAACGCTAATTTACAAGAACCATAATAAGTGTCAAGGAAAAATTAGGTTTATTAATTCCATTTCAACTTTCGAGGTCAAAATTTTGGGGTGCTGATATAGAGTACATAAGGCTAATAACGATTCACGGTGTACTTTACTTTTACCAATGTGTACTTAAACCGTACAATCTTTGACAAGGTGACGTAAGTGACTCTGCGCAACTAAAATAGTCACTGCCATGATCAATTCCCTAAAACAGTAAAACAAACATGGGAACAAAACCTACACATCCCATCGTTCCTATCGTAGTGGTATTACACATTGGGGGGAGGGCACATTTGGCGGGCGGCGGAGACTTTCGAGGAGGATTTTGCCCAGGCGATGTCAATCCCTCTTAGTTATTGATAAGGACAAAAATTTCGCGCGAAGCGCGGAGATTTTTTTTTTTCTAGGAGTTCTCCTCGCTGATTAGGTCAGATGTAAAAAAAAAACAAAAAAAATACAAAGTGTTCATACTTACAGCGTTCTCATATAGAGAATTCACCACAAATAGCGTCACACGCGTCGCATGAGAACATGTAAATCGCGTTCGCGACTCAAAATATCTACATAATATAATAAACGTTCACACTTTAAACACTATACCATTCAATCCGTCGAACAACTGAGTCGCGCGTCAAGTGAGAACACTTGACCTTTGCCATAAAAAACAAAAATAAAAATTAGCCGCGCGTCACGTGAGAACACATTACGTATGACATTATAAACAAAAAAAAAATACAGTCATATTGTCGTCTTTTGGCGCCGCAGGCGAATTTTTTTTTACTACGCTACGTGAAATGAGGATAATACGCGGATAGTGTAAAAATATCCTACGGTCATTATTGAAGTAGTATTTTGAAAGGAGGAGAAGATATTTTGAAAGCGGAGAAGGTATATATATTCAAATTTTAGAAAGTACAAGACAAATCCGCGTGTACTACTTATTTACTCCAAAATGTGACGCTATTTATCATACTCCGTACGGTCGAAAGTGAAATTTTGTACTTTTCCATGTAGATTACCTCTCCTCGCGGATGTCTGTACGTAGTAAAATTGAAATTCGTACTCGCCAATGTAGATTACCTCTCCGCGCGAATTTCGTACTTTCAAATTTGGGACCAATTTTTTTCAGTATGTATCGCAAATGATTACGTTTCAAATTGTATTGTTTTGAAACGTAAGTAAATATGAGCGTATGTTAATCTATTTATTACGTACGCTTTAACCATAGGTTTTGATTTACGTTTTAACGTATCTACTGTTAAAACCAACAGCTAAATCAACTTAACCCTAAATCCTACAGCCTAACCCTAAATCTTACAACTTAGGGTTAAATCCTACAATTTTTAATTTTCGTTTTTGTTATTTTTTTATTTATTTTATTTCATTTTTTTTATTCATTTACTTGTTTTCTTTCAACACCTTTATTTTAAATTAAACTTTTTAAAGGTTTTTCTTATTATTTTCTTTTTATTATAATTTTTTTTTTCTTCTTCATAAATTATTTCTTTTCAATGTTTTCTTGGCGTAAGGGAATTTTCCAAATTTTACCTAGTATTGTCTCAGGGCTCACATTTGGAAACTGTCAAAAAATTGTTCATTTAGAAGATGACGATAGCAATGTAGGAATAAAAAACCCCCCACAATATAGTGAAACAGATAGAGCACGGATCATCAGAGATACATTAAAACAACGTAACCCAAACACAGAAAAAACTTATCAAGTTGGTTTAAATCAGTATGAAAATTTTTGGAGTGCACAAGGGCACCCAAATGTAGCTATTACACCTGATGGGGTTATTGGACTATTAGAGAAAAACAAAAATAAAAGCTATACCACACTCATACAATGGGTGAAAGGACTCCAAGACTCGTATAAAACGCAATTAGCCATAAAAGGAGGGGGGGGTGAAAATCTTAGAGAGAACAATATCATCCAAAAACTGTTACAAGAGTCCAAAAAAAATACATCAAATTTAAAAAAAAATAACCATGAAGATCGTCAAGAAGGCATACGAGAAGCGTACTCTCTCGAAGATTACAAAGGGTTTTCAACATTTTGGTTGGAGTTGGCCGAAGGAAAGCACAAAGAAAAAAAATTGGGGATGGAACCATACACTAGCATTCAAGTGAGGTATGTATCGATAAAAATACTAAATTTTGTATTTCATTGTTTCGATTAATGTTGCTTTTTACTTAACACTTTATTTTATAGGGTGCATTCATTTTGAGTTTTTTTTTTTATCAAATTTTCTTATTTTAGGGTTTAGATTTTAATTTTTGACTTTATATTACATTTTTTTTAACATGTTTTTTCGGGATTCAAAAAGTATTTAGAAGTTCACTCCAAAGTCTATTTAAAACAGAGACAAAATTTATGTGCAATTTTTGTTTTTGGGAGAAAGTATACATTCTTTTAAAATAAAGCTCCAATTATTTTTGTAACATTGTCATTTTTTTTGTTTGTGTTGTTTTGTTTATTTTTTTGGTGATGCAATTTTTTTTTTTTGGGAGAAAGTATACATTATTTTAAAATAAAGCTCCAATTATGTTTGTAATATTGTCATTTTTTGTCTCTTTGGTGTTTTGTTTTTTTTTTTTGTAGGAGTCAATTTATCATGAACCATGCGTGTCTCAGTCGAGGCGATGATTCCAGAAATGCTCAGTTAGCGGATGTTTTTTCGTATGATCTTGTTTATCTTGGGCCGGACAAGGATTATGTTTTGGCGATGGTTACAAGAAATGGGAAAACTAATGTGGTAAGTAATCTATAAAAGTGGAGCTTTAATGAAATGTGTATTTTTATAATGTTTTGTGCATAACCCAAAAACAAATTTTACTAATTCTTTTCAGTTTTTTTATGGTATTTTTTTACCGCAGAACGGTCGTGCGGAATTTATTGGATGCATGCGTCACTTAGACTTTCTTATTTGTCCGGTAGGTGCTGTGGCCCAACAGTTTTTTTGGAGGTAGGAATTAGCTACAAATAAAAATATAATTCTCAATTTTTCGACGAAAGAAACTTGGTATGGTGAGCCTTTCACGGAAGGGAGAGTTTTAGCGAAAGACCAAGAAAGAAAAGAAACACCGTTCATGCAACCTCTTTGCTACAATACACAGTTTCAGTATATAAAAAAAACATTCCAAACCAAAAAATGTTTCCTTGTCTCATAAAACCCATGCGGGACGTGGTGAAGGAGCAACGATGTTGGCGACAGGAGGGTGCGTTTTTGTAAACTTAACATTTGATTTTTATTCATGCATTTATTTGAAATAAAGAAGTTTTGTTGTTTATGTTCTCGTTTTTGAAATTTTAATTTTTTTTTATGGTAAATATTTCAGTGCTGATCGAAAATCCATCAAAGTGATGGGACGTTGGACATCCGACCACTTCTCATACTCATATGTCACGGATTTGCCAACGGACATTCTTCTTCAAGCTTTTGGCCACGAAAACAACACCAGAAAATATTTTCTACCTTGTTCCAGTGTGAAACCCCTTGCTACTCTTTGTGCTATGTTTTGGCCCTGGGTTGAAACGGCAAATGTTGAGCTGCCAACAGTATGTCTATAAAAACTCTCACCATTTCTATCATTACTTTTTGTGTTAAGTAATCTTTGGTGTTTTATGTTCGTCACATTTTGTTTATATTACTCTGTTTTTTTTCTTGTATCACTTATATCGATTTTTTTTATTGTTTTTTGTTTATTTTCTTTTTTTTGTCTTTTCAATTGTTTTTCCATTTTTTCAATTGTTTTTCTGTTTGATGTTGTTTTTTTTATGTTTTTCCGGTAATTTTGTATTCCTTTAATTGGTTTTGTTTTTCTCTTTCCATCTCAATATTTTTTTTTTTTCTCTCGTCACATTTTTTGTTTGTTTTATATTTAATAATTTGTTTTTATATATATTTAATGCATTGTTTTTTTTTTTTTGTTTTAATCTTAATGAATTATTTTCATATTGAACCATACAAATGTTTTTTTGTGCAGAAAAATGCTCGAGCTTCTAAATTTGAAAGAGATTTAAGCGCACAAAATTTCCTTCACACCATGTTATGGCTCAAAAGTGTGTTTTTACAGGACAATGTTTTTTTCCAGGATTTGTTTCCTGATCTTCCTATCTTCAAGCACAAATTGTTCCATTCTCGTTTGTGGTCGTCGTTCAAAGACAAAGTCAAAAAAACTTGTTATGAAGCATCAGACATGTGGGCTTCAATTGCTGATGCCGAAACAAATGTGTCGATTACAATCTCACAAGTGAGAAAATCAGTTGATTCGCTATTCATGTGAAGTGAAACTTAGGGAAGAAAGATTGATTACATGGGAGAGGAAATGTATTATGTAAAAGAGACACTTTCAAGTTTGAATAAGAAAATGTGTAGTTTAGATGATAAGTTAACGCATATTATGCAGGCGATGGATGGTCAAGGAGAGGCGTTTCATGTAAGACAACCTTCTCAAAATCAAAATAGACCATCTGAAGGTGAATTAGCGATGGGAATCGGGACTCGTGAACGCGATCTTCCTCGAAGTGAAGACGAGCAACATGAAACTCATGTGGAAACGGCACGAGCAACTGAACCCTTTCCACCTCCTATTCCTTCACAAGAAAAATCTTATCAAGTACCTTTGATGACTCAAATCGAAGCGCGACTTCACACGGTTAAAGATGTGTGGAAAGCATACCATGATGGTATAGGTGGGCTCCCTTCCATCGCCGATTTGGAATCAAGTGGAACTAGTTGGAGGAAAGGAGAATATCGAAAGTTTTATAATTGAAATATCATCTTGGAGGAAGTTAAAAGAATAGCAAAGGTGAATGATGTAACATTAAGTACGGCATTGAGCAGGTTGCAAGATCGCCAATTCGTGAACAAATGGAGTCTGCGCGACATATAAAGGAGATTAGCGACTGAAAACAAAAAAATCTAAATTGTAGTTTGTGGGACTGTTTTGGCACTTATTATAAACGTGTTTTATTTTGCTTTAAAAACTTTCTATAAACATATATAATAATATATAATGTGTATTTAAACTGATTTTTTTATAAATTCAAACTCGCGTAATGAGTTTGCTTATATTTTTGTTATTTTCGGCCCATGATATGTTTATGTTTTATTTGTTTTTTCCTTTATTTTAACTTGTTTTTTTATTTGATAAAAAAAGACGTTTAACCTTTGATGTTGTCGAAGTTAATGTTTGTTGTAACCTGTTTCACAAATATTTTCATAAAAAAAAACTTGTAACCTTTGATGTTGTCGAAGTTAATGTTTGTTGTAACCTGTTTCATAAATATTTTCATTTTAATTAGTATTTACAAAATAAATTATTCAATATTTGCTACCTACTGTGTTTTCATCATTAAGTTGGATATCGTGTTCACACACACTAATTCTATATGTATATGATTTTAATTTCATTATTTTTATAAACAATTACGTTAGGCTGAAAAGTTTTAGTTAAAGTTTTTTGGTTTATATAACAAATTATAACTTAACACAAACCAAATATAGTTTATCTATCATGGTCGATTAAAAATGTAGTCGTTGTGTTTGTCAAACTTAATAGGGTTGAAATATTGTAAAATACAAAAAATCATAACAACGATTGTGGGAGTCAAATATCTACAATATTTCGCTTTGTGATAATGTAAGAGTAAATAAAAGCAACGACTAAAATTTATCATCATTTATTTGGTGTTTTTTTAATAAATGCCTTTTGTCGAATACTTAATCGGATATTTTATTATTTTTATGAACAAACTATAACTTAACACAAACCAAATATAGTTTATCTATCATTGTCAATTAAAAATGTAGTCGTCGTGTTTTTCAAACTTAATAGGCTTGAAACATTGTAAGATAAGAAAATCATAACAACGATCGTGGGAGTCAAATATCTACAATATTTCGTTTTGTGATACAATAAGAGGAAATAAAAACAACGGCTAATTATTATCATCGTTTTTTTTTTTTTTTTTTTAAATGCCTTTTGTCAAATACTTAATCGGATATTTCAATTTTTTTATGAATGATTACGTTAGATTAATAAGGTTTATTTAATGCTTTTGGATTATGTATAACAAACTATAACTTAACAGAAACCAAATATAGTTTCTCTATTATGGTCTATTCAAATTGTAGTCGTTGTATTTATCAAACTTAATAGGCGGGTTTGAAACATTGTAAGATAGAAAAACGATAACATCGATCGTGGGAGTAAAATTTGTTCTATTATTCGTTTTGTGATACCATAAAACAAAATAAAAGCAACGGCTAACTATTCTCATCCTTTCTCATCCTTTGTTGAATTTTTTTATTTTATAAATGCCTTTTGTCCAAGATTTAATCGGATAGTCAATGTATTTATTTTTATATTTGTGTTATATTATGTATAAATGTTGTATTACATTACGATTAATGCATTCAATTTTAACAATATATTTAATTAAACAGCATTAAAAATGTATTAACGATGGGGACCAAAAAAATAATTAAGCCTTATGGCCGCTAAGGACCAACCGACCAGCAGCAAATTGAGTGATTAACTACTCTATTTTGAGTAGCAGCGTATCGAGGAGATCGACGATATAGGCGTAATGGTAACGTAGCGGCAATGGGCAGCACGTCTGTTTTTTTTGTTTTTTATTTTTTTGGGACGCCTTCCTTCGTGCGTTGGTTTTTAACTTTTTATTGTTTTTTGTTTTACTTGACACTTTGACATAGCCCGCCGCGAAAGCACCTATTTATCCGTTTGCGTCCTCCCGCGAGACGCCGTATGCCGCCAGCTAATAAAGGTATACCTGGCCTGGCGACGGTATACCTGGCCCGGTGACGTCCTCGCGGGCCAATTCGAAATATGTCGAACCGGCATCCGCGGGAGTCTCCGCGAGGTTATCCTGCGGCCGGCGTTTCTCTCCTCGACCCTCCACGAGTCTCCTCGTTTCGGCCTGTACCGGCGGTTTGCTCTCCGCGCGGAGCACTATACCGACAAAAAACATGAATGCAAACATCGTGAACTGAGAAAGGCGTCTTAAACGACAAAATGAAGCTATTTCACGTAAGTCCGGTGACGTCTGAGGCACAGGCACACGTGTCAGTCGGGTAGGTGAGCGGCAATTCATATTTATTATGGTCGTCATGGAAAAGTGAAAACTGGTCCACTCAGCATGCTGACAAAACCCTATGAAGGATCCACTGGGTAAATACGACAAAAATGCAGATATAGCGACTTGTCTTTATCCTAATCATCCAATGGCCAGACTGCAAAATATGCTGCCAACAGACTTTCAGCAAACGACAAAAAAGTATTTATTATTTAGCTCGTGCGCATGTTTCCTGCCAAGGTTTTTCGTACAAAAGCAGAATCTTTTCCCTAAGATCGTACTCTGTATTTTGTCCGCATTTGCTTCTCGCTACAAGCCAAGTTGCAGCATTTTGCGTGTTACAAAATAGGATTCCACGTCTATGTGTCTTATACGACAAAAAGCATATACGACAATTTTAGTCTTGAAATCACGCGTGACAGTGTAAACGTGGGAATCATGCTCTTAAAGTGCGGATATCATAAAAATTATTATACGCATTAAAGTATGTAAAATAAAAACTTTATTTTACATCTGCAACAGTTAAAATAGTGGATGAAATGCATACCAACAGAATCAAAGCTGGAAATCGAAAATCATGCCACGTGGCAGGTTTGTGATCGCTCTTAGTACTAGTGTAATTTTTTTTTGTGTTTTTTTCGACACTTAGGGTGCGTCTCCATGTGCCTAAGTAAGGGTTTTTTTCTGTCGTTTTCCTGTAAAACTTAGAGCCGTACCGCGTAAGTTTCAACCGTACAAAAAATAGAAAAAATGAGAAGTACATTTTGCGTCATCATCAAATTTAAGATGTACCACATGTTGTCGTTTTGTGTTCTTCGACCCACGGCCACGCCAAAAAACGTCATCTTCAAACTTTTCTTTAAAACACAGGGAAGAAGTGTTTTAAAACAAATAATTTTCGAAAAACAAATAGAAACACGTAGTCGCACGTGTAAAAAAATTCCAAAAATTTTCAAAAGAAATCAAGCAACAACGAAAAGTGCACGATCGGCTATCTTTTGTTTGTTTGCGTTCAAGTACGACAAAGCAAAGTAGACAATTTGTTTGGATTTGTCCGTTTGCGCCTGATACGGATTTTATTTCGCCAAGGGTCTAAAGATTCGGTGCCATTTCACGTCGAGCGGACAAGAGACGCAAAGGCAAAGTGCATCTTCTTCAACCGTGAAACGGCCCAAGCTGGATGGCGGTACGTCTACAATGTCACGAAAAGTCATGCGACATCACAAGCAGTTACAAAAAATAACGTGCGTCATCACAGATTGTACACGGTCGACAGCCGTCACGGGCATTGTCCACGTATAGAATCGTCACGCTCTTAAGTGATAACTTCGTTTGGTACCCATAGAGACACCCGGAATCCGAGTCCGCCGGATCTGCGCTAAAAAAATAGTGAATTCTCTAAGTTTCGAGTACATGAAGACGCACCCTTATAAGATATGCCTATTTTATTCGACTTCTGATTGGAGACTGCTGATCGTACGACTAGAATTATATTCGAAATTTTTTGTCGTATTAACTATCTGACAATTTTGCACAGACAAAAGTTAATTGAGTCACAAAAAAACAAAACACTAAATACAAAGTGTACTTTCCTCGGAATTTCGATGCACCAAAAAAAAAACATATGTTTTTACATTTATGAATCGTAATAATCCAAAAGCAAACATGCCTTGACCATATTTTTTGTCGTTTTTGCGCCTCGGCGTCATTAAAAAACACAAAATCGACAAGAAAAAAATGATAAAATCAGTTATTGTTGTTATTCCGAACCTTAACCAATCCGTACGTTATCTTGTGCTTTTGTCATAAACGCCATTTGACTCATAATTTGGTACACATGGCAAAAATTCGTTATCATAATCTTTTTGTCAACAGACAGACTTAATATCACAACAGTCAGGAAAAATCCAGATTCATTGTAATTTTCAGGGTTTTTAAGCGTTTTATAAGTTTTCCTATGATTTTTTTTGGTTTTTCGGGTTTTAGGGTTCATCGAAATATTGTAAATCGTGTTTCTGCAAAACCTTATTGAAACAAGTTTGAGGTTGTGACAATGCGACCTAATGTTTTATTTGTACCCTTTTAAACGAGGAAATAAATATTAACACCACGTAGTCAAACTAACGTAGGGACGCTGACAAAAAAATTGAAAACGTTGAAAGAGTTGACAAGAAAGGACAAAAAGCAAATCTTTCATGAAGTTTCTTGTAAATATTCTTGAATTTTTTTTGTCCTTTTCTTTTTATCCTCACCAACCAGTCTCCTATTACCGCCTGACGCTGGAAACGTACGATTTTTTTTTGTGTCGTGTAACCCACGGAATAAAAAATATTTATTGGGTTTAGCATAACAACGTTTCTTTTAATGCAATTTCCCATGTGCTAAAGTTATGGTTATTTTCTATCGTTTTCCTCCATAACTTAGCACTCAACAAAGAAAATCTGCAGGCGTACCAAAAAATTGAAATTACCACGATATAATTTGCATTACCATGAAACTTTAAATGTATCGCAGTTTGTCGTCTAGTGCGATGCAGTTTGTCGTCTAGCGCGTTTTGACCCACTTTCCCGTCCCTCCAGCTCATCTTCAACTTCTAAATCATCTAAACTTAAGGTAATTTAATGGATAAAATCTCTTGTTGGATTTATAAAAAGTGGACTAGAAAAAAATGAGAGTGTTGAAATATGTGTATTTTCTAGGTCTATATTGTGTAGATAATAATATTATTCTTAGGACATTTTTCTAGGGTGAAATAGAAAAGAAGCGTAGGCAATCTGCCTCTAACTCCTCTCTCTAACCCCCACACTTGTCGTAGTCACTAAAGGCTTGAGAGGGAGCTAGAGTCATGGCTGCCTAAGCTGCCTAAAGAGACAAGTAGTAGAATCTAGGTAGATTTACCAAAAGGGATTTGACGGACCCAAGATTTGATCCTGGTACCTACCGTCCGTCAAATCACCCGTAGCATTAAGCCTTATCCTATAGACTAAGATCAATGATGAGATATATAAGATTTGATAATTATTTAAAGACGTACAATTACATATATTCATTTAACAGCACGAACAGACATGTAACAATATGTTTTTCTACAACCATCGTTGCAGGAGGAGAACCAGGTGTAGTAGTGGAAGTAGATATGAAAAACAACAAAAACTATCAAATTACCTACTCAACAGCCAACTTTGAATTAACACAAAATGTGACTTAGAAAGTCAATATGCCTCAAATTTCCCACAGTGATACACAATACAATAAAATAACAATTCGCAAAATTGCACCCCAAATGACTTAATAAACCATAAGATATGATGTTTGGAAGTCTCCCAAAAACTGCCGTTAGAAAATCATATTCCCAAAACTGGATGCTACAAAATTGGCTAAGTCCTAAGCTATATACTCACAGTGTGTATCTACTAATCTATACTAATTTGGGTAACCGTTACTACGGTTATTATCTTGAATAACGACAAAGCATCCTACCTATACGTCACTATACCTCAAAACCCTAATTATTATTTTCTAAAAACTTGAATTATGGAACACTATTTTTTATTACACTAAACTACAAAACAATGTTATTCAAATATTTCAAGATATTGATCCATACACAAAACGTTCCAAATGCTTAGTCAGTGGTAGTCGCTAAAGTCCAGCCGAATGTGGTCGTGTAGTACGAAGCACTTGAGTGCTTCGTCACTTGTGGTCCCACGCGAATCACGTTTGTGGTCCCTCGTGAATCACGTTTGTGGTCCTATGTGAATTGCGTCCGTTGGAACAAATTCAATCGACGATGGTATCGTCGAACTGTACCATATATTTTCAGATTACCCGTTTCAGATCCCGTTCGTCTGATCTTGTGAATCAAATCGTCAACTGCGTGACGCGTGTGGCTGACTGTTGGCGCCACTTCGAAAAACTTGCATACGTTTTTTTGTCGACACGTGTCCCACATAAAGTACAATACACTCTACTGTACTTTTTGCTACTGTAATGCTAATTAAGGTAAGTATTATAGTACACTACTTAGAAAATATTTTAAGTTGTTTTTACCCATATTTACTAAAAAAAAAATTATTAATTACAACAACATGACACAATTTAAATGTACGTACGGCGTACGGTACTTCACTAAATGAATACCGCGCATTTGTTTCGACAACGAAAAAAATACCGCGCATTGACTTTCGACGGCTGGATTTAAAAGCCAATCTTGATCGAACAATCGCGATAGATGTCTAGATCACGGAATAGGCGTTTCAGCGCTTTTCGGTCATCGCCATGTCAAATGACACGTGCCACAATCACATTAGATCGCGCCAACTCTGGATATTACGGGAACAAATCCGGATATGGCATGTGTCGACTTTTTGGCCATGTCGTACGATGGCCGTACAAAAAGTACACCGACACCTGTTATTTTTTGTACAACACAGTATTGTGATGGTGCTGTACGTTAGTACATAGAGTTTTAAGCCACCTCTCTCCGAGAGAGCTCCTGTTCAAAAGGTCATCTTTGACCACTCATTACTTACTACTCAAGGGAGCAAATTCAGAGATTTTTTTTGCCGCGGACTCGGGGAGTCTAGGCTACACAAGGGTGTAGTTGGTCAAAATCGTTTCCTTCGAGGAAGGCTGTATTTCTACGGGAAAGTCAAAGTGGGTGAATGTATCCAAAACTCATATTCTAGCTTTGCATTCTGTGGTGGAATTGAGCACACAGAAAGTCTTATTTCACAGAGGTGAAGTTGTATTGGGGTTCTGATTGTCAAGGGGTCAATCATTTGTGTTTTTATCAACTTGGAGTCACACTAACTTGATAAGCTTCTTTAGATTTGCGAATTTTGTGGGGGAATGGACCTCATAGGGTTTAGGTTATAGGCCCACCATGTAGGGTGCCTATATTTGATGGAAAAGACTTCACTTATTGAAGATTTATGATGGAGGGATTGCTTTTCGAAAAACACTTATAGGAATATGTTTTAGGACAAGTGAGGTGTCCGCCACAGGGCTTCGGTGGACCTCATAATAAAGATTCATTTGGCCCTTCCCAGAAAACCAACTAGAGTTCAGATGCAATGGAAGGTGAAAGGAAAATAATTGACATGGAAGGGGGAATAGGGGAGAAAGGTAAAGGAACACCTATGGTGAGGGGAGCTAGGCTCTCGGCTACAGTTCTACCAGTAGGGGGTATAACTAAACCAATAACTGAAGAAAATGAAAGTAAAATTTGGGAGTATAAAAACATTGTAGCAAAAAATTTCATACTTAGAAACGTGTCTAAGTCTATAGCTATCACTCTGATAGCCTTTAACCAAATCTTCAAAAATTTGGGAAGCACTAATTAAGACTTGTAAGAGTGAAACTATATAGTGGTAGCAATTAGTAAATTCCATAAAACTTGAAACATAATGGGGTACGTGAAAGATTAAACAGAACACTAAGTGATAGTGCTACAAGTATGTGGTTGGATAAGAAGATAGGAAAAAGGTTTTGGGCCGAAGCAATGAGCTGTGCTAATTGCAGTTCTGTGTCCTCCATTGGACTACAGAATAAAAGAAGCCTCTGGATAGTTATTTGCTAACCCACTTTTAATTGTAACCACTGCTACCAAGCAAACAATCAAACAATCTGACTGCACCCTGTGCAGCCTGGACTTTCCTGAGTCCGTAGGAAAAAAAATCTTTGAAAATACCAAACCATGCGATAAGTTATTGAAACTCTGAGACCTCCATAGGTCCTCAGAAAGAACAGCTTGAAAGAAGCATCTAGGATAACTCTGACCCCTTTGTGTTTCAGCAAGAACAATTGCCACCCTGGTAGACAAAAACTTTGACCACCTTCACCCCTTTGAAGGCAAGACTCCTTTGAATCGATTGCAAAAAGAATTCGTGAATTTGCTCCCCTGAGCAGTAAGTTATCGAGGGTTAAAGTTGACCTTTGGTACAGAAGCTCTCTGGGAGAGAGGGTCCTATCTACCAATTTTTCTAAATCCTATCTCTCTCACAAACTCTATCTACTGATGTACGGAACCTATCACATTACTCTTCCGTACACAAAAGTACAGCTGTCGGTGTACTTTCTGTACGGATACTGTACGACATGGCCTAAATTTCTACATGTGGTATATCCGGATTTACTCCCTTAATCCCCGGAGATGTCGCAATCTAACGTCATTTTGCCACCAAAGATCGCCGATATCCTCTTCTGCGATCTCGGCATTCATTTCGGCCGTCCGATTATATGCAGATTGAATCGTAGCCGTAATAAATAGCTGCGCGGTATTCGTTTCGCTATCGAAACAAATGCGCGGTACTTGTTTCTTGTCCGTACCTTAATCCGTACTTTTACATAACCGAACCTATGTATCCTGTATATAGTTACCGTTAAATGAATTTGTCATCGTAGAAATGTTTATGTAATTATCAAACACAATATAATCTAACACTAGTTACAGACTAAATGGATAGAGCTACCGACTACCGATAGCTTTGACGGCCGATAGGTACCAGGATCAAACCTTGGGTCCTACAGTTTTACTTTTAGTAAATAAACTAATTTACTACCGTAAATCAACTAATCTACTACCCGTAAATCTCATGAAAGCCTGTAAATCTTAGGATAGCATAGGCATCCATGGCTCTAACTTCATCTCCAACTTTAGTGACTGCAATAAGTGTGGGAGTTGAAGAGAGAAGTTAGTGGCAGACTACCTTGGCTTCTTTTCTGTATTTTTTTTTAGACCTAGAAAATACTAAACGAACCATCAATCTCTCCACTCCCGTTATTTTCTAGTCAATATTCAATTTCAGACCACACTTCTCCCTGCAAAAAATTAGCTTAGGGGAAGGCACAGGTTTGGTCATCATATTTGCTACCATCTCACTATCAGGTCGGTACTCTAAACTGATTATTTTGTTTTCTACTTTCTCTCTAACAAAGCTGAGTCTAATGTCCATGTGTTTGGCTTGAAAATTATGTTTAGGATTGACTGAAATATCGATTGCTGCCTGTTGTCAATAGCCATTTTCAGCCATGAATTTTCCCTCGGAAGCACCGCAGACTACCCAAAAACAACCTAATTTGAATCAACACAGAATTCTACAAAAATATCAAAACAAGGTGAAACTACAAACACAAATAGATTCTAGGCTACAAAATAATTTCACAAAGTTTCAGACAAAAATAATAAACAGAGTGATGACATCAAATGGTCAAAGTTGCAGAAAAACAGTCTGCCAGAACTTTGATAAAACCGGCCAACTTCACAATGAAGTAAAACACAGACCAGGCTCATAATAGGCCTGAAAATCTGTGACAATATTAAAAATACAAAGAGGAACACACATACAGAATTTCAGATAATTCTGCCAAATTTGAGAGCAATCCTCTGATAAATTTACCAAAAATATCCATAAACAGTTTTTGGTCCAGAAAAGTTCCTATGTCCTGAAATGACTAAGTCCTACAGTATATACACTCAGGATCACTACTGAACGTACGGAGGCATACCTGCCGTACGCAATCTAACAACTACCTCTATTAGTGTTTGTATACATGAATAATTTGATATATGTAAGAGTAAATCTACACTAATAACTAAAACGCATAAAGACAAAACATTGTTGCTTCAAATATTTACAAGTACACACAATCTTACAAAATCGTATGCTGACTCATGCAGAGTCACTCAACGAAACTCCTCAAATTTTGTCAAACAATCTGGAACGTCCAAAAATAAATATTGCGTGATTGACTCGATTTCGCGTCTCCACCAGTTTGAAAATAACGGCGGCCTTTGTCCGCCGTCCGTAGCACTTATTCGGCACCCTCGATGTCGCGCCATTTTGTCCCAAAGTCCACTTTGACGAAACGAAGTCAAACGACCAAATCTTCTTCGTACTGCGACATTGTCCTTCACCATAAATGCGCCTGCCAAAGATAATGTAGACCTGTCCCAAAAAGATTCTATGTACCGGCGGCGTCCTTTTTCCATACATGCCACTTGTCCCATTATGTTCGGTACGTGCGACATACCATTTCAACCTCGTCGATTATCTAACGTCGCGATCGTCCATTTCCTCTTTACGCAAACCATGCGTTACAATATAATTCATACATTTTCTCCCCCAATCCGCAAATACATTTGAACCTCCACATTAAACTTGTTGTTTCTGAAATATTATTTTCGTGCGTATGACACACTTTATGCGCACGCGACGTTATGTACGTAATTTATTAATTGAATTTAATGTGGTTGTACGAATGGATTTTTGGGTTGGGGGAGAAGTAAAGTTAATTGAAGTTCGACGTACGAAATTATAATTTGAGTGACGCGAACCAACACACGTAATTTATGGAATGCGTTGGAGAAATGGACAGCGGATCGCGAAGCGATCTGACGAGAGATATTCGAAGAGGTTGAAATGGTACGTCGCACGTACGAAACATAATGCGGTGGCATTTATGGAAATGGACGCAACGGTACAAAGAGTCTTATTTGACAAGTGTACTTTAAATTGGCGTAATTTATGGCGAAGTACGTAATTGCGGTATGGACAAATTTGGATGGTTTGACGTGGTTTCGTCAAGTGGACTTTGGGACCACGTGGCGTGACATCAAGGGGGCCGAATAAAAGCTACGGACGACGGACAAAGGCAACCGTAATTTTTCATGGAGTGGGGACGCGAAATCGCGTCAAATCACAAGATGTACATTTTGGACGTCCCGGATTGTTTGACGAAATTCGAGGAGTTTCGTTAAGTGACTCAGCATACGATTTTGTGAGATTGTGTGTACTTGTAAATATTTGTAACAACAGTGGTTTGTCTTTTTATGTATTAGTTAATAGTGTAGATTTATTTATTCTGACATTCCTTGAACTATTCGGGTATACTCACATTAGTTTAAGTAGATGGTAGATTACGTACGGCTGATATTCCTCCGTACATTTAGTAGTGAATCTGAGTATAAACTTGTAGGACTTAGTTTATTTTAGTATCACAGTTAAGTTTATCAAAGCTATGGCATACTGTTTTTCTGCAACTTTGACTTGATGGTGTGATCACCATGATTGATGTTTTTGTATGCAACTTTGTAGAGATATTTTTTAACCTACAAAATATATGTGTGTAAAGTTTCATCATGTTTAATCAATTCTGTAGATTTCTGTGGGAAGTCTACTTGGTTAGTTTGAAAAGCTGACAGCTGTCTTTGGGAGACTCTGGAGCATATATCTTCTAGATTCCTTGATGGATTTGGTTGTAACTTTGGGAGTTTATAGTGTCTATGGTATAATGCATATTTCTGAAGTTTGAGGTGATTTTGTTTAATTTGGAGTAATCTGTGCTGTCTGAAACACAACTGTTTTGGGGAAGTCTGTGGGTGTTTTCCGCGAGTAATCCATGGCTGAAATAGGTTATGGACAACAAAACTTAGTGGGTACTCACGCATTACAAATCCCATTGAGTACGCACACAACCTTATGTATGAATAAAGTGTCATGTATGCACGAAACTAACATTTCAAAACAACACTGCCTGATTATCACAAAAAACTTTATACACACCACTCTTAAGGTGACCAAGCTCACCAAGCAAAGACTTCACCCACATCAATTCTTTTACAGCAGAGCAAAAGGCCATATACTCAGCCTCCATTGTGGACTGAGCAATAACCTTTTGCTCTTTGCTACTCCAACAGCAAGCCCCATCACCCACATATAATACATATTCAAAAGTACATCTCCTCATCGGAGCATGACCATAACTGGCATCACTCCAAGTAGTGATGTCTGTATTCTCCCCACCCAAATGTAACCATAGATCCCTAGTTCCTATCAAATATCAAAGGACTCTCTTAGCTGCCTCCCATTCCCTCTTAGTGGGAGCATTTAGACATCTACTCAGCACTACTACAGCTGCAGCAAAATCCAGCTTGGTACAATTCATAAAATAGATTAAACTTTCCACTACTTGCCTGTAAGGAATAGTCTACATGAAATTTTGTTCTTCAGGAGATAATTCCTCGTCTAAGACTATGACTCCTGCTTCCTCACTCCCCTCACTTCCCTTCTTTAACTCCATTGGAGTTGTAAAACTATTAGCTTTCTCCATCTGAAATTTTTCAAGCAAGTTCCCTATTGCTTCCTCTTGAGTCAATCTTATAATCTTTTTTTTTTTTTCTCTTTCTACTTGAATTCCCAAAGTATATTTTGCTTCCTCTATATCCTTCATTTCAAATCTCCCCTTAAGATTGGTTTTCAGTTTATTAATTTTTTCCATTGATTTACGTAAGATAAGCAAATCATCAACATAAATTACAATAAATATAATACCTTCCTCATCCTCAAAAACATGGATTGAGTGATCTGAGCTGATCGAGATATATCCTAGACCGGTAAGAAGCTCATCAAGCTTCTTAGTTCACTATCGAGGCGCCTGCTTCAAACCAGAAAGAGATTTCATCAGTCGGCATACCTTACTCTCCTCTCCTTCCTCCACAAATCCTTCAGGTTGTCGCATGAAGATCTCCTATTCCAACTCTCCATGCAAAATAGTTGTCTTGATGTCCATCAGGTGCACCTCCATGTCTTCTGCTGCTGCGAGACTGAGAAGTATGCGGACGAAGGGAAATCTGAGGATTGGGGCAAAGGTTTCCTCGTAGTTGATACCCTCTTTTTGTGCAAATCCATTTGCTACTAATTGGGCATTGTAGCGCTCAATCGTGTTATATGGGTTCAATTTTAATTTGGAAACCCACTTACAACCGATTGGTTTTCGGTTAGGTGGACAATGCACCAGCTCCCAAGGATCGGCTGCCATAATTGAGGCCATCTCCTCATTAATCGTTGTCTTCCACCGGTTCCTTTCTGGACAAGTAATCGCCTCTCCATAAGTCTGAGGTTCATCTTGAGGAGATAGTTTTGTTATCTTGTTATCAACCTGTTTTTCTTGCAATCTTTTGCTACTTCTCCTTCCCCCCTCAAATTCTGTGGCCGGAATAGATCGTTCTCGTAGGTTCTTTTGAACAATATCGGCTTCTCCCCTATCCCTTGATTCCGAATCAATTTCAACCACATCCTCTGCTTCGGGTAGAGTTATCACTGGAGTTTCCGCAACTGAGTCCTTTTCAGTCTGATTTGTACCTGCAAGAATGTCATCTTCTCTAAAACTTGGATAGTTTGGAAGCTCAAAGTAATCAGAATTTTGTGACTCAAATCTGATTTTTACTAACTTCGTATATTTTAAAGGATCTACAGACTTTCCTTCATCCATAACTACTAGATGCTTTACAAAGATTATATCTTCCCTTTTTAGATCATAAACTCTATATCCTTTAACACCCTCATGATATCCTAATAAGTATCCCGGTTTTCCTTTAGGAATCATATCCTAATAAGTATCCTGGTTTTCCTTTAGGATGTAGCTTCCAATTAGACCGATCTGTATCTAGACTGAATACTTGACTGTCGAAAACCTTTAAGTGAGATATGTCTGGTTTCCGGCTTGTCCATCTCTCATAAGGTGTTTGATCGTTTATAGCTGAAGTAAGAATTCTATTTTTGAGGTAATTAGCACAGTTCATTGCTTCTACCCAAAACCTTTTTCCTATCTTCTTATGTGACAACATACTTCTAGCACTATCACTTAGTGTTCTATTTAACCTTTCAGCCACCCCATTCTGTTCCGGGTTTTTTTGGGACTGTCTTTTGGTGTTGGACTCCATCTTCCCTCAGAAAATCCTCAAACTGGTTAGATGTATACTCTCCACCATTGTCACTCCGTATTCTCTTGATTGGAGTTTCATGGAGTTTTTCGCTCCATGCTTTATATTGTCCAAAACAATCCTGAGCTTCCTTGTTTTTTAAAAAATACACTCGGGAATACCGAGACCAATCATCAGTGATAGTCATCATAAATCTCTTCCCCCCCGGTGAGGGCACTTAAGCCGGTCCCCAAATATCTGTGTGTACTAGATCTAGAATTTTTTCTCCCTTATAGGTGGTTGTTATAGGAAAAGGTAATCTGTGTGTTTTACCTTGAGCACATCCACTACAATCACTTATATTATCATTCTCACTGAACTTAATCCCTTCCACCACTCCCATCTTTTTCATTTCTCTTAATTTTTCTAGATTCACATGCCCAAGCCTCTTATGCCACATCATAATATCATGAACACCAGCATAATAAAGGTTTTTCTTTTCATTACTTAAAACCAGCCTAAACATCCCATGGCTACCTTTCTCAGCAATGAAATAGACATCCTCCTCAAATCTAGCAGTAAGGACTCCTTCCCTAGTGCTAGAAAAAAAAACCCTTATCATCTAATACAGATGTAGTGATGAGGTTTTTGTTCAGCTCCGGAATAAACAATACATCAAAGAATGTTACTATGGATGTCTTTCTTTCTATTAACACTTTCAAATCTACCGATCATACAAGAGTAGTAGTGACTATCCTCCCATCCACGTACTCCATCTATAACGGTGGGAATCTTTCTTATCTTAGTGAACAGGTGCTTATCCTCACACATGTGCATGGAGGCACTTGAATCTTTAATACAACTTGCTTCACCTTTCAATCCACCATAAGTACATTTTTGCCTTCGTTGAATTTCGACCTCGTTTTTTGCCTCCAACTCCTCATCCAATAGGAGCTCATCGTCCTCGTCCTCCGATTCCGCCTCATGTACCTTTGTCACAAGGGCCTTTTTCTTTCCTCTCTCGATTCCACTGTTTTGACCCTCCTTTAAACGAAGCTCGGTTAGCTTAGTGCACTCTGCCATATAGTGCCCCGGTTACTTACAAAAATGACATAAACCTTTGGGAGCCCTTGGTTCGACTCGTTGATGTGATTTTTTTGCTCCCTCCCCCCATAATTTTCGACCAGTTTCCGGGAATCCTTGTTCCTCCGATTGGTCGCAGCTGCCAAGGTTTGCCTACTCTTTCCTCCCCTTCGGATCTCAATCGTACTCTCCCGAGCGAGAATCATCCCTACGAGTGAGTTCCATATCCACCTTGAGTCCAACAAGTATTGCACACGGTTGACTATGTTCTCGAACTCATCGGGTAACTTCATAAGTAAACAGTTAACCTTTTCTTTTTCACTAAAATCTTTTCCCGCACTCTCTAGCTCCATGAAAAGTGTAGCAAGCTCATTGCAAAAATCCAACATCTTCCCCCCTTTGTATACATACTCCTTAACTTTGTGATCAGCCAACTGTTGTTGCTGAATCGTACCACTTCGATACATCTCTATGAGAGCCATCCAAAGATCAGATGCCCTTTCTACCTGCAAATGAGGACATGCAAGCCCTTGAGTAAAATGGGGGAGGATGAAGTGCTTTGCCGCTATATTTTTGAAGTCCCAGGTATTGGTATCATTCTCCTCGCTCCTCGAAATAGGTGACATGAATGTTTAACCACTTGCTATTGGTGTGGTTGTCTCTTTCTTTGTTCCTTTGTCCACCACCTCTCCTTCCTTTGTCTCCTCTGTTGAAGATGGATGTGTTTTCCTTGTGAATCTGCTTCCTCCACACCCTGGAGGGATTCTAAGACTTGATGGATGCCCCACTCGTCCACTCACTATCCCCCAAAACCTTTTCTCGCATAGAGCTCCTGTCATCATAATTTCCCAATATAAGAAGCCAGTTCCATTAAAGATGGTTACCCTGGAGTGTGGGCCCATAACCTGAAACTGTGAGACCTCCTTAAGTTCTTAGAAAGGACAGCTTACAAGAAGCCTCTAGGATAACCCTGACCCTTTTGTGTTTCAGCAAGAACAACTGCAACCCTGGCAGACAAAAACTCTGACCACCTTCACCCTTGTGAAGGCAAGATTCCCTTGAGTCGATAGCAAAAAGAATCTGTGAATTTGCTCTGCTGAGCAGTAAGTTATGGAAGGTCAAAGTTGACCTTTTGTACCGAAGCTCTCTGGGAGAGAGGGTCCTATCTACCAATTTTTCTACGTCCTTTCTCTCTCACAAAATCTATCTACTGATGTACCGAACCAATCATATTACTCTTCCGTACACAAGAGTACAGTTGTCGGTGTACTTTCTGTACGGATACTGTACGACATGGCCTAAATGTCTACACGTGGTATATCCGGATTTGCTCCCTTAATCCCCGAAGATGCCGCAATCTAACGTCATTCTTCCACGTTTCATTGGATGTGGCGATGATCAAAAACCGCCGATATCCTCTTCCGCGATCTCGGCATTCATTTCGGCCGTCCGATTAAATGTAGATTTAATCGTAGCCGTAATAATAGCTGTGCGGTATTCGTTTGGCTATCGAAACAAATACGCGGTACTTGTTTCTTGTCCGTACCTTAATCCGTACTTTTACATAACCGAACCTATGTATCCCGTATATAGTTACCGTTAAATGAATTTGTGAGCGTAGAAATGTTTATGTAATTATCAAACACAATATAATCTAACACTAGTTACAGACTATATGGATAGAGCTACCGACTACCGACAGCTTTGTCGACTGGTAGGTACCAGGATCAAATCCTGAATCCTATAACTTTACTTTTAGTAAATCAACTAATCTACTACCCGTAAATCTCAGGATAGCATAGGCAGCCATGGCTCTAGCTTCATCTCCGACTTTGAGTGACTGCAACAAGTGTGGGAGTTGAAGAGAAAATTTAGAGGCATACTTCCTTGGCTTATTTTCTACATTTTATTTTAGACCTAGAAATAACTAAACGAACCATCAATTTCTATAGTTATGAGGCAGTAAAAATTCCAATTTGTACAAACTCTCAAAGGGAGAGTTGACTACCTACCAAAATTTTTTAAGTCCTGATTCCCTCTAATAACTTCTATCTACTTAAGTACGGACCAATCAGATTACTGTACCGTACCAAAAATTACTACTGCCCGTGTACCTTTTCTACGGCATATGTACGACAAGGTTGTTAGCGGAAGTGTGTCCACTTTTCACTCGTCCGTACGTTCCTCAAAATTCCCACGACCAAATGACATCTCTCCACGTGGCTCGAGGTCATGCAACGTCACAAAACGCCAAAGTGACCTTTCCGAGATTTTGGCGAAGACGTATGCTGTTGGATAAGAAGCGGCATTAAATTTCGTCCGTCGAAACAAATGTCAGATTCATTTGTTTCGTGCGGGATCTAGTCCGCATTGATTTTAAATTGTTCTATGATGTAACATTTACATTTCCGTTAATCGGATTAGGGGACGTAACATACTTTAAATATGAATCATACCCTATATACTCTAGCAAACATCTACGACAGACAGGTTAGAGCGGACGTTTACGCCAGGCTCTATCAGTCCGGGATTCGAGTCCTGCTAGATTTAACCTTTTTGTAGAGAGTGACTTAAGGTCACTCTCTAACCCTGTCTATGGAGCTGAGGCGGCCATGGCTCCATCACTCTATCTCTTCTTCAGTGACTACAACAAGTATGGGGGTAAGAGAGAAGAGATGAAGGCAAGCTGCATGCATGTTTCTTTTTCCGTTAAAATATTAAGACCTAGAAAATACCCAAAAACTATTTATTTCAACACTCCCCTTATTTTCTAGTCTAATTTTAATTTTTCTTTCAACCCGCATTTTTCTCGACAATGTTTTAATTTAGGAGAGGGCACAGGTTTGATCATCATGTCGGACACCATTTCTTCATCAGGTGTATACATAAGATTTAAAAATTTATTTTTAACTTTTTCTCTGACGAAACCATAATCTTATGTCCATATGTTTTGCTTTGAAATGGTGTTTTGGATTGGCTGCAACTGCAATTGCAACTTGATTATCGCAAAAGACTTCATGCACTCCCTCCTTCATATATCCCAGTTCTTGCAACAATGACTTCACTCACATTAGTTGTTTTACAGCAGAGCAAGACGCCATATATTAGCCTCCATAGTAGATTAAGCAACCACCTTTTGTTGCTTACTGCTCCAACAACAAGCACCTTCCACCACATACAAAACATATCCAGAAGTGGATCTTCTCATAGGTGCATCCCCATAACTGGCATCACTCCAAGTGGTGATATCATTGTGCTCCCCTCCCAAATGCAACTATAATTTTCTCGTTCCAACCAGATATCTCATGACTCTCTTGGCTGCCTCCGAATCTCTCTTTCTAGGATCGTTAAGATACTTACCGAGGACTCCAACTGCTGCCACTATGTCCGGCCTTGTACAACTCATAAAGTAGATCAAACTTCCTACGACCTGTATGTAAGGAATACAATTTATAAACTCTCTCTCCTCTGGACTCATCTGATCATCTAAGATTATCACTCCTCCTTCTACACTCCCATCACTTACTTTCTTTAAGTCCATGGGAGTGGTACAGCTGTTAGCTTTCTCCATTTGAAATTTCTCAAGCATATTTCCTATTGCTTCTTTGTGAGTGAGTCTTATGATCCTCTTCCCCATATCTCTTTCCATTTGAATTCCCCAAATGTATCTTGCCTCACCTAAATCATTCATATCAAATTTGCTTCTAAGATCTTTCTTTAGCCTATTAATCTTTTCCAAAGATTTACTCAACACAAACAGATCATCCACATAAATTGCAAAAAAAATGACACCATTCTCATCTTCAAAAATATAGATAGAATGGTTAGAGCTGATCCGGATATATCCCAGACCAGTGAGAAAATCATCTAGTTTCTTGTTCCACTGTCGGGGAGCCTGCTTAAGTCCATAGAAGGACTTTATGAGACTCCAGACTTTTCTCTTTTCCCCATCCTCCATGAATCCCTCTGGTTGCCGCATGAAGATTTCTTCCTCTAACTCATCATTGAGAAATGCGACCTAATGTCCATTTGATGAATTTCCATGTCTTCTGCTGCTGCTAGACTAAGGAGAATACTTACTGATGGGAACCAAACAACTAGAGTTAAAGTCTCCTCATAGTCAATCCCCTCTTTTTGGGTGAACACCTTTGCTACCAAATGAGCCTTATATCTCTCAATTGTATTATTTGGGTTCAATTTTAGTTTAAACAACCATTTAAAGCCGATACCTTTTCTGTCAGAAGGACAGTCCGCTAGTTCCAAAGTATTTGCTTCCATGATAGAGGCCATCTGGTCATTTATGGCTCCACTCCATCTGTCTTTCTCTGGGCTGTTTACTGCCTCCGAGTATGATTGAGCCTCATCTGGGTGAGATAGCTTATTTACCTTATGAGCCGCCTATTTTTCTTGAATCCTTTTGCCGCTCCTTCTACCCCGCTCAAACTCCGAGGCTGGGATGGAGGGAAGTCTTGGATTTCTCCTTACCGTCTCATTGGTTCCCCTATCCATAAAAGCTGGTTCCGGTCCCTCCTCTTCCGTCTCCTTGAAGTCCATAGGAATATGTGACGTTTCCGGTGGTTTGCTTGTGTCTTGGATCTCCCTTGAATCTGCAATCCCTGTTTCACTCATGTCCCTTTTAGGAAAGATGGAGTCCTCCTTTTTCTCAGACTCTAATCTGATTCTTATCTTTTTGGTATATTTAAAAGGGTCAAATGATTTCCCTTCATCCATGACAACTAGGTGTTTGACCAAAATGATATCTCTATTTGCTAAGTCATAAACTCTATATCCCTTAACATCCTCATCATATCGTACAAAGTATCCGGATTTTCCCTTAGCATCTAGTTTCCATTATTTCTTATCCGTGTCAAGACTGTGAACTTGGCTATGGTGAGAGATATATGGTTTCCTTTCTACCCATCTCTCATAAGGTGTCATTCCTTTTATACCTGAGATAAGGACTCTTTTCTTAATGTAGTTGGCACAGTTCATGGCCTCTACTCAAAATCTCTTTCCTATTTTCTTGTCAGCCAACATACTACATACCCTATCTCCTAGTGTTTTGTTCAACCTCTAAGCTACCCCATTTTGTTCCGAGTTATATGGTATGGTTTTTTGGTGTTGAACTCCCTCATCCTCAAGTATTCCTCAAACTGGTTAGAGGTATATTCCCCCCCATTATCACTCTTAATACTCTTAATGGGGGTTCCATGCAACTTCTCACTCCAAACTTTATATTCTTTGAAGTAAGTTGATGTTTCATACTTTGTAATTAGGAAGTAGACTCTAGAGTATCTAGACCAGTCATCAGTTATTGTCAACATAAACCTCTTTCCTCGAACCGAAGGCACTTTTGCAGGTCCCTAGATATCTGTGTGGACTAGATCTAGTACCTTCTCACCTCTATATGTGGCGGTTTTGGGAGAGGGAAGTTTGTGAGCTTTACCTTGAGCACAACCACTACAATCATTCATCATTTCATTATCCCCAAAATGAATGCCTTCTACTACCCCAAGCTTTTTCATTACCCTCAACCTATCAAAATGCACATGCCCCAATCATTTATGCCAAATAATCAACTTAGGAGCAGTAACATAGTAAGCATTCTTCTTTTCATTACTCAAGTTAAGCCAAAACATTTCTTGGCTACCCTTATCTGCCGTGAAGTAAACTTCATCCCCATACTTAGCTGTAAAGACTCCCTTTCTAATGAAGGTATCAAACTCTTTGTCATGTAACACAGATGTAGAGACAAGATTTTTACTCAGCTGAGGAATGTAGAGTACATCAAAAAATGTGAGTATAGAAGTCTTACCCTCTACTTAAACTTTCAAATCTACTGATCCCACTAGATCTGTAGTAACCACTCTCCCATCCCCATACTCTATTTCTACAGAAGGGATTTTCCTTAGCTTAGTGAAGTGGTCCTTATCACGACACATATGCATGGATGCACCTGAGTCGATGATCTATCCTTCCTGTGGAGCTTCCTGAATTGCTTGAAGGGCACAATTTTTTCTTTGAAGGATCTCCTTCTCCTCCAGACCCTCGTCAAGAAGAAGCTCCCCATCCTCCTCAAAGGACTCGTCCTCAGTCTCTCCTGTCACCATTATGACCAAAAGTGCCTTTCTCTTTCTTCCGGAAGAACCTCTTCCATGGTTCTCTTGGATCCTCAGCTCCGATAGCTTGACACAATCCGCGATAAGGTGTCATGGCTTTTTGCAAAAATAACATAGGCCCTTTGGGGGCCTCGGTTCTTCAGGCTGAACTCTTTCTCCTTTGTATGGTTTTTATGGGTCCGGTTTCCACCTGTCCCCTCTGGCGGATTGAGTTTGAAAGCTCTTTCGTCCTCTCTTGATTTCAATCGTGTTCTCCAGCACAAGTATCATACGGACTACTGTATTCCACTTCCATGAACTATCAGTCATATCCTGTACTGTGTACACTATATTCTCATACTCGTCGGGTAACTTCATGATAAGAGTGTTAACCTTCATCTTCATTGTACCGGTCCATCCGACACTCTCCATCTCCATACACAAATAAAAAAGATCATTATAGTAGTCTAACATCTTTCTCCCTTTGTAAGTATAATTTCCTAACTTTTGCTCTGCCAACTAGAGCTCCTGATTTGTACCAGCTCTATAGATCTCTATCAAACTCACTGACAACTCGTCGGCCTTGTAAACGTGATGGTGAGGAGTTGTCAAAGCTTGTGTGAGGTGTCTCAAAATGATGTTCTTGGCAGCCATGTTGGTGTCTTCCCACATTTGGGTATCGGTCTCCACGGTCTTCATAATCGCCGCTCTGGGTGTCGTGGGAATAGGAGCAATAGGAGTAAGAGGTGTCTCCTTTTTTTTCCCCTTTTCGGACACACTGCTGTCCCCATCATCTGCCTCTTGTGCTGCAGCAGATGTTGCTAGAAAAAACCTTATTCCACCAAATCTTGGTGGTGTTTCCTCAGGTGGACGTTTCACTTGTCTACTAACAATACCCTAGTATCATTTTTTACACAAAGCTCCTGTCATCATGGCTTCTCGATGGATAAACCGTGATCCATTAAAGATGGGCACCCTAGAGGGTGGGCCCATAACTTGCAATTCTGTGTCCTCCATTTGACTACAGAATAAAGGAAGCCTTTAAATAGTTATTAGCTAACCCACTTTCAATGGTAACCACTGCTACCCAAGCAGACAAGCAGACAATCAGACTGCACCCTGTGCAGCATGGACTCCCCTGAGTCCGTAGGAAAAAGAATCTTTGAAAACGCCCAACCAGGCAATAAGTTATAAGGCGGTAAAAATGCCATTTTGTACAAACTCTCAAAGGGGGGAGAGGTGACTAACTACAAAAATTTTCTAAGTCCTGATTCCCTCTAATAACTTCTATCTACTGAAGTACGGACAAATCAGATTACTGTACCGTACCAAAAAGTACTATTGCCGGTGTACCTTATGTACGGCATATGTACGACAGAGCTATTAAGCTAACGCGTGTTTGCTTTTCACTCGTCGTACGTTCCTCAGAATTCCCACGACCGAATGTCATCTCTCCACGTGGCTCTAGGTCATGCCACGTCACAAAACACCAAAGTGACCTTTCCGAGATTTCGGCAAAGACTTATGCCGTTGGATAAAAACCGGCATTAAATTTCGTCCGTAGAAACAAATTTCAGATTCATTTGTTTCGAGCGTGATCTTGTTCGCACTGATTTTAACCTGTTCTATGATGTTACATTTACATTTCCGTTAATCGGATTAGGGGACGTAACATAATTTAAATATGAATCACACCGTATATACTCTAGAGAACATTTACGACAGACTGGTTAGAGCGGACGTCTACGCCACGCTCTACTAGTCCGCGATTCGAGTCCTACTAGACTCAACCTTTTTGTAGAGAGTAACTTAAGGTCACTCTCTAACCCTGTCTATGGAGCTGAGGCAGCCATGGCTCCATCAATCTCTCTCTCTCTCCTTCAGTGACTACTACAAGTATGGGGGTAAGAGAGAAGAGATGAAGGCAAGCTGCCTGCATGTTTCATTTTCCGCTAATATATTAAGACCTAGAAAATACCCAAAAACTATTTATTTCAAGACTAATTACCTCAATAATAAAGTTCTTACTTGAGCGGTAAAAGGCTAAAAACCTTATAAGATATAGTTTGGCCGTAAACTAGACATACCTCACTGAAAGGTTTTTGATAGACAAGTGATCAGTCTAGATACATATCGGTCTAATTGGAAGATAGATCCTAAAGGAAAATCGGGGTATTTTTAGGATATTATAAAGATGTAAAAGGATATAGAGTTGATGAACTAAAAAAGGAGTATATAATTTGAGTAACACATCTAGTAGAAATGGATGAAGGAAAGTTTGTGGATCCCTTCAAGTATACAAAGTCAATAAAAATCAGATTTGAGTTAGAAAATTCAGATGACTTTGAGCGTCCTAACTATCGAGGTTTCAGAGAAGATGATATTCTTACTGGTACAAATCAGACCGGGAAGGGCTTGACCGTAGAAACTCCAGTGACAACTCTATCTGAAGCAGAAGACATGGTGGAAAATGATTCGGACTCGAGGGACAGGGGAGAAGCCAAGATTGTTTGAAAGAACCCACAAAAACTATCTATTCCACCCTCCGATTTGAGTGAGGAAGGAGAAGTAGCTAAAGGTTGCAAGAAAAACATGTTTATAACAAGGTAACAAAACTATCTCATCTGGATGAACCTTAGACTTATGGAGAGGCAATGAATTGTCCATAAAAAAACCGGTGGAAGACATCCTTGAATGAGGAGATGGCTTCAATTATGGCATGCAATAGTTAGGAGTTGGTGGATTGTCCACCTAATCGAAAACCAATCGGTTGCTAGTGGGTGTTCAAATTAAAACTTAACCCAGATAACACCATTGAGCGCTACAAGGCTCGATTATTGGCAAAAGGATTTTCATAGAAAGAGGGAATCGACTACGAGGAAACCTTTGCCCCGGTCGTCAGATTTCCCTCTGTCCGCATACTTCTCAGTTTGGCATTAGTGGAAGACATGGAGGTGCACCTGATGGACATCAAGACAACCTTATTGCATGAAGAATTGGAAGAGGAGATTTTCATGCAACAACGCGAACGATTTGTAGAGCAAGAAGAAGAGAGTAAGGTATGCCGACTGATTAAAACTCTTTTTGGTTTGAAACACGCTCCCCGATAGTGGAATAAGAATATGATGAGTTTTCTTACGGGTCTGGGATATATCCAGATCACCTCAGATCACTCAATCTATGTTTTTGAAGATGAGGAAGGTATTATTTTTATTGCAACTTGTGTTGATGATTTGCTTGTTTTAAGTAAATCAATGGAAATAACAAATATACTGAAAACCGATCTTAAGGGGAGATTTGAGATGAAGGATATAGAGGAGGCAAGATTTATTTTGGGAATTCAAGTCGGAAGAAACCGAGAAAGAAATATTATAAGATTAGAAAATTTCAGAGGGATAAGGCTAATAGTTATAAAACTCCAGTGGAGATAAAGAAGGGAAGTGAGGGGAGTGAGGAAGAGGGAGTGATAATCTTAGATGAGGAATTAAGTCCTCAAAAACAAAAGTTCAAGCAGACTATTCCTTACAGGTGAGTAGTGGGAAGCCTAATCTATTTTATGAATTGTACCCATCGAATTTAGCTGCAGCTGTACGAGTTCTGAGTAGAAGTCTAATTGCTCCCACTAAGAGAGATTGGGAGGCAACTAAAAGAGTCCTTAGATATTTGATAGGAACTAAGGTATGGGGGGAATACTGACATCACTACTTGGAGTGATGCCAGTTATGGTGATGCTCCGATGAGGAGATGTACTTCTGGATATGCATTATATGTGGGTGATGGGGCTTGTTGCTAGAGTAGCAAACAACAAAAGAATATTGCTCAGTCTACCATGGAGGCTGAGTATATGGCCTTTTGCTCTGCTGTAAAAGAATTGATGTGGGACAAGTTTTTGTTTAGTGAGCTTGGTCACCTTAAGAGTGGTGTGAATAAATTTTTTTGTGATAATCAGGCAGCAATCGCTATTGCTTCCAATCCTAAACATCATTTTAAAGCCAAACACATGGACATTAAACTCAGCGTTGTTGGAAAGAAGGTGGAAAACAAAATAATCAGTATAAAGTACAGACCAGATAGCAAGATATTTGCAGATATGATGACCAAACCTGTGTTTTCCTTTAAGTTCTGTCAGGAGAAATGTGGTCTGAAATTAAAGAGTGACTAGAAAAAAAGGGTAGTGTAGAAAATAAAAATTAGTATTTTCTAGGTCTAAAACGAAATGCAAAAAACAAGCTGAGGTAGTTTGACTCTAACTCATCTCTTCAGCACCCACACTTGAAGCAGTCACTTAAGGTTGAAGAGGGAGCAAGAGCCATTGGTGCTTGTGCTGTCCAAAGAGATACAGACAATTCTTTTTAGTAGGTTTACTAAAAGGATACTTGACGAACCCATGATTTGATCTTGGTACCTGTTGGTTGTCAAGTTAGCCGGTAGCGGTTAACTTAAACCTATTAGTCTAAGTCCAATTGTAAAGTATATAAGGTTTGACAAATATTTAAATAGTTAGACGTGAACTAATTCATTTAACGGAAACTATATACGTCATGCATAGATTCAATTTTGTAAAGTACGAAGTACGGTACGGTTTGAAATGGATACCGCGCATTTTGCTTCGACAGCGAAACAAATATCGCGCAAGTATTAATGACGGCTACGATTGAAACCTGGTTTTCATTGGACGGCCGCGAAGGATGTCGAGATCGCGGAATTAGATTTTGGCGGTTTGCAGTCACCGTCACATAAATTGACACGTGGCACAACAACATTCGATTACCGCATCTCCGGGGATTACAAAAACGAATTCAATATGGCATGTGTCAACTTGTTGGCCATGTCGTACAATGGACGTACGGAAAGTACACCGGCCCCTGTACCTTTTTGTACGACACAGTATTAGAGTTGGTGCCGTACTTCAGTAGATAGAGTTTTAGAGAGATATAGGACTTGAAAAAAATTGGTAGATATGACCCTCTCTCCCAGAGAGCTTTTGTACAAAAGGTCATCTTTGACCACTCATAACTTACTGCTCAGAGGATCAAATTCAAAGATTCTTTGTGGTATGGACTCAAGAGAGTCCTGCCTCCTTAAGGAAAAAGGTGGTCGGAGTTTTTGTTCGCCAAGGTGGCAGTTATTCTTTCTGAAACACAAAGGGGTAAAGATTATCCTAGTGTTTTCGTGTGAGCTTCCTAATCTGAGGATCTATGGAGGTCTCAAAGTTGCAAGGCGCCTCAAACACGCTAAGTCTGTTAATTCATACTCATAACTACCTACTACTATACCCTATGCCATTCAAAAGGCTGTATAGTACAAGAAGGTACAGTGGTGGATTGTACTTCTTGTACGGCCATTGTACAACATGGCCGTCTGGTTGACACTTGTTATCATGGCAGCCATCGTTCCTCCTCCCATCCTTTCCAGTGTCGAATGATGTGCCGCCACGTGGCACATCGCATATCTATGTTTGAAAGCCGTCAAAGATTCATTTGGATTTTGTCGGGGCAATGACGTCAATCCGAACATGTATTTAACACGGTTACATTCGCGTTCGCGAGCGCGGTTTCGCTATAGTTGTTGTTTTGTAAATTTATATATGTTTTAGTGAAAGTGATGTTTGCGTAACACTTTAATTAAATAACGAACTAACTACGTGTATCGTTTTGTCAACGCGAAAATGGTTAAGGCTTACGTTTACATAGTACTTTGCAAACCTAAGTTAAAATCTGGTTTAGAGCAACATTTTGGTGATCTATCAATCTGTCTGCCTGTCTATCTGTTTTTTTCTGATTATGGTGGTAGCCATGGTGACTCTCTCTCTTTTCACTCTAGAGTCTAAATTAAGAAGTGAAAATTAATTACTTATTTTGAACACTCCCCTTAATTCTTAGTCAACTTTTAATTTAAGTCCACAATTTTCTCGGCAGGATTTTAACTTAGGAGAAGGTTCTAATTTTGTCATCATGTCTGCAATCATCTATTTATCACTTTTATGAACCAATTTAATTATTTTATTCTCAACCTTCCCTCTGACAATGCTTAGTCTTATATCCATATGTTTAGCTTTGAAATGGTGTTTTGGATTAGTTGCGATAGAGATAGCAAGTTGAATATCACAAAAAACATTTTGAGTTCCAGATTTCATAAACCCAAGTTTTTCGAGTAGAGATTTTACCCACATTAGTTCTTTAGTGGCAGTACACGAAGCCATGTATTCAGCCTCCATAGTGGACTGAGCAACTACTTTCTCATGTTGGCTACTCCAACAGCATGCACCACATCTAATTTGCAACACATTTCTAGTTGTACATTGTCTCAAATGCACATTCCCATAACTGGCATCACTCCAAATGGTGATGTCAGCGTTCTCCCCTCCCAAATGCAACCATAATTCCCTTGTTCCCACCAAAAATATCATCACTCTTTTGGTTGCTTCCCAGTCTCTTTTCCTAGGTTAATTTAGACTTCTAGTGAGAACGCCTACAGCCGCAGCTATGTCCAGACGTGTATAATTCATAAAGCAAATTAAACTGCCTACAATTTTCCGATAAGGAATTCCTTCCATAAACTTCTTTTCTTCCTCATCCATCTCATCATTGAAAATCAATATCCCTCCCTCTTCACTCCCCTCCGATACTTTCTTTAGATCCATGAGAGTAGTACACCCATTTGCTTTCTCCATCTGAAACTTTTCTAGCATACTGCCGATAGCTTCTTTCTGAATGAGTAGTATAACTCTATTCCCTCTATTCGTCTCCATTTGAATCCCCAAAATGTATTTTGCTTTGCCGAGATCTTTTATGTCAAACCGAAATTTCATATCATGTTTGAGTTTCCTAATTTTATCTAAGGACTTCTTTAAGACGAACAAATCATCAACATAATAGCAATAAATGTCACTCTATTTTCATCCTCAAACGTATATATGGAGTGATCTGAACTTATTCTAATGTATCCCAAACCTGTCATAATTTCATCCAATTTTATTTTCCATTGCCGCGGGGCTTGCTTAAAGCCATAAAGTGATTTTATCAATTTGCACACCTTGCTCTTTCTCCACTTTCCACGAATCCTTCCGATTACCTCATGTAGATTTCTTCTTCCAACTCTCCATGTAAGAAGGCGGTCTTAATATCCATCTGGTGTATTTCCATATCCTCTTCGCGGCTAAACCTAAGAGGATTCTGATAGAAGGAAATCTGACTATCGGTGCAAAGGTTTCTTTATAGTCTATTCCTTCTTTTTAAGTATAACCTTTAGCAACCAACCTAGCTTTTATATCTTTTAATGGTATTATGTGGGTTTAGTTTATGCTTAAAAACCCACTTACATCCAATCGGTTTTCGGTCCAGTGGACAGTCTACCAACTCCCATGTATTGGCTTCCATGATAGAAGTTATTTCTTCATTGATGGTAGTGATCCACCGGCTCCTTTCTAAGGTATTTCTGGCCTCTGAGTATGTCTGAGGTTCATTTGGGTGAGACATCTTTGTGAGTTGGTTATTTACTTGTCTTTCTTGAAGTCGTTTACTATTTCTTCTTCCTCCGTCAAAATCTGACGCCGATATACAAGGCATCTTCGGGTTTCGTTTAGGAAGATTTTCAACTCCCCTAGATTCTAATCCCATTGTTTGATCAAGTTTCTCGTCAATTTCCACTTCATATTGTGGGGTTTCTTTGGATGTTTTCTTTCCGTCTTTCTCTTTTGGTATATCTGCAAAATTTTCCTTCTCCCCGTCTTCCTTTTCTTCATTTCCAAAGTCAAAGTTAGAAAACTGACCCGGTTCAAATCTGATTTTGACTTCTTTGTTATATATGAATGTGTCAATAGACTTTACTTCATTCATCACCACTATGTGTTTTACCAAAATGATATCTCTCTTTTTCAAGTCATACACTCGATATCCTTTTGTGCTCTAATCATATCCTACAAGATATCTTGGTTTCCCTCTTCCCACTAACTTTCATTTAGACTTACCGAAATCCAAATTGTAGACTTGACTTCCGAACACTCTCAAACAAGACAAATCTGGTTTTCTTCCCGTCCACCTTTCATACAGAGTTTCCTTATTATTTGCCGAAGTTAGCACTCTATTTTTGATGAAGTTAGCATAGTTCATGGACTCAACCCAAAACTGCAATCCTATTCTTTTATCAATTAGCATACTTGTGGACATATCTCCTAATTTTCTATTAAATGTTTATGCTACTCTATTTTGTTTCGGATTATAATGAACAATTTTCTGATGATGGATTTCTTCTTCTTTAAGAAATTCTTCAAATTCATTTGAGGTGTATTCTTTCCCATTATTTCTTCTTATCTCTTTTATTGAGGTTTCATGTAATTTTTCACTCCATACTTTGTATTCTTTGAATATTCTTAAGACCTCTGACTTATGTCTAAGAAAATATACCTTAGTGTATCTAGACCAATCATTTGTAATGGTTATCATCCATCTTTTCCCCCCATGTGAAGCATACCTAGTTGGTCCCCAAATATCAGTGTGAACTAGATCTAATACTTTCTCTCTTCTAAATGTGGATGCCTTTGGAAATGGGAGTCTATGAATCTTCCCTTAGGCACATCCACTGCAATCACCTCAGGTCTCATCATCTCCAAATTTAATTCCATCCACTATTCCTTTTTTCTTCATTTTCTTTCATCTATCTAGATTCAAATACCCTAACCTCTTGTGCCAAAGCATCATATCACTTCCACACGAGTAGAGAACACCCTTTTCATTGCAAAGTACAATTTTGAACATTCCTTGACTACCCTTTTCAGCTATGAAATAAACCTCATTATCAAAACTAGCTGTGAAGATTCCTTTCTTAATTTCTATTCCGAACTCTTTTTCATCTAGAACAGCTGCAGAGACTAGATTCTTGCTAAGCTGTGGAATATAAATAACATATGGAGTGCTACAATTGAAGCCATTCCATCAACTAGAACTTTTAAATCAACCAATCTAACAAGACTTGTGGTTTGTACTCTACCATCTCCATACTCTAACTCAACTGTTAGAATTTTTCTTAATTTTGTAAACCACCTCTGATCCTTCCACATATGCATTGTGGCCCCTAAGTCTATGATCCACCCATCCTCAGGTGGATCCCTCTTACCTCCGAAAGCACACTGGTATCGGGTGAAATCATATCGCGATAATTTCGATATTCGATATCGGGGGGGGGGTAAAAAAAAATATATATATACTAAATATTTGTATATATCGCAAAATTATCGCAATATGTAGCTTCTTGATTTAGTGAAACGATATATCGAATATCGGGTACCTGAAATTCGATATATATATCGAATATTGGCAGGAGGTCCTCGATACCTAACACTAGTGTTGGGTATCGGGTAAATTCATATCGCGATAATTTCGATATTTGATATATCGAATATCGATCGAGCAGATTCCTCGACATATCGTACTGGGACCAACATAAATTATCGCGATATATATCGCAAAAACTGGGTGTCCGTACAGTCCTAGTACGGAAAATCGTACGGTTACCCCCCCCCCCCCCCCCACGCTCAGTGGGGGTGGGGGGGGGGGGTGTTTGAAAAAAAATAATTTGGGAAAAAAAAAAAAAAAATTAATGCCTCGCGATTATTTGGTTTACCTGAAATTCGATATATATAGAATAACGGCAAAAGGTCCTCGATACCCAACACTACAAAATATATTTCTTTTCTTCCTTTTTTATTTATTGCAGACCGCCGACCGGGAGGTTAAAATTTTACCTTTCAATCGCAGCCGTCGTATCAGAAAATCGACACGTGTCAAAATGCAATGGTAGCTTTTAAGTGGCGGAAAAAACGACGACGTTACATACACACTTGTGTTCTTACCTTAGATTCTTCGATAAACGAAAGTAACAAAATAAGAATATAAAGCAAAATCAAATAAGTGGACTTGCACTAGTGATTTTTTCGAAAAGTACAAAACATATTTCTTTTCTTCCGTTTTTTTTAGTGCAGACCGCCGACCTGGAGGCTAAAATTTTAGCTTTCAATCGCAGCCGTCGTATCAGGAATATGACACGTGGCGACTGACAAAGTATTATTTATGTGGCGGAAGAAACGTTGACGCTACATGCACAGTGTGTACTATCCTTGGATTCTTCCATAAAACGAAAGAAAAATATTGAGAGAATAGAGCATTCATTATTTCATTTTGACATTTGTGCTCTTCAATAAATTCAAAAGCGCACATGCATTTACCGTACTCTTTTGTCTTTTATATGCACCGGCGTTATTGAAGAAACAGAAAATTGACCAATATATTCGGTTATCGTTGTTTTGTCAAACCCTAACGAACTCCTCGGTCCTATTGCGAATTTGTCGTATCTACCTTTTGACTATTTGTCTTTTTGCAGCTTTTAGAGTATCCTGCAACGTGGCAAAGATTCGGAATCGAATCTTTTTGTCAACAAACAGTGAAATCACTCAAATCAGAGAACAAACCGGGATATATTATGATACATCAAATAGTGTTTACATAATTGCGTACGGAAACCGCTGTACTTTTGTGAGCTCTATGAGTTTTGTTTTTGTTTAGGGTTTTCTGAACTTTGTGAGCTTTGTGACAATTTTGATTTAATGCTTCCTTTTGAACCCTTTTTAAAGATGATATAAGTATTGGCAGTGTTCGAATTGACGTGCGGACGTAGATACTGTATTTGAAACTTGACGGGAATGACGACAAAAAATAGGAAATTCTCCTGAAGTCTCCTTCCAATATTTTTTAGAAACTGTTTTTATTTTCTTTTACTATTTTCACCAGCCAGCCTCTATCACCGTATTACGTTCGAGACGTGCGATAATTTAGTGCGTATTCAGCCGAGGAATAAGATATACACCGTCGATCGTATTTAGCGTGTAGAAATTATTAGAGTAAAGAAAAAATTAGCGACATTAATTCTAATTCAGTGCCAAGAGACGTGGCAAATTATGGTCCATGTCCTTAAATAGCGTCATTTATTCTATTTAAGGTTCAAGGGTCAAAATTTAGGGGCGCCGAATTAGTGTCCAACACGCTAAATACGATCGACGGTGTAGTGATTTACCAACCAGCCTCTAGGACCGTATTACGTTCGAAATGTGCGATAATTTAGTGCGTATTCAACCGCGGAACAGGATATAAAATGGATTTCGCACATCGCTATTACTTATTAGGCTTAAGGATTTATTGGGGTTAGTTCGAGATTAGAATAATAAATACTATGTTAGTTTCAAGACACGTGGCAGACTGTAGTCCACTTCCTTAAAAAGGGTTTCTAGGTTGCTAAAACTATTTTATGATTATCAGGCAGGAAGAATTTTAATTTGAATTATTGTGTTGTTATAAACACTAATAACGATAGTGCACAATGTGTATTGCTATGACTAGTGTTGGGTATCTGGTAAATCCATATCGCGATAATTTCGATATTCAATATATCGAATATCGATCGAACAGACTCCTCGATATATCGTACCGGGACCAACATAAATTATCGCGATATATATCGCAAAAAATGGGTGTTCGTACAGTTTAAGTACGACAAAACGTACAGAAAACGTACAAAAAATCGTATGAACCCCCGCCCCCACCACCCCTCTCCCCTACTGAGCGCGCGCCACCGGGGGGGGGGGGGGGGGGGGGTTGAAAAAAAAATTGGAAAAAAAAAATCGCATAAATATCCATATATTTAGCGTCCAGGTACATGGATTCGATATATCGATTATCGGATACCTAAAATTCGATATATATCGAATATCGGCAATAGGTCTTCGATACCCAACACTACCCAACACTACACCCGAATCGTAATTAGGGTAATGAAAAAATTAGAGTACAAAAAACTAAGAAAATAATTAGAGTAATGAACGCTAATTTATGTGATAGAGTTGTCTCAATTATGAAGTTTACTCTAATTTATTTAAGTACTCTAATTTGGCACGCTAATATCCTCTACTGTAAATAAGGTATTCGTATAGAATATGGCAAAACGTACATTTTATCGTCATTATGACGTTTGCACTACGCGGTTTGTTAAAACGCAGTTACATGATAACGGCCTGTATTAAATCATTATTTGTACTTTTTTACTTAATAAAGTACAATTTTGCACGGTACGAGGTCGTCCGTACTCCACACTATTTAAAACGAACCTATATTAGAATTAGAAAACGCTAATTAAACTTTACCTTAAATAGAATAACGAAAAAAATAGAATCATTTACTCTATTTCATGTGATAGAGTCAAAAGTTCGAGCGACCGAAATAGAGTAATTTACTCTAATTAGGATCCGCGGTGTAGTGTCAAAGTCACTACTTTGGGTTCTTAAAATTTTGATTTTTTTTTTCAAATAGGATACATGATTTTAATTTTTCCTTGACGTTAATTAAAGTAGAGTACAAAATAAAGTAAAGCCCGAAAGTACAATATAAAATAAATAGTGTGGTGTACGGTCGATGTTAGACTGTACATAAATGTACCTTTTCAAGTGAAAATTTACAAAAAATGAATTAAATCAGACGCACACGCATAGGAACGTGCGCTCGAAAAAAAGGGATTAGTCCGACACGTAGATTAGTATGGCATTGACGGATATTTTATTTTCGCGACGGCGCATGATTTCTCATATTTTGTACGGATACATATATTAATGTATATAATCGTACGACGAATATTCCATTTTTGTTGTTCCCAAATTAGCATAAACGACGAAATTGGAATGCACCTTTTTTTTGAAAAAAAACAAATTCTTAATTAGCATCAATTACTGTAATTTTCCTTCAACAATATTTAAACTTTGACACTAATAATGATTCGCGGTGTAGCTATTAGCTTAATAGTTTAAAACTGTTAAAACATATTTTTCCGTACGCGTCAGATTATGGATTTGACGGTTGCGATTGAATTTGAAGATTCCCACCTTCCCATTGGCGAACTCCATGTAAAAATCGGACAAGTGTGTACGGAGAAAATATGTTTTATGTGGCAAAAAATTAGTAACACTAATAACGGTAGGCGGTGTCCTGTGGTGATTAGCAGCACAAAAGTTTCTATTAGAATGGGAATTAATTTTGTACCCTTTTTTTTTAGGGATTTTTGTAACTGCTAAATGCGAATCTCCATAAATAATTAAATACTATATGCGAATCTCTGTAACTGCTGCAAATCAGCCAGAATGTCTGTCGTTTAGTGCTTTTTTAGGGTTTGTTAGGAATTTTAGGGTTTTTCAGGTTTTTTTAGGGTTTTTAAGGTTTTTTAGGTTTTTTAGGGTTTTTTTAGGGTTTTTTAGGGAGTAGGAGACAAGCTGTAAATATTTAAGTGCGAAATCAAATCTCGACACCCTACTTGTACTGCTCAGCTATCTAAGTATTGTCGTTTCTGTGACACGATCTTGGATTGACCAATGAATACGTCACGTCAACGTAAGCAAATGCCCTTCGTTTGACAAAGACTAACCACGCAATATGAATTACTGACGCATGTCAGAATTTGCCTAGCTGTATTTGGATTTTGTCGCTATCCTGAAGTTAAAGAGTAGATATTGTTGTCGTTTATGCCACGTTGGCAGTTTTCAAATGTGTCCTTTTTAAATTTTGAACGAACATAAGTCCTAAAGAGCTTGTTCCCATTGGCGGACGATATTGTGCGATTGTGCGCGATCTGATGACGTGGATGCCACCAACGTTCAGGATTTGTAGATTCAAAACAATAAAAAAAAACATTTTAAAACGACCTACGTGGCATTAGAAGACAGGATAATGTAAGTTATAAACAAGATAAACACCTAAAAAACCTTAAAAAACCCTAAAACCCTAAGCCGAACGAGTTTTGTTCCCATTTGCGGACGATCGCGATATTGTGCGATCGTGTGCGATCTGCTGACGTGGCTGTCACCAACGTTCAGGATTTGTTCATTCAAAACAATAAATAATACATTTAAAACGGCCTACGTGGCATTAAGCAAGATTAACACGAATATACGCAGAGAATCTTGACAAATCCTACCAATTGGTCCAGTGCCTGGCATAATTAATAATTTGTTAATGAAAGACTTTTAGCGTTTTCTTTAGCCAATCCGAGCTCGATTCCTAAAACGACAAAATATTAAATAGGTCTTTAGTATATGTACACGTACAGATAAAATTGTAAGAAAAAGGTACAGTACCCTCAAGTTTTACAGCTTGCCGTACTATAAATCAGTACTTTAATGTACTTCTACTGTACCACTGTGAAGGAGCCGCTAAAATACAAAACACCAGATAGCGTTAAAGTAGGAACAAAGATCGCAAGTGACAGTTATCTTGGTCCCCTTTTTTTTACTCTTTTCGTTTAATTATACCATTTGTACTAATTCGTACGATTATCTCGAGGATAGACGATTAATGAAAATTGACAGGGTTTGTACGAATATTTACCGTATGGAGCCCCAAAGAGACAAAATAACAAAATTCTAAGAGCTTTTTGTCGGTGGAAATGAGTGTAAGCGTTAGGAAATTGTACAGGTGACAGACTGCCGAAATCCTGCCACGTTTTTTTATGATTTTGTTAGGTGAGTCTCTCTGTCACGAAACTTCGTATGATTCGTACGAGTTTGACTTGTATTCATTAAAGAACGCCCGCTCATTGGGTCTTGACATTTTGTCTTTTGTGCACCTCATACGATTACGTATGTAGGGTACAAATGGGGAAAATAGCAAAAAAAAAAAGAGGCGAAAATACAGTACACCTCGAATCGCTATTAGCGTATAGAAATTATTAGTGTAAAGAAAAAATTAGCGTCATTAATTCTAATTTGGTGCCAGGAGACGTGGCAGATTATGGTCTACGTTCTTAAATAGTGTAACTTATTATATGTAAGGCATCAATGTCAAAATTTTGGGGTGCTGATATAGCGTACATAAGGCTAATAACGATTCACGGTGTATCTCCCACTTTTTATTCCATATTTGTGGGAATAATACTTTTCGTGTTAGTAAACGTTATCAAACGTCGTTCTATTATTTACCTTTAAAATTTAAAGGTGAATATCAATACTGATTTACACATTCCGTACCTTACACTATTTTGTTCCATGTTGATGTTGTGAAGATGACCTTAAATTAATTTTACCTGACTGAACATCAAGAATCATTTGGATTTATCAATTTTATTTAAGGTGATAGGCTCAAATGTAGGATTTCGTAATTAGTGTCATAGGGGGATTGCACTGTAGAAGATTTACCCTTGTTTTTGAAGGAAAATTGTTGAAATTGTACAAGTTTTGGGTCTTTTGCATAGGTTTTCTGCCCCAAATTGTACAATTTACCCTCAGCATTAGGATAAATTTCTTCAATTGCAATTACCACGCGATTGCCGCTAATAATTGCGATTAAGGTGAACACTGCCCATCACTATTAAACTTAATTTGTATTATTATTATTATTATTATTATTATCATTATAAAACTAATTCGGTTAGAACTTTTTCTTGCCGAAATTCATAAAAATAGTGTCATCAACGCTATTTAACGTGTAAAATTATACAGTACCATGCGTCTCCTAATAAATTAGTGTTGTATATATATTCCGATGTCACATTTACGCTCAAAAATTCTTTAATCTTAGGGTAGAGTTCCATTAGGCGTCCCAGTAATTGTACGAAAAATCTTACTGAAGGGCGTGCCTTCCATTAGGTCGCGTCTGTAATCCTGCGTGGCTCATTCTGGTTGGTAACACGTAGGCTAATATTCGATCCTTAAAATCTTGAAAGAATCTTCGAATACAATGTCAGAACGCAATATCTGTACGAGCGGAGGTAATATCTGTACCAGCGGAGGTAGTTAATGACTCGTACAGAGGGCATTAAATGTACTACCCAAAATTTCAAAACGCAACGACAAAAAGGCGGCGGCAAACTTTGATGGTGGGAGCGTGACGGGGTAATTTCGGCGGATTCGCAGCCACCCTGGCTGAAGGCACGTGGCCCTTACGACGTGTACGCACATACGCGCGCGCTCATCGTGGATTCATTTAACCTTTTCCACGTGGCCTATTTTTACACGTTCTGTATTCGAGAACTGTCCTCACTCTGCACTGTCAAAACAAACTGTAGGGTTAGTGACGTGGCTTCACGGATAAAAAGTGCAATTGAATCCGACGGGTTCTAGTTTACGCCTACAACCCTGGACAATTTTCTGTAATGTTGTTTTCGTTGAAAAAAAATTAATTCTGTACGAACCTGTACGAAAAGGTACGACCTTCAGTAAAAAACCCCACTTTTTCGCTAATGGAAGTCCACCCTTAATGCTAATAACGTTGGGCAGTGCAGTTTCTCATGTACAAAACTGTACACATTGTAAGTTTACGAGGTAATTGTGCGTACGGTTTCGAGAAACTGTACGATTTACGCTCTAACATTTGGGGACTTTTCTTCATTTGTCGTTTAGTATTTTGTACGGCACTGTTTGTTCACCTACTCGCATTAACTGCGTCTGTCCCATCAGTATTTTGTCGTTTTGTGAACAAATGACTGGCAGATTCCCTGCTACAGAATTATTTTATCGTTTTGTCAGCTGATTCAAAAATTGCATGGTACACGTGTGTGTATTTTTTGTCGTATTTGCCGCCTTTTGTTCTGTCCTTTTGTGACTGCTTTTTGCCCACTTGCAGTCCAGCTGTACACGTGGCAGGCGGTGAAAGAAGTCTGCGCGACAGTCGCCCCGGAATCTGAGGACGATGTCGGACCGTCCGATCCGTACGGATTGGATATTGCCGTACTATTCGTACGATTGTAGGATTTCCTAATTGTCCTTTTGTGCGGCGACGCGAAGGTAACGTCAGCTCGTGACTCCTACCGCAACGAATTTTGTCGTTTAGCATTTTTTTTTATGACGAGATTGGGACCGTCTTGGCGTCGAGTTTGTTGCGCATGCTGCTTTTGTACGGACGAAAGGAATCCGTACAGGGATATACCGTACAGAGGCAGAAACGACAAAAAACAAAAAAACGGAAAAAAACAGAAGGAATCAAAGCGAGAAGAACAAGCCAGAAAGAAAATAAGAAGGGAAGGGAAAACGCAGGGAGTAGAAATCTTATCTTTTCTCCTCTCTCTCTCTCTCTCCCTCTTCGCTTCACCAAACTTTTCTCCCTCCGTTCCCTTCCCCTCCCTCCACCCCCCAGGCCACCTACTTGTTTTGGGTCTCTCTCTCCCCCTCTCCCCCTCTCCCCCTCTCCCCCTCTCCCCCTCTCCCCCCCCTCTCCCCCCTCTCCTTTCCCTCTCCTTCCCTCTCTCTTCCCCCTACTTCCACTCCCCTCTTCCCACCCTCCCTTTCCCTCCTCTCTCATGGCCTTCGCCCCCTTTTTTACCAATCCCTCCCTTCCCCTCCCTCTCCCCCTCCCCCCCTCCAAACGGCTCCGTCCCGACCCCCCCTCTCTCCCCTCCGCCGACCACTCGTTTTCCCACCCATCAGAAGCTGCCACGTCAGCATATTATCATGCCACGTCAGCAGATTATCCTGCCACGTCAGCATTCCAACCTGCCACGTCAGCCTTCCATCCTGCCACGTCAGCATCTCACCGCGCCTACTCGCAATCCTTCGCTTCCCGAGCAGATTCGCGGGATTTTTTTTCCGGAAATTCCGGCGGCTTATCCGGACGGGCTCATCTGGAGGCGGCCGTATCCGATCTAAACGACAAACTCCACTGTGACGTCACGCGACCGCAGCCGCGCCACCATTGGCCGACGGATTGGGATTTTCCGCAGAAGACCCCCCCCGCCAGTCAGTATACGAATTCGCACGTGCGAAACGTTTTTTGGGACCCGGTCGCGTCCTTCCGCGCGAAAAACCGAAACGAGACGGAATTTTCGCAAGTGGGGTCCGTACAGTCCGTACAGTCCGTACAGTTACGGGAATCCGAAAACCGTCGGGAATCCGTACACCGCCGGAGGGAATCCGTGCAGGACTTGTTTCGCGCGGTGAAAGGTGACGTCAGCAGAGGAGGCGACGCGGCACGTGCGACTTGGCACGTGTGTCCGACGTGTCACCACAGTACGGACACCGTACAGGGACACGTGGCGCACCAGATTCTGGAGCATCAGCACCGTTTTGAGGAAAATTTGAAATCCCCAAAAAACGGAAATCCCCAATTTCTCCAAAATTTTCAAAACCTGCCCGAAACTTTGGGCAGGACCCAAAATTTGAAAAAATCGGCGCAGAAAACCGCCGGATTTCGGCGCTCCTCCAAGCGGTCGGCTTCTGGAGCCTTCCGCCCTGCCACGTCAGCAAATGCCACGTCAGCAAATGTTACTGCAGCGAATGCCACGTCAGCAGGCAACAGCGAATCAGATACCAGCAATTTCTCCTCCCCCCAGTCGGCGGACAAATCCGAGGAATCCGGGCCCATCTTGCCACGTGGCAGGCTGTCTGTCTCTCTCCCCAGTAGATGCCACGTGGCACTCTCTCCTCCCTCCCCCTGCTCCCCTCTCACCCCCCCGGGATGTAAAACCGCCACGTGGCACCACCTGATGGGGAAGACAGGTTCGGAATCGGAGGGAGGGGTAGGTTCGGGATTGGTCCCTCCTCCGGATGAAGACAAACATATTTTGTCTTCTTCTGCTTCTTCTTTGTCGCTTCTGGATTTCCAGAGGGCTTTGGACAATATGCGAAAACAGACCTCCGCCCCCTTTTGGCCACCTGGCCATACTGCCACGTCAGCATTCGTGACGTCACCAGGTGCCACGTCAGCAGGAGAGAGGCCGGAATTGGTGCTAGCGGCGGAAGAAGCCACGTCAGCAGTAAGAAATGCCACGTCAGCAGTGGGAAACGCCACATCAGCACACGCTCCATTGGCACATGCCACGTCAGCAATGAGGGACGTGACGTCAGCAGGGGAAGGCGCCAGGGGAAGAGATTTTGGGGCGGAAATTTTGGGAAAAGAAAATGGAGGTTTTTTTGGGAAGGAAAAGTTTTTGGGGTTCGGGCAGGCGACGGAAGGGAATTTCGGGCAGCGGAAAAATTTCTTTGAGGGATCTTTCGGGCAGGTGAAAAATAGTTTCGTTTTTGAACATGGGAAGGCTTTGGAGGCGGGGAAGAGGAGGGAGGGGGGGGAGAGGAGGGAGGAGAGGGAGGAGCTGAAACTCGAACTCACTTTAAGTTTGTGAGTGAGGAAAAAGATTAGGTGGAGAAATTATTGTTTGGGAAAATAAAGTTTTTTTTTTTTTGTTTTTTTTTTTTTTCGGTCACTTTAAAAAGTTGTGGCTGGAGTAATTTTTCTTTTAGGGTTGGGATGGAAAAAAAGGAGAGTGTTTTAATTTTGTTTTTCCTCCGAATAGTTCTATCCCAACTCTTTCTCTCTCTCTCTCTCTCTCTCTCTCTCTCTCTCTCTCTCTCTCTCTCTCTCTCTCTCTTCTCTCTTTCACACAATCTCTCTCTCCCTCTCCCTCACCCTCTCTCTCTCCCCCTCGCTCTCTTTTTTTTTATCCCCTGAAAATTATTTGGAGGATACTTTTTATATTTTTTTGGCGAAAGCCTTCTTCGGTCCTTTTCCATATTTGATCAGTTTAGGCCCTTTTTTTTTCAGTTTAGCTGTTTTTTTTTTTTTTGATAACAAGTAGAGAAGGACAAGAATAGAAAATTGTGGGGAAAAATGACAGGAAAAGGTAAAAAAAGGAAGTTTGACAGCTATGGCCGAGCTTGTTTTTTTTTCATAGCTGTTTTTTTTTTTTTTTTTTTTTTTTTTTTTTGTTCCCCATTTTCTGAAGGGTGTAAACAAGTTTTTTGTACAATTAAGGACAGACTCATTTTTATTTATTTTTTAAATTTTGTAGCTGTTTTTAGCAAGATTTTTTTGCTAATAAGAATGGATAATATTTGCAAAAAAAAAAAAAAATCGTTTTTTGTTTGAGTTTCATTTTTTAATAAAATTTTGAAGGTCTTTTCTTCGATTTTATGTTTAATTTTATATTTGATTTTATTTATATTTTTTTTCGTTTTGTTTCGCTTTTTTTTTTCTTTGTTTGCTTTATTTTTTGTTTTGTTTTATTTTTTTTATCTCGTTTGTCCCAATTTTGCATAGTTGTTCAAATCGCATTTTACGCACGATTCAAACGTGTGTACAATATGTAGAAACCGGAGAGGTCGATTTGAAAAAATCGTAAAAATCGATAATGAATTTCTGTTCGTACAATTCCATACATGTTCGTACGTTCGTACACACTTCAAACTTACCATGTCCAAATAGTGTGACGCTGCAACGTCTCTTTTCAAAATTGTCCGTACGTGAACGATAAAATTCCGTACGTTATCCATGAAATTTCTGTTCAATTTACCGGACAGAAAGTACTAATACGTGCAACATATCTTTTCGTCAAATTCCTTATATTTTCTGTAAAAAACTGTACAGTTACCGTAAATACTGCACAGTTTCCGTAGATTGTCCGTCAGTTTAACAGTCAGAAAGTACATCGCATTTTTTTGCGATTTTTCAAATGTCACATACAATACGTAGAAACTGGAAAAAACGAAAAAATAGCGCGATTTGAACAACTAGGCAATTTTGAGTCTTAAAGTTAGTTTAGTAATACTAAAACGTAATATCATAACGTATTACTCTAACGTAGTTAACAATACCAAATTGTATTTAAAACACCATATTATATTTACTTAATCTCATAAATGGGGAATATGAAGTCAAATCGTAAAATATTTTAAAATATTTCCATGTAGTATTTTTCTCAACCTGTCGCCACAAGTGCAATAAAGTTCACAGGAGAAAAAGCCATAGTAAAAAGCACAAAAAGTGTACTTTATATTTCAATTTGTTCGAACTTTACATTTGCATGTTATTCAGTACGCACTTCAGGGAGAGGAGGAGAGGAGAGAAGGGAGAAGTGGAGGGAGGAGCAAAGGGAAATGGAGGGAGGGAGGGAGGGAGAGAAAGGGAGGGAGAGAGGGCGGGAGGGTAAGCAAGTCGTTCCCCCATCAGGAGGTACGAGTAATTGTACGGAGATAAGTACTAGCAATTGTTTTTCCGGCCAATTTGCCATTAGGTCGCAATGGGCTTGTTGTTTTGGTTTAGTGAGTTGCCGTGCTTTTCATTTTGAGTTTAGAACTTACCATTTTTATGTGTTCACGTTGCTTTTTTTTTTTTTTATTGCCTTGCTTGTAGTTTTTCAGTTTTGGCCGTGCCACCCCTTTTGTACCCCGGTCTCAGATGGCTTACCATCGTGCTTTTTAATTTATCCTGTCATTCTATCTACTACTACTATTAAGGCCTTAAATGTATAGCCACACTTATTTTGTGTTGTAATACTTTTTAATTATAGACACATATAGGCGATAACAAATTTGTTAGTTGCGGAGCGGAGAGTTTAATCAAAATCAAGTAAAATGGACAAGGTCTTGTTCGCTCACTCCCTCTCTTTTTCTCCCTGTCCATTTAATCCTCCCCCTCTCGCCCCTCTCTCTCTTTCTCTCAAGCAAAAGAGTTGAATAAAAAATAGAATCTAGGATTAAGGCATATTAGAAAATGGTGTATTGGCATATTAAAAATGTTGAAAGTTTTAACGAAATTTTAAAATGTGATGTAAAAAGGGGAGGAAAAGATGTAAAAAAATGCGCTAAGTTGTGCAAATTGTTGGGGGTAGACTTTAACAACTGGTGTCAAAAAAATGGAAGTGGGCATACGGACGACAAGATAGGAAAAAAACATATGGTTTTCTAGGAATTTTACACCTAATTTAGTCAGGTATACAATTATATAATTTTATAGTCTTTATTCAATCGTCGCCTATAGAGTGCGAGGGAACAATTATGGCTTGTTATAGGTATAAAAATTTGGGACTCATGGAAATTATGACCAAATTTTAAATAGTGTTGAACATTAAATGAGTAAGAGTGTAGAATGAATTCCATGGCTTTTTAAAAGTTCTCTAATTAGTAATTACACTTTGTATACCCAAAATTAGGTTAAAAATATTTGTTTAACATAAGCATAGGTAGAGATTAGTGTGGAAAGGTGATAAATAGTGTGGAACTTTGATAAATATTGTGCCACTTACCTATGTTCATGCCATCCAAATCGCTATTAATTTAGAATAATAGAATATATATTCTTATTTTACGGTTTACAAGGTTCGTACACTATATAGTATATAACCTAAAATAGAGTAATTATCACTAAAAGTTCTCATCATATTTCAAAAGTAGGTGAAAATACGCCCTTACAATATACCAATTGTACAAAAAAACATACAATATGACCTTAAGACCCATATTTTATTGGTCCCAAAATGAAAAAAATTGTAACAGGGTTGAGTTGCACATCGACAGATAGAGAATTAAACGTCATGTCTAAATTTTGAAAAACATTCGGACAAAAAATATTTTTTTGTGAGTTTTGAGGTATTTTTTATTTAAACCGTCAGATTTGGACGATCGGACGGGCGCTGATCAAAGTAGCGATCTAAGAAGATCACATGAAAAACCCATAACACAACTTACGATAAAGGCGCCTACAGAAGGCCCGCAATAGAAACGCCTACTTTTGAACTATGAAAATTTTAGCCTCTCGGTTGGCGGTCTGCAATAAAAAAAACCGAGAAAAGAAATATATTTTGTAAGTTTCGAAAAAATCGGTAGTGCTAAGACTATGATTTTACAATTCTGTATTAATTTTAACCCCTATTTTAACTTTCGCAAATGAGAAATCTCTTTTTATGGCTTAAAAACTAATTAAATGTAATTTACTTAGTTTAACGAAAAGTACTATTTATGATGCGGCATTTATTTTTAGACCATGACTCCACGTTTAGACTGTACCCATTGATTTCAAAGAATAAATTGTCATATTAAAGATTTTGTTGGATTCCGTGTAAAAAGACAGAGTTTACGTCCTTATTTTTTACTTTTGACTTTTTGAGAACATGCAAAGGCTTTAACTTGGCTTGTAGCGAGCATCAAATGAAGACAAAGAGCAAGAAATGATATTTAAAAAAAGATTCTACAAATACTGCTTTTTACGGATATATTTGGCGGGGAACAGTCGCAAGAGCCTAAATAATGTATAAAGCTCCATCGCTGGAAGCTGAAACACTATTGGCGGCATTTTTTGCAATCTGGCCAGTAGGCGTTTAGAATAGCGACAAGACACAAACGACAACAAGATCTGGAATTTTGTCCTTTTTGTTAGTGGCTTTTCTATCCTTCTGTCAATATATTGACTGGACAGTTTTCACTTTTTCGTGGCAGCTATTCTATAGTAAATTTTGCATCTCATTAAAACCTGACACGTGTACTTCAAGAGTCAACCCGGCTAACGTCAAATAAGGGTGAACTTCCATCAAGCGAAAAGTGAGGTTCATTACTAGAAAAGTGCATTTTTGTAGAAGGCCAACGCAATTTCGTACAAGGCCGTACTGTTTCTTTTTTAATATAACATGATTACTGGAGATTTGTCAAGATTCTCCAAACTTTTGGGTGAAAATTTTGACTGTGCGATTTGAGTTTTGAAGCAAATGCTCCTTCTGTTCACTATCTGTCAAGTATCATCTACTGTCCTCAAGAGGAGACTTGCCACATACTCGACGTGTCTATTGGTAAACTTGGGAACAAAAATGTATCATCCACGGGGGACGAGCGATGACGACCTCACAATTGACAAAGACCACGTGCCTTTGTACATGGCGGATTTTAAAGCGACGGGGGGGTCTTTGACGTAGGATATCTCTCTGACGACTCTTTTCCTTCGTGGAAAAGACTTTGACGCAGGATATCTCTCTGAATTCTCTTTTCCTTCGTGGAAAGGACTTTGACATAAGATATCTATCTGACGATTCTTTTTTTTCATGGAAAGGACTTTGACATAGGATATCTATCTGACGACTCTTTTTTTTCGTGGAATGTACTTTGCGTTCAAAACATAATGGGAAACGATAAAGTACAATTTTTTTTTTTGAAAATCATTTTGAAACGGTTGGTACACCGAAGTGACAAACACGTACAAACTGAACATTCACGTAGCACTGCTAGATGTTTAAATCTCTGTTCGTCCGTCCATATGTTGTTTAAATATTGTGTTATTCGAATCTTTTAATATTCCCTGCTGGTTGAACAAGATCTTACGTGGTTCTAGTCGCAATCTAGCACGTCAGCAGTTGGTGCCTTACAAGCACAACTTGATGGAGAAGTGATACAAATATTACTACCTGTAAACGTCTCCGTACGATTACTGGAAATGCCTGATAGAGGTTCACCCTAAGGGTAGAATTCCATTAGGCAGTCCCAGTAAATGTACGGACAAGTCTGTTGGCAGCGTTTATTGGAAGACTGTTATATTTTGTCGGGCGAGTAACAAACCTTCCTCAATTATGATAAGCGCCACATAGGTTAAATTCTAGAATTTGAAAATCTTAAAAAAATCTACAAACGGAAAATCAGAACAAAATATTCTTACAACCGGAGGTAGATAATGATTCGTATATAAAATTTGCGGCTAGACTTTGATTTTGAAAATGGAAATCAAAATTTCGAAACCGAATGGCAAAAAAACGCGACACACTTTGAATGTTGGTGGATGTCAGACGGAGCGTGCGAAGACATTTTGTGAAACTCGTGTGCGTTTTTGGCACACCTTATTTACCCAAGATTTTCGGGCCTCTTTCTATTCCGTACGGTAATCAGAGTACAAAGAAGGGAGTACATGAACTCGGACAAGATTCTGTTATTTCCTAAACTGAGCGGAACGCACTTTATTTCGCGCCTAACGAAGGCCGGACTACAAAGTTATTCCGCTTCAAAGATTACAATTCTGATACATACGACTAGTTGCCTCCAGCCCTAGTGAAGGGTACATTGTAGAACGCCAAGTAGCCTTTCGGATTGTCCTCTAGATTATGCTTTTAGCTCTCAGTAGGAATTCAGTTGAGGTTCAAATGACTCTCGATCCATTAATTACATCAGGTCAAAGTTTGGCGTTTCCGCGTCATTTTTAGTACTATGTGTTATAAGAGTGGAACAAATTTTGACTTTTGGCCGCGGATCTAGCCGCAGTCGGAAGCATGACTTTTTGCCTTAAGTGTAGTACGGCTTACTTTGTCTTATGTCAGTTCGATAGCATTTGCCTTCCGGTCATTGGCTTTTTGCATTGCTTTGACTTTTGGATATGAAACTGGACAAACTTGGTTGTATAAGGCCGAAGGAGACAGGTTGCTTTTTCAGTAATGTCTCCTAAAAAAGCCCCCAAAAGTTCTAATCAAACCTTCTTTAGGAGAATCTTTGTTTTGCGTATGTGTTTTGACTCTATTGCCATCTTGGTTTTTGAATCTATCTTTTGCGGAGATCATAGGTCGGGCTCGTAGTTGGCACTATCCATCCTTTGGGTGATGTTTGACTTTTTTCTATTTGAAACCGAGAAGAGTCCTGTCGGTTCTGAGTTGCGGACACCGAGTGGTGAAGGAGGATCATACCAGTGTTCGGTACAATCGGGAGAGGTTCCGTCTTCTCTCTTTATCATCGTTGACTGCAGGGGTATGTTGAGCTTGCTTCGCTATTTTCCTTAATCTTATCTTTTATTCTTTGCTCTGGGACAAGGTGACATTGTTAAATCTGAAACGACCAATTCTATTTCTTTCCTATATTTCTACGTGGGAGTTCATTTGTGTCTTCTTTGGGTAGCCCTTTTGGGTTTCGGCAAAGTTTGGCCAGAGTAGGCTACTAAAATCCTTTGATCAAGATAGTGGGTTTTGAGGGAGCATTTGTTAAGACTTCCAGTGGTCAATCATAGTACCCAAAAAGACATCTGTTTACTCAGATTAGAGGGGTTAGAGCTTTGACTTTTGAATATCTCTTTGTGGAAGGGAGTTAGGGTTTCCGTTTTATATTTCTTTCATCTTTCTTCCTACCACCATCCAATGGGTGGAGGAGAGGCTCAAGATAGGGGTACCTCCGGCATCATGTCCGAAGAGAAAGTTAGTCCGGAGGTTTTCGCACAGGGGGAGGATTCTCATAGGCCGGAGGAGTCGGTCTAAGAGTCCTCCATGTTTGAATCTCCACTGAAGGAGCCAGCCGAGGAAATCATTCCTCCTCCACCCGTCCTCACACCTGAGCAATTCCCATCTTTGGCCGAGGCTGCCCGGGCCCAAGCTTAGGAGAAAGGAGAGTGTCTCCCACTTCGTGACAAAAGTGATTGGCCAATAGGGAGCCAGTTCTTGGCCATTTTCGGAGGCTCGATTCCATACTAGATCCAAAATTCCTAGGGCACTGATCCCAATTGACCCCGTAGTGTTGTCATATCATTGTTGTCCTGGTCTGAAGGAACTCCTTACTCTTCAGGACCTCCATGAGTTGAAGGTGAAGAAGGTATTGGTTCAAAGAGTAGCCCGGACGGATCGAGCTCGAGTGTTCGACCGGTGAGAGGGGTGGTGGAAATTTTTAGTAGTTCCTCTGAAAGTAGTTCTTCACTGTTAGAACAGAACTGACCCAGGAGGGCTCCAGCTCCGCGCCATCTGCAATTTTTCTCTTTAGACACCTCTACCAGCAAGCAGTCAAAAGGGCGCACCACCTCTTGGTCTCGTCAAGGAGAAGGAACTAGCGGGAGGGAATTGCAAAATCCTTGGAAAGGGAAGAGGTTTTACCATCGTGACAGCAAGGCGAGATTTGCTCCTATTCCTAAAGAGGAAACATCTCCACCTCCTGTTTTAGCATCATCCAAGGGACCTTCTCTGACAGCCCCGCCAGTTCGCCCTTCCAGAGGGCGCGATTCGTGCTATTTGATCGAGAGGCTCCGGTTACAAACAAGGAGAAACCCTCTCCCAAAGCCCCCCCAGTTCCCTTTCTTGAGGGCTATAGAGATCCGAACCTACAGATCCAAAGGCGCCCGGTGTAGATATCTTACATCTATCAGGGGTATTGAGCAGTTCTCAAAAATTGGTTAACAAGTTGAAATCTCAAGGGAGGGCTACGACAGTGGCAGGACCTGTCACCATATATTTGGGAAGCTTTCGAGGAGGAAAGGAAGTAAGTATGGGAAAAAGAATTACGTCTGATACAGGATGCTTGGCTTAGGTTCAGAGAGCTTCTTAGTGGGTAGATTCCCACTTCACCCACAATAGATCCTTATTTCGAAGAGTAGACTCGGCAACTCCATCTCATTTAGGAAAGTTGTGAAGAGTAGATCTAGTCATGGCGGGACGGCCTTGTTAGGGGTTCTCCCTAGAAGGACAAGGAAAAGGGCATCAAGATCACAAGAGTCAAACATTCTTTTAGCTCACTCGGTTGATCTCTTGGCTACACGAGCACCATGAAAAACTAGTGGGGTACGTTTTGGAAAATGTCAACCTGACAGACGACAAGCGAAAATAGGTTACCAACAGCCATAATCAAGTTACCAAGATTTTAGGGGTTTCCTTAGTTTTTTGATGCCGCACAAATGGGATCAAGGGCACATAGAGTCAGAGCTTATTGGACCAATTTGGTCCCCCTGTCAACTCTCTGGCAACTCTTAAATCCCAGACCCGAGACCCGCATATTAACGTACAACAAATCTTGGGAAGGGGCAAATGGCAACCCTTGTGACAATAGCAGATCGTCCTCCATTCTTGCGTTGCAACCAACCCGGACTCCCACGACAAGCACTCTTGATGCTGGTCTCCTTCCCCAACACCCACGCTTATCGCCAAGGAGCCCCTTGCACGATTTTGGACCCCAATACAACCACCTAGACAACCCCAAATATTGAGGAGCGAGAACAAGCAATGGGATTCCGACCGACAACTAAGAGAGCACCAGGTATTTCAGACCTACAAAGGTGCAGTTAAATTGGGCAAATCATGTACTTGAATGCAATTTTAAAGGTTTTGAAACATGACCTACCCTTCTCCGATATACAGTTCTCGCCGTCACGGGCTATCTACCTTCAAGCTCCAAACCTGTTAGCGGTGCAGGAAAATTTGCAGCTTGAGGGGGGGAGAGAAAGAAGAAGGAAAAAATTACATTTTGGAACAACACTGTACCGGAAGGTTTCCCCATTGGGGGGGGGGGGGAGAAGGCTTAAGGGGAGATAGCTTAGCGAAAGTTGTCAACAGTAGTGTAATAACAGGAGGGGAGAAAGTAGACCCACAAGTAGGGCTGGAATTCGACATCTCACACTAGGGTAGACTAGCGGAAGCATTGGCGGCAGTGGAACCATGGAAGATGGATAGGACCTTACGGGAACAGTTAGATCCTCAGCAAAAGACCTAGCTCTCCGAAATCTTAGCAAATAACAAACAAGTTTTCTCTTAGTCATATACATATGTCATAGTCTACAAAGGGACCACTTTTCGAATAGATTTGATAGACGAGACGAAAATTGTTTGGGTAGAAGGAGTACACCGTCAACTTTAAAGAAAAAGAGTTCATGAGTGTAAAGGTACAAACTTTGGTGGAAGCACGATTGGTGCAAAGAAGTATAGGGCTCCATAGATTCGCTTCTCCGACAGTTCTTCCACCCAAAAAGGATTCGTCTGGAAAAACTGTAGATTTTTGGATGTGCGATGTTGTTTTTGAAGATTTCGTTTCGTCCGTATGTGAAATTTGATACGCACGTGACGTTTCGTGTGTATATATTTTACATGATGTACTTTGGAGTTTTTGAACAGTTTGCGATTGGGGGAATTAAATGTACAAGTAAATTTAATGGAGTAATTGAGTGGAGCGAAATGTGAGAGGAAATGGACGGCGGATCGCGAAGTGATCCGACGTGAAATAATCGACGAAGATAAAATGGTACGTCGCACGTAAAATACATAATGCGACACGTGGGATATATAAAAAGGACGCCGCCGGTACATTGAATCTTTTTGGGGACAGGTGTACTTATTTTTGGTAGGCGCATTTATGACGAGGAACAAAATTGCGGTACGGACAATTTCGGATGGTTTGACGAGGTTTCGACAAGTGGATATTTATGACCACGCGGCATGACATCAAGGGTGCCGATTAAGAGCAACGGACGGCGAATACAGGCCGCCGAGATTTTTATGTAGTGGTGACGCGAAATCGCGTCAATCACACGATATTTGTTTTTGGACGTTCCGGATTGTTTGATAAAATTTGAGGAGTTTCGTTGAGTGACTCAGCATGAGTCAGCATAAGATTTTGTGAGATTTTGTGTACCAGTAAATTTTTGGAAGGTACGGTTTAATTTCGACAAGTGATTCGTGGTACACGTGGAAGGCGGATGGCGTCCGCCGATATTTTCAAGGGATCTCATTATCTTTAATGACGTATTATTAAGTGGGCCGTATATATGCGATGTCGGTTCACTACGTGGATTTATCTACGAGTGACTAAGCGAGTTGTCGCTTATGACGCGTATTTTGCGGACGCGTCGGTATAAATATTTGAAACAGCATTGTCTTGTCTTACGTGAATTAATATTTTAGTGTTGATTATTACAGTTTCTAATAGGTGGTCAATTAGGGTTTCGGTATTTTAATTTGTGTGTATGCAGTGTCGTACTTGCAGACAAGTGTACTCTTATGATTGGTCGACTCTCAGGTGTACACTTACAGTTAGGATTATTTGTCGTAATAGGTTCTCATGCTAAAATACTACTTAGTGGAAGTTACGTTGGCTATTTTGACATGTAGCGATTCATTGACAGCTCACAAGTGTACATATATAGGAATGAGCTTCGTTAGGAATTAATTATCAATGCTGGTTAGTAAAGTGGGGACCAAAGATGTAGTATTTTAGGGTTGTCGATTAGGTCATGCACTTTGAATGATATAATGATTATACTTTGATTAAAATAAAATTATTCTATGAAACCCTAAATGTTGTTGTATGCTAAATGGAGGATGCATTTCAAATGATTGTTCATTGGCCTAGCTTCGCTTAGCTTTTTGCATGATAGTTTGGGTGGCTTCTGCGGTCTATTTTAGACCAAAGAACAACATGCGAGACTATCGGATGCTCAATACGGCAACCGTACCGGACCGGTACGCGATGCCCATCCCGAAAGAGATTTTCGACTCGCTTGCCTGGGCAACAATCTATTCTACGCTGGATATGAAGAATGGGTTCCACCAAAATCGCAATAGAACCAAAGCACCGAGAGAGAACAATATTTTGGGTAGGGTCCAGGTTGTACGAGTGGCTCTACTTTTTGATCGAGCTAAAGAATTTACTAGCAAAATTCCAACGAGCAATAGACGAGGCTCTCCGGGGAATCGATTATTCGAGTTGCTCTATTGATGACTTGATTATCTTCTCCAAGACTTTCGAGGAGCACTTGAGCATATTTAGATTGTCCATCGGGCGCTCTAAGTAGCGGGCTTGAGTGTCACCCGGGCAAAGGTATTTTTGGAGTGCAGAAAAATAACTTACTTGGGACATGAAGTTACCTCGGGACTGTGGGTCCCCATATGGTCAAAGTGGCAGCCCTTGACGCTCTTCCCCCACCTCAGGACATTTCGGCCCTTCGCACCTTCCTTGGCGTGGATAATAACTACAGGAGGTTTATTTCCGAATTCAACATTCACGCCCGCCTTTGAACCAACAATTACCGACAGACCAAAAATAACTGTGGGCAAAAGAGCAGCAAATCTCCTTTCTATTTTTGAAGGATTCCCTAAAGCAGCACCCCGTGCTCATAATTCTCGATCACCAACGACCTTTCCTCCTTTACACATATTGGAGCCGGTTTGGATTGGGGTCGGTTTTTGCACAATTGGATGATGTAGGAGCGGAGTATGTTGTCGCTTACGTCAACAGGAGCAATAATCAAGTTGAAGGAAATTATAGCAGTTATCACGGAGAGCTCCTCACAGCAGTTTGGGCCATCAAACTTTAAGGCCTATTTGTATGGGATCCGATTCACACTGATTACGGATCACTAGCCGCTCAAATGGATTATGGAAAATAGTGAATTAAACTGTAAGCTGGCTAGATGGGTGTTAATCTTATATGAATACGGTTTGAATATCATTCACCGAGTTGGGGAAATCCACGGGAATGCCGATGGGCTAAGCAGAAACCCGGACCCTTCCACCCGAGATTCCACCAGGGCTCGACATGATAAGGATCCGAAAATTAGTTTGGGAGTTATTCGGTCCTCCTCGGCCTTTATTTGGCTTCTTCGATCTGGGGGAGAATTGTCTACTTTTTCAACAGATATGGAGGGGCAGTCTCTGGTAGGTACCGGAGGTAAGGACATTTGGAATGACCCTGATTCTCTCTAGCCTCTCCAGCAAGGTTCCCCTCTTTCCCATTTGTCTGGAGCTCAACTTTCCCGGGTGCAAACGTGGATGGCGGATTATGAATGGGACAGTGGCATTCTCCTTAGGAAATGGGCAAATGGGACAAGGAAAGTGGTTCCCGCGAGAGCGAATAGAGAGACTCTGATCTCTCGCCTTCACAAGCAATGCGGTCATTTCGGGCAAAAGCGACCATGTCCCTAGTAATAAGATCTTATTGGTGGCACGGGTTGCAGACCTTAGTCAACCAGATAGTACAGACCTGCTTTTCTTGCGATCGAGTCAAGATCGCTTTCGACAAAAAGGGCGGAACCGAGCTTCATTCTCTCCCTATCCGGGGGAGGTTCTATTGATGGTCGTTAAATATTTTGGGATCTCTTCTAACCAACAAGCGAGGAAACTGTTTCGTTTTGGTCATGATATAACATTTTTATAAATGGATTGAACTGGTAGTTCTGCCCCAGAAAGAGTCCGAGTCGATTGCCGACGCCTTTTTGCAAAGATTGCTGTCATAGTTTAGAGATCCCGCGAAAGTTCTCACAGACCGGGGTTCCAAATATGCAAGAGAGTTTTCTAACGTATTGGAATTATGCCTCATTGAACACAAGCTGATGAGCCGTGACCACCCTCAAGCCGATGGATTGGCAGAATGGTGTGTACACACAGTGAAGCGGTAATTGTGTAAACATGTGATTGAAGAAGATTTGGGGGAGTGGGACAAAAGGGTGCCCTAGATTGCCATGGGGTACAGGTTCAGCCGACAAGCTTCCCTCCACTCTTATAACCCTTACTTCATCTTATTTAGATGACATCCTATCTTATCCGGCGATGCTTTGGCAAAAGCAGTGGTCATATAATAAATGGATAACCAAGGGACAAGGTCGAGCGTACTTGGGAAACATAAGAGAAGGTGTTAGGCTCGTGTACGTTTTTCGGCACACCTTTGTATCACCAAGGATATTTAGGAGCCTTTTCACCTTTAGGCTCAATCCGAGTGCCGAGGAGTGGGTACATCTTGCCAAACGAAATCCTTGTATCTTCTAAACTGAGCGGAACGCACTTTATTGCGCGCCTAACAGAGGCTGAAGGACCAAGTTCTACCGTCTCAAAGACTGCAATTCCGTTAAATGGGACTAGTTTCTGCCAGCCCTGGTGGGGGGGTACATTGTGGATCACCAAGTAACTTTTCGGATTGTCTTCTAGATTATACTTTTAGGTGTCTGTAGGAATCCAGTTCTGACTCAGCTGATTTGTACTCCATTAATTACCTTAGGTCAAAGTATGGTACGTTCATGTCATTTTTAGTACTTTGTCTAATCATAGTGGAACAAATAATAACTTTCTATCGCGGATCTAGCTGCCATCAGAAGAATAACTTTTTGCCTCAAGCGTGGTACAGGTCAATTTTCTTATTTTAGTTATGTTACCATTGCTTATCGCTCATTGGTTGATTGCCTTACTTTCATTTTAGACATAGATTTTGGACAAACTTTGATGTAAAAGGCACTTGGGGCCGAAGGAGACAAGTTGCTTTTTCAGTAACGTCTAATGAGAAAACCCTTAGAAACTTTCAGCAAGCTTTTTTTGGAGAACCTTTGTTTGTTATGTGATTGTGACCCTACTGCCATCTTGGTTGGCCTTTGTCCTTTTGGAAACCGTAGTTCGGTTGGGTAGTTGGCACATCTTTTTTTTTTGGTTTTTTGGGACTTGTGGATGTTTGATACCGAGAGGAGTCTTGCCGGTTCCGGATTGTGGGAATCGAGGAGTTAAGGAGGACATTACCTGTTTTGGTGTCTTTGAGAGAGATGTCGTCTCCTCTTCTTGTTAGCGTTGCTTTTGGGGGTATGTTGAGCTCGCTTGCTATTATTCTGAATCTGGTATTTATTTTCTATTTCTCTGGGGCAAGGTGATATTGTTAATTCTGAAACAACTTATTATTTTTTTATTTTTCCGTTATTCTGCGTGGAAGTGCCTTTGTTCTCTCTTTGGTAGTCATTTTTGGGCTTCGGTTGTGTTTCTACCGTGGTTGACTACTAGAATCTTTGGACCTGAACAGTGGGTTTTGAGGGAATCTTTGTTAGACTTTCAGCAGACCAGCACAGTAATGAAAAGCAATCTGTCCACTTGGGTTAAATAAAGATAGGTGCTTAGGGGGTGTCATGCCGCATCGTGTCGGTTGCCCGCGCGCACGATATCATGCCCGCATGAGCGATTTTTGCCGTGCGCGCACGATATAATGCACGCACGTGCTGTATTTTGAATGCACGTGCGATATTTCACACGCACGCGCGGTATTATACATGCACGCACGATTTTATGCATGCACGTACGTTTTCATGTTGTTTCGTCGCACGTGCGATTTCACGTCGATTCATTTTTTTTCACGTTTGGCTGTATAGTACTAATTTCGTGCGATACCTTTCATTTCATGCGTAGGTACACGAATTTCGGAGTATGGACGCGATATATCGTTCGGGCGACGCATCGCAATTTTTGAGAATATTTCGTCTGATATGTTTCGTTTCGTGTGGTACTTATCGTTTCGTGCGT
>JBBHKE010000969.1:0-17013 GCA_037447655.1 Zygnema cylindricum
TTTGGGCTGGATTCTCTTGCCCGGGAGTCAAAAGGGGAAAACGCCGAAATGCAACCGCATGACAACAAACACGCCGTACATTCAAGTATGAATTGACGTTCACTCTACTTTGGTAAAAATAATTTTTTCGTACGGCTAAAGCTTTTGTCAAAGTTCCCTGAAAAAAAGGGCAAAAAGATAGAGAAAAGTAGATACTTTAACACATGGGGACACCCCCTTAGCTATTGGCCTAAGTTCGCTCATTTATGTGTTATCGCTTTTAATCTCATTAATGGCTCAAAGCAGATTGCACCTGCTTTAGGGTTTATAGTTCTAAGTCGCAGTTCCACTGCTTATCCGTTTTTTCCTGAAGCAGTAGAATATTTGTCGGATAGGAGTTAAGCATACCGATTATACAAAGTTATTTGCCATAAACTCATAGCAATTTCGTGCGAAATGTATGCGTATGAAATGGATTTCGTAATCTCTTGCGTCGATTCAAATTCCAAAATCACCCTATAATCTTGCAACTTTTTGCCCCCCCAGGATGCCGAAGACGTCCACGTCGCGCCGTATTATCCGCGCGACCGCTCGTTTAGGGTTTTTTTTCGGTTATTCTTTTTTTTATTAAAAAAACAACCCTAAACCCAAAACCTTGTTTCTCGTACCCGATCCCAAGAGGTGTCGAATGTCGTCGCGAGGTGCCGAAATGTCGGCGCGAGGTGCCGCGATGTGTCGAAGGTCCCACACTTGTATGGGGGCTTGTTCGATACCCATACTGTACAGTACACCTTGAATCGTTATTAGCGTCAATGTTTTTGTCGCCACTTAAAACATCTTCTATCCGTACACAGTTGCTGGATTTTCAATTTAAGTCCGCCAATCGGAAGCTGAGAATGTTACCTTTCAATCGCAACCGACAGATTCACAATTCGACAAATGTGTACAGAGAAAAGATGTTTTAAGTGGCAAAAAAACCTTGACTCTATTAACGATTCCCGGTTTAGGGTGGCGTTCCATCAGACGAAAAGTGAGGTTGTTTACAGAAATCAAAACCTATCCGTACTATGCCGTACCTCTTATTTTGTTTTTATACGCGAACAACATTACAGAGAATCTTGCCAATATTCTCCAAAGGTATGGGAGGTAACAATGACCGTTGGATTTTTTTTCGCGAAGCATTCGCTTCGAAAGTTTCTGTAAATGGCGATGTACCTCCTCCGCGACACGTTGGATAATGAACATACGTGTAACGACGGCAAACCAACGGAAATCGAAAAATTTCGCACATGATATATGCATTCAAAAATTCAACGCAAATCACGAAAGTGATCTCGTAACGAGCTTTCGTCGCGCTATTTTTGTTACTGGCCATTCGTCACACTATTTGTGGAAGCGCTCATTCGTCACGCGAAAAAGCAGAAACCCTTAAAATAATGAGCTGGCAACTGACAAGGGTTGCAAATAATGAACTGGCATCTGATAACGTTTGCAAAGAGTACAGAATGTGTGTGGTACGATGCCCTGGTCCGCACGTACATGGTATACAAATGACGATTTCGAGTTGAAGTTTGTCGGTGTAAAAAATATTTAACGATTTTCAATATACGATCTTATCTTACGTGGTACCACTCACTTCGGAGCACGTGGATTACAGACTCTGCGCGAGAGAACAGCGTTCAATGTGGAGCATCCTGTAATGTTCTTCGTACGATTACATAATTTCCTGATGGAACGCCACCCTAAGTATAGTTTCCCGTAAATTTGTTACAAAACTCGACTGTCATAGGCTTTACCATGAAAAAGGAAAATACTTGCCGTAAATACGTTTCTTACTTGTCGTAAATACGTTTCTTACTTGCTGTAAATACGTTTTTTGATTACCGCAAATACGTTGTTTTCTTGCCTGCAAACACATTTTTTATTGCCGTAAATACGCGTTTTACTCGCCGTAAATATGGCTTGCCGCAAATTATTTTGACAATAAGGGTGAACCTCCATCAGGCGAATGGTGGGATTCATTACTGGAAAATGTGCATTTCCGTATCGATCCAACTTATTTCCGTACAGTGTCGTACTGTTTTTTATTTTATAAAACATGATTACTGGAGATTTGTCAAGATTCTCCAAACTTTTGGGCGACAACGTCGACCGTCCGATTATGTGTTTTCGAAGCAAGCGGTCACTTCGTCCAGTGATTAGGTGCTCTCCTCATGGAGGAGACTAGCCAAAGCCAATCACCGGACGTGTAAAATGTTTACGTGTGGAAAGGTCACGTACGAGTCGCGCGCCTTCGAACATTTGCCACGCGCCTTCGGACAAGTGGGAATCAAATCCCATGGAAAACCACGAGAAAATATTTGTTGAAAAATGTGCCGTGACGCCCCTCCATCATCCGTTGACATCCGTAATTTGCGGCGCCACGACGTAACAGGAACGACAAAACACGAACGTACAAATTGTACATTCTCATAATTAATTTTGCGGATGGATGTATGGATACAAACTCAAATATTGTGCTTTTGGAATCTTTGACATGCTCGTCGTCAAAACAGGAACTTACGTGCATCCAATCCAAAGAAAGCACGTACGCGATAGATTCCATGCTGACACGACTTGATGGAGAAGTGAACGAAATATTACTGCCAGTAAACGTATCCGTACGATTATTGCGTATCCGTACGATTATTGTCGGCGCCTGATAGAGAAGAGGCCTAAGTAGAGACCTAGTAATAACTGACAACATGCAAAATTTATTACTTTCAACTTATGATAACCGACCTACTTATGTCAAAATCAGCTAAAACAAACAAACGGAACTGAGACGTGGAACCAAAATAGCCCAATACTGCCAGGCTTGATAAAATCAAGCATAGTATTGTAGAGATTAGGGGCAATGTACAAGGCAGCGTTTATTAGTGTTGGGTATTGGGTAAATCCATATCGCGATAATTTCGATAATCGATATATCGAATATCGATCGAGCAGACTCCTCGATATATCGTACCGAGACCAACATAAATTATCGCGATATAGAGTATTTTTAAATTTAATATTTTATAATTTAAAATGATATGTTATTTTAGCGAAAAATACTAATTGTTTGATACGCCATGTACGACGTGATTTTCGTTCCGTGACTTAAAGGTAGACGCCTCAAAATGTAACCGACATAAAAGTACAATTTTTGTAATTCATATAATTAATTATTTGGGGTATGGTTACATGAGGTCTCTGTAGTAGTACGGACAGCAAAATTGATGTATTAGGGTGGACTTCCATTAGCAAAAAAGTGGGGTTTTTTACTGACGGCTGTACAAGTTCGTACATTTTTTTTTTCGACGAAAACAACATTACAGAAAATTGTCCAAGGTTGTAGGCGTAAACTAGGACCGTCAGATTCAATTGCACTTTTTATCCGTGAAGCCACGTCACTAACCCTACAGTTTGTTAGGACTGTGCACAGTGAGGACAGTTCTCGAATTTAGAACGTGTAAAAATAGGCCGCGTGGAAAAGGTAAAAAGAATCCACGATGAGCGCGCGCGTATGTGCGTACACGTCGCAAGGGCCATGTGCCTTCCGCCAGGGTGGCTGCGAATCCGCCGAAATTATCCCGTCACGCTCCCACCATCAAAGTTTGCCGCCGCCTATTTGTCGTTGCGTTTTTAAATTTTGGGTAGTACATTTAATGCCCCCTGTACGAGTCATTAATTACCTCCGCTGGTACAAATATTATCTCTGCTGGTACAGATATTACCTCCGCTCGTACAGGTATTGCGTTGTGACATTGCATTCGAAGATTCTTCCAAGATTTTAAGCATCGAATATTAACCTACGTGTTACCAACCAGAATGAGCCACGGAGGTTTACAGACGCGACCTAATGGAAGGCACGCCCTTCAATCAAATTTTCCGTACACAACTGGGACGCCTAACGGAAGTCCACCCTTACAGAGGCCTAGCTTAACATCGGGTATCTTTTGTAAACCAGTTTTTACATACGTGTTTTGACTTGAGTGGTTCATTGTAAGTTGACGATCAAATCTCTAAAACGTCAAAGATTTGAGAACCGACCATTTTGAAATTTTCGTATGGAAATCCGTACTTGCGTATTACGTACGTGTACTTTGCAAGTGTACCGCGTCAATGTACCTTAGAGATCTCCTTCACTCTGATGACTTTCAGAAAAAAACCGTATTTCTTTTCGGCAAAGATTTTACGGCCACCTTGTCTGAAGGCACGTGACTTTGGAGACCTGTGAAAATTTCCATATATATATATATATATATATATATATATATATATATTTTTTTTAAATGCCTCGATATATCGACAATACGATATATCGGCGAAATATCGCGATAATTTGGTTTTCGATATATCGAAGCGATATATCGATTATCGGGTACTTGAAATTCGATATATATCGAATATCGGCAAATGGTCCTCGAAACCCAACACTACATCGTGAATCGCTATTAGCGAAATAAAATATAAAGCGTAATGAAACAATTAGCGTACTTTACGGTAAATTGGGTTTTTTAGGGTACCCAATGATACTAATTTATCATTAACTCTAATTTGTAGTGTTGGGTATCGGGTAAATTTATATCGCGATAATTTCGATATTCGATATATCGAATATCGATCGAGCAGATTCCTCGATATATCGTACCGGGACCAACATAAATTATCACGATATATATCGCAAAAACTGGGTGTCCGTACAGTCACAGTACGGAAAATCGTACGGATACACCCCCCCCCCCCCCCCCCCCCCCCCCCCCCCCTGGGGGGGGGGGGGGGGGGGGGGGGGGGGGGGGGGTTGAAAAATAACCGGGAAAAAAAATAAAAATTAATGCTTCGATATATTGGCGATACGATATATCGGCGATATATCGCGATAATTTGGTTTTCGATATATCGATTATCGGGTACCTGAAATTCGATATATATCGAATATTGGCAAAAGGTCCTCGATACCCAACATTAGTAATTTGTAAACTGTTTTGTTAAAAAAATTGGCACATAATATATCCACACTAAAACATATGAATGTAAGAAATTGTTAAAATCGTACGCCGTCGCGTTTTTTTGACATCCGCGTATGCCGGAAAATATTTACGCAATTACATATTATTATATTTTATGTACTTTTATATTTAAAAAGGTACGAAATGGTACGGATCTGACAGTCCGTACACCACACTATTTATAAGGGAACTAAATTACAATTATGAACCGTATTGAGCGGGGTACCTCAAATAACGTTCAGAAACATTTAGCGTACTTTATTATATTTGAGAATTTGCCGAAAAAAAAGAGGTACCCCAATTAGCGTCATGTGCGCTAATAGCGATTCGCGGTGTAGCGTTTAGACGTTTAAAGGCAAAATCTTGTTTACACCTTCAATCCTCTGGTGATTTGCTAACGATTTTGACCTTTACAGGCGCTTTGGTACATCTTCAAGGGTAGAATCGTATTTGAACTTTTAATCTTTAGATAGTGATGGGCCGACTTTATTAAAAAGCGCGATGGTAAACCATCTGAGTCCATAAGAACAAATGGAAGTAGCATTGCTAAAACTGAAAAAACCACATGACTTCGGAATAACAAAGTGGAAAATCAAAGCAAAACCGACAAAAATACAAAAAAAAATGGCATGGAAATCGAAATCACCCTATAAAGAAAAACCCCGCAAACAAAACATCAAAGGAAAAAACTAACACCAACATAACTAAAAATCTACGGAAAGCAACCACGTAAGTCCCCGAATCCCGGAGGAGCACGAGGAGGAAGTTCCGGAACACGCTGTCGATCCATAATGTCAATAGACGATCGAAGTAATATAGATGCCAACACCCGTTGTAGAGCCACGAAAAAACGTTGACGAAAAAAGGAAGTAAGGACAGAAACAGAAGGGCTCCCAGGTCCTCGCCTCTCGAACGAGCGCCGACCACAAGTACAAAAAAACTCGTCCAAAGCCACACCCACACAACCAAATATCTCGACCGCCATCGGAATGAAGCCATCCATAGCGTCGCAACAGGCATAATCACGCTCCTTCCTTTTAGTCGCGTCACGGGCGGCCAATCCCACATGCCGAGCCACTTGGGTGACGACTGTAGTTGAGGTAGGGTTCGCCAAAACAATATCACCAAATGTACGACGCGCACCATCAAGTAATACAAGGTCAATCTGACGCGAAGGAATAATGTGAGAGACCTCCCGACAAACAGAAAATCCCCCGTCAGAAGCGAAAGTAGCAATAGTGTCTCGAATCGCGTCGTGCGCCCGAATCAACTCGCCCCCGTGGGAGCAACGAAGCAAATGGACCCCGTCGGGCTCGAGAACGTGGCCACAGGAGCAAACGAGTGAGCCAAGCAAAGGTGGGCGAGGGAGGCCAAACCGGAGCCTAAGGGCCGTCGTGAACTGAGCCGGTGTGAAACGAACAGTAGATAAGATAGGGACAGCCAATAGCCAAGCTCCAGAGCCAAGTCCACCACAAGACTGGAAGCATGCACGCGAAGAATCGGAAGGAAGCGCCTCAAGAAGCTTGGATTTAATAGTGGCGACAACCCGATCAGAAATGGATTCTTGAACACGCGCAACTGATGTCGTAACAAGAGTGGGAAACATCGGCATGTCCTCGATAGCAGCCGGATTAAGAGAACGTGATGCACCCAAAAGGGACCGTTGGAAGGCTAGCTCACCATCTGAAATACGGGGAACCACGGCCGCAAGAATAGGAGTGTCCCCAGCCAGAAAACGAGAGACAATAGTGGAAGCAACAAGGCACCAACTTCCCAAATAGGCGGCTAGAGCAACACACGCCGTCGAGAGTAAACCCAAACCGCCAGCCGAGACAGGAAGAGAGGCTTGAATGCGTGCCGCATGCCCAGACTCGCGATCAAAAGCTCCACAGCCCAACAAACTGTGGAGGACATCTATAAGACGATCGTCGAAAGCAGAAAGTGAGGACACAAAGGATGGGGTGGGAGGGGAAGTGCGAGTATGGTAGGAAGGCCGGTAGGGGATACATCGTGTTAGAAGAGCAAAGGCCACCTGGGGATCAGAAAGGTGAGGAAGGTCGTCCACGTGGGACAAATCTGTCTGAAGAGCGGAATTGAGGAATTTCGTGATGTATGGATCGGAACCAAGCTGGCAACCCAACACACGAATGCCTTCGGAAGGAGGAGGGGTCTTAAAACCAAGAGGGGGAGTGAAAGGAGGAGGAATAGGACGTGGGGACCAAACAACACACTTCGAGGGATGGACCGAAAGATTGAGTTTGGCCAAGCGAGCCTTGAAAAAGTTATGAGCTGGTATAACTTGGTCTGAAGGACCAATAATGTGTGTGTCATCCGCAACTGAAGGGAAGAGCCAAGAAGGGTAAGCAGCAGCGGAAGCTCGGAGAGCACGGTAATGGGATAGGGCAAACAAAGGGCCCCCAAGAGGATCGCCCTGACGAGTGCCAGTCGTGGAGGAAAGTGTAACCAAATAATCATTAATGGAGAAAGAGAGGCTACTGCTCAGAGAATAAAAGGCTCTCACAAAAGGAAATATCTGGACAATCGGGGAAGGTGCAGCCATAAGCTTCGAAAAAATGGCATTCTGATCCACTGTATTCAAGGCATTAGAATCATCCACTTGGAGGACTAACCAATCCGGATGGGCATCTAACAAAGCCCGAATCCCGTGGACCACGGCCTCACAACCACCCGGGGTTGCCACTCCGAACTGATGAGAAGAGAAATAATCATGAAAAGCGGGCTGGAGCTGAATGCAGATCGCACGGGCCACCAATCGGTATAATACCTTGCCCACTACAATAGGACGGATTCCCCCATTGGTTTTGGTAACAGCTACGAGGCGGGACGCTGTGAGGAGATCGCAAATATGAGAAGGGACAGTGCCGACCGTAATAAGAGAACATACTCGAAAAAACGTATCAAAGCCCCGAGCACCAGATTCCGGAGGCAAAACGTGGTGAAATAACTCATAAACAGTGCTTGAAGGACCCCCAGCTGAAAGATGTGGAGAAGTCGTAAGGGCTTTAATTAAACAGTCTCGATCTAAAAGAAAACAGTCTGTCGGCTCGAAGGTGAGAATAGAGGGGGAATGAGGGGTAGGAGCTGGCGGATGAAGAGCTCGGAGAATCTCAACAGTCACAGCAGACCGAGGAGCAGGAGTAAATGGCTGGAGTGCTCGAACCGCTCGAGAGAGCTTTCTAACTCGTCCCAAATGTACCGCACGACGATAGGAGGATGGCACATCTGAAGTCTGAGATGTACGACGTGGTGTGAAAGAAACACTCGCAACTCCATCCCCGTGCTCGGCATGAAGGGTTCGCCAATCGCCTCGAAGGAATCGTCGACATTGAGCTATAGTTTCTCGGGCCCCGGTACCACCGCCACGGCCAGGTAAGACTAGAACCCAAAGTGAGAACATGAAAAGGAGGTGCCAAGGTCCAACATCCTCGAGATCCGAATAAATACGGGACAAAGGAAGGTGGAGGCCGTCCTGTACGATAATCCGTACAGCCATCGGAATCCGCGTGTATAACCGCGGACGGGGCCCCCCCAAATCATAAGCTCCGAGCACGTCTAAATCGCGTACAAATGCCCAATCTTCGCTCGTCGGTCCGGACGGGAGTGTTGTGGAAGAAAGGGTACTAGAGGAAGGGTCACTCAAGGCCAAAAATTGTTGACATCTCTTTGTATGTCGGGCAATACCGGCACCGTTCGCGAAATGGTTATGACACCCGGTACATTCTATCCGTGTTTAGGCTTGTGTGCGAGGTTTAGGTGGAGGAGGTGAACGAGGGAGAAGAGGCGAGGGTGCACGGCCGGACATGGTCATTGAATGAGAGGGAGAAGCATGGGACGTGATAGAGGGAGAGGAAGGGGGAAATGGGAAGGAGGAAAGGAAACCATGAGAAATAGATGGTGGAAATGGTTGTGGGACGACCTTTTTTTTCTTTTTTTTCTTTTGGTTGTGTGTGTGTGTGAGCGTGTGTGTGTGTGTTTTCTTGGCGTTGGGGTTTGAGGTGTGTGTAATGTGGAATGGAAGGGGAAAGAGCTTAAGGATTATGGAAAGAGGTCGCACCTAGGATTTTGCCCGTGTGCGTGCGCTTGGCAGCGGCCGCAGGCGGGTTCCGGAGGTACATGTTTACGGGGAGCAGGTGTTGTCGCGAAGTCATGGAGGAAAAGACAGGATCCGGAGGTACATGTTTACAGGGAGCAGGTGTTGTCGCGAAGTGATGGAGGAAAAGACAGGATCCGTAGTTACATGATTACGGGGAGCAGGTGTTGTCGCAAAGTGATGGAGGATACTTTGGTTTTGGTTTTACATCTCACAAACGCCTTGGTATCATAAATCATTAAGTCTCTTTCCGTATTTGTGTCCTCTCCCTCTCTCCCTCTCTCCCTCTTAGAATAAGCTAGAAACTTAACAAGGATTTTTATAAGCTACTTTCAACTAAATTGAAATAAGAGACGGAAGACCGAAAAAAAAAAAAACAAATAAGTGAGAGTGCGACTTCATGCGCATGACTCATTACTGAGATGTCATACTTCGTTTTCAGCATAAAATTACAATTCTTATTCATTTATTTACTTATTAATTTATATTTTCTATTCATCAGTTAAAAGGCATATTTTACGTTTGCAAATTATATTTTCCTGGTAAAGAAGCTCGAATTCATTACCAAGGACATGGAAAAATAAAATAAGAATTCGAAACAGAAGTTATGACACACATAGATGGTAAAAATGAGCCGAGAGTAAAAACAACACAAGAGAAAACGTTTAAACTAAGGTTTCAACGGTATAAAAAAACGTTATCATGCAATATTTCCATCATTCACCGCAAACTTGACGGGAAAAATATTTTACCCATTTATGTACTTTTTACGGAAAAAATGGACAGATATAGCAACAACCCACATTCATTCAAACAAATGGTCATAACCCAACTACCACTTTTGATATTTTATTTTTAAGGTTTTCTAGGGTTTTTTGGTTGACCGAAGTCAACATATGAAGTAATCGACATTTAACAGTTGCAACATACACCTTCAATGGAGGGAGAGGGAGAGGGAGAGGGAGAGGGAGAGGGAGAGGAGAGGTTTAATGTGTAAAAACAACTGGAAAACTTTATGTTGTTAGCCCATACAATACACATACTATAGAAGAAATACACATTTAGTACGCATACTATACGAAGAAACAGCAAATAGCGTTTCCAATTGTTTCCACACAGTAAACCTATTGATACAAATGCACAAAAAACACCGTGTATCGCAAGCTGCCGAAAGCAAATTTGATTATTCAACGGTTATCGGGTAACGATTTGTTGACAATTAGGTTTTTAGACTTTGAACTTATAAAAACCCTAAACGGAACCCTGAAAAACCCTAAACGGAATTTGAATTTTGTAGAACACACGTGAAAACTCTCATCAGAAAATTCGATTCCTCGTAAAAAAAATCATAAACACTTCTCGTCACTTTTTGCCACAACAAATGAACAAAAAAATTCAACAATTATCGCATCCCTCCTCTCCTTCTCTTTAAAAACTTGAAAAAAAAAAGCAAAAAGTCGTACGATGTCATTCATAAAAACGGGCAACTAAAAATTATTTGATACTCACTCCAACATTCTCAAAAACTTTCCCTTCTTCAATCCGCCGGACCTCTCCCTCTCCCACCTCTCCCACCTGTCCCTCCTCTCCCTCCTCTCCCACCTCCTCCACCTCTCCAACCTCCTCCTCCCCTCCCACTACCTCCACTACTTCCACTACCTCCACCTCCTCTCCCGCCTCTCCCTCCCCTCCCACCTCCCACACCTCTCCCTAGCCCTCCACCACCTACTCTACCTCCTCTACCTCTACTTCTCCCTCTCTCCCCTCCACCCATATCTCCACCACTCTCATCTCCCTTAGAATTTCCTCTCATTGCCATAGCTTTCAAAGCAAGTTTTCTCGCCGCAACTGCCGGTCTTTTGGCACCCGATTTTCCTCCACGCATATTTCTATCTCTACCTCTCCCTCTCCCTCTATCCCCACTTTCTCCCCCAATAGACCCATCTAAACCTCCAAGTTGTTTCATCGACTTCTCAATTTTTTTCCCAATCTTTCCATCCGTTTTCTGGGATCTAAGACCTTCCCATGACTCTCTTTTTCTCTTCTTCCCCGCACTCTCTCCTTCCGTCTTACCTGTTCCTTCCTCCTCCTTCCTCCTCTCGTATCCTTCCTTTATGTCGCTAGTCTCATTCTCTTTTTTATAGGTTTTGTCAACAGTATTTGATCCACTATTTTTTGAATTTGCTAATGGTCTTGAAATTCTCAAAAACCTTTTTTGGAGTTTTATGTCTGTTGTCTCCAAAACACTTTTTGCAGCTTTCTGTTCCCACCTCAAAATTTCCAGTGTTGATTTTTATTAGTAAGAATAAAAAAATTACCTCCTTTCTACCAGCAAAATTTGTAGTGAATGCAATAATAATAACGACTATTATTATTATGATTATTATTATTATTATTATTAACAATAACAAAAACTCGGTTTGATTTCGTGTAGATTCTAATAACAAGTTGTGTGATAAAACTGTACATTCACAGTTCTTCACTATTCTGTTCCACACAAAAAAAAGTAGAATTTGCATAAAAGTATAAAGTAAAAGTAAAAGTTTATAAAGTTAAAAAAAGGATAAAGGTAAAAGTTTGCACCTTTGTTTCAAAAGGCACAAAAACAGTCCCAAAAGCAAAAATTGAACTGTTCTTACACAAAGCAAATGTATTTTTTTTCATAAAAAAGGGGGAGAAAAACTTGTTCTTACCCTTGTTTTCAAAATGATAATTGCAGTCTCATAGACCAAATTGAAATGTTCTTACACCAAAACAGATGTGTTTTAAGAAAAGAAAGAGAAGTATTTGAAAGAGAACAAAAGCCACCCCCGACCTAAATCAAAATGACCTTACAAAAAATGTTTACTCAATGACTTCTAAATATCTTCTAAATGTGCTTTAGATGTGATAAAAATGTGCTCTCAAAGGCAAGAAATTCAAATTTTCACACCTTTGTTTTGAAAGAGAAGAAGCTATCCCATGACCCAAAATAAAATGATCCACACAAAATGTCTTCTAAATAACTTTGAAATGTCTTTAAACGTGCTTTCGGTGTGGTATCAATGTGCATTCAAAGGCAAGAAAATCAGATGATCTCACCTTTGTTTTAAAGAGGACGAAAGCAATCCCACGACCCAAATTAGAGTGGCGATCGCGAACTACCCTCACAGCCTCAACTGACCCCTTCATCTCCTCAGGAGCTTCCTCTCCTCCAAATAATTTATGCAAATCTTCTTCCTGTCCCCAAAATAACAACAACGACCATAATTTCTACTTTCTTAATAATTCATCCAAAACTACGTCAACCAACCATAATTAGTGTGGACCCACAAAAAGTAGAGATAAGCATAAAGTATCAAACGTCTCAGGTGCGGAAAAATATGTGACCGTTTTGGAAGTTTTTGTAATTTGAAAATTACCAGCTTGATTTAAATTTTACACGGAAATTTTTAAATTAAGAATGTAGAACATGACTTCTTTTCCTGCCCTTTAAAAATAACAAGAGTAAGTGTTCAGATTGAGAGGCAAGAAGGACATAGAAAGACCTGAAAAAAAGATGACTATGAATACTAATAGGTTTACTCACATTTTGTACAGTTTCAAGAACAACGATACACTTTCTTATAATTACACACTTTCTTATAATTACACACTTTTGTACAGTTCTGAGAGTAATTGTACATATAATTACTCATAAACCTGTTTAACAACTTATGAAATGTAGGTGAACTCCAATAATGTGAGCCTAGGAGTAAACTGATTCACGCCAAACTTTAACGATTAATCCCCAGACTGTGAAATAGATACATGTAAACACAAATCCAAATTTTCGGAAGTGATATGGGAACATTGGCTCTCACTTCTAAAAAAAAGAGCCAGAAAATATTGTTTTTATCATCCATACATTTAGAAGCTTCAGGTGAAATGAAACCTTTTAAAAATGTTAAACAAATGCTATTCTTTCCTCCTCGATGTCACAAATTTTCTGTCTTACTAAGCCTGAACATCCATCCCTCCCTCTCCCAACCTCATTCCCCTACCCATATATGACCATCAAAACATATTAAAACAGTAAAATAAGTGTCAAATGCAGGAAAAAAAAAAAAATAGAAAATACATCTAATCTCTTTACTCACCTCAACATCAAATGGAAGGTTTCCAACAAATACAGAACGCATGCGATCGTACTCAACCTCTGAACTCCCAGTTGTACCTTTAACTCCATTTTTAGTTTGAACGGAAACACGATCCACACGAAGATGCCGCCCTAGAAACTGCAAAAACAAATAACTACGTTTAACAGTGACTTACAATGTAATTATTCTCCTATACAGAAATTTTTGAATAACAAATGCAAATTCCATGTAATGCGTAATCAGTGTGGACTTCAGTATAATGTCCATCCCTTGAAGAGCAATGGAATAATCAATTTTAATATTGATTCTAAGTAGTAATACCAACATTATTGTCAGAATCAATAAAACTTGTTATAGCGTGCTGTTTGCTCCTTTATCGGTGTTATCAAAACCACTTTCAGCATTTTTGGTAAAAAACTGCTTGACCAAAGACATGTTTTGTACTCTTAACGGCGATGAAACGATGTAATTCCAATGACCTACGGTAAGTATTATTGCATGTGCAAAAGAAAAGAACAACTTCGAGAAAAATATCATTTCCAGGCCATTTTGTCTGAATAAAGAGTTGAAACAGGAAGCATCTGTTAGTGTCCAACCCATAATACAAACTTCAAATTCTGAGATGATTGGAAAAAGCATTTTTATATGGAATGATTATCTCAACATAACAAAGATGCAGTGGTGTATGCTGACACACATTGACCAATTAAGGTCTCTTGTCCATATAAGAGACAATTTTTTTTTTTAAGAAAACAACAAAAAATTAATACCAAATTACCACATGCCCGCTAATTGATTGGACAGCAGTCACATTCAAAATTCAAAGGCCAATAGAACTTTAAACATAATAGTCAAATTCCTAAAAGAGACGCCATTTAAAGAAGGAAGTTCACAATCGGCAGAAACAACCCGACGAACCCATATAGGGAGACTTCTGTCACTTACTTCTTTTGCGTTGCTCTCTAAAGCAGCTATAGCTGATTCCTCCGTCTTAAACACCAAATAAGCATTACAACTGCAAACAAAAGGAATCAGAAATCATTTTGAGCTGCTTGACGATAAATTTAAAGTCATAAGGCTGGTATCGATAATCTAATCAAACGGCAATTCCACACAGAAAAGAACCAGAGTTTAATATTCAAGAACGTATAGAAACACTATTTGTGGTTACCCCATTAGAATGCAAGCATAGTACCGGGTAAAATATAGCATTTCCATGTGTTTTCGCAGATTAGAACAATGAGAAGAGCCAGGTAATCAGCCGAAACTTTAGATCAAAGTACACCACTCATCGTTATTAGTGTTAAAAAAATTAAAGTAAATGCTAATTTTTTGTTAATAACGTCATTCTGCGTAGTTGTGTCAGAAAAAAAAATTAACATTAACTTTGGCACTTAACGCCAATTTGTGTGTCGACTTTTTAGCGTCTAAGCTGAGCTGGCGTCAACGCTATTTCAAGTGCAAGTGTACTACCCTGACAGCATACGTCGAGATACGTACTTGTGGGGTTTGGAAATTGTACAAAACATATAAATTAGAGTAAAATTAAACAGTAACTTGGGTCACTTTATGCTAATTTATGCTTTACATTCAGTAATATTCCCGCTTTTTCGGCGGCTAACAGGTATTCAAAGTTAATTACATGCGAAACGCACTTAACGATGTAGAAATAGATGTCACATGGACGTTCTGTACGAAAACAGACTTGTCGTACATCAGGCTTAATTTTTACGAACATAATATAAAGTGGTGAACACTATATGAAAACTTTCCATATAAGCGTTAATTCTATTTTAATGTTAATAACACTCATCTATGATTTTGGACCAAAAAAAGCTGCGGCAAAATTAGTGTTATTAACACTACTATCGATGAGCGATGTAGTTTTCAAACGCAAGATGGAAACCCTGGGTGTTTTGATTTTCTACTGCTTGAAGATCACACACTACCAAATATCTACTAATGAAATATGTGTCTACCTTATCCATATCTTGAACAAAAAATCTCATGCTACCATACTTAAACATCTGACATGATGTGGTTGAAAAAACTTGATCCTATGAAGGCTTTAGCCTTTTTATATATACAGCAACATTCTCTTTTTGTCATCCCTCTGAAAACTTTGAAACGTTGAACGTTTTTCAGAGAATTATTTTGTTTTTTTATGGCTGACTTATATGAAGTCCGAATACGTGGTAATTATGGTGGTAGATTTTCATCAACTTGCTTCAGAAACTGCATTTGTATATGAAAATTCAAAAGCTAAAAAGTGACACTGAACTCATGTAAACACTCTTAACCGTTAAAGTTATGTTACAGTAAAAAAACCATGGACACCATAGACCTCCATGTTTGAAACTACAGCACAATAAACTATATAAAAAAGCTTTGAATAAAAATATCACACTTGTTGAGTGAATTCATTCTATACAATGAAGGAAACACATCGTATACATACGGAGAGTAGGTGAAAGTAAAACCCCAACAATGTTGATCAACAGAACATGTTGCTGTATTGACAATCGTCAACAGTCCACCAGGAGTTAAAAAAAATGCAGAAAGGTATGGAAACAAGATATTTGGTAACCCCGTATTATAGACATACTTAGACTAATTACAGGTATGATACATATATTGTTTCGATACCTTTTTGCAAATATAGCCATAGATTAAAAAGAAAATCATAAATACCTTTGGCGAACGTCACTGAGTTGACCGGTAATAACTGCCGCTTTCCTCGGCATTTTTGTCTGGATTAACAAAAATAACACAATTATTAACAGTTATTTAATAAACTTTACTGACACCATTAAATTTCTGAAAAGACTTGGAAGCAATTAGATTGTTCATAAAAATTTACTAATAAGATTTGACGGATTGAGCGTGAAGTTAAACTACGCATATGTATGACGTGGGTCATTTTCGAGTCTATGGTTACGAAAATAATAAATAGGAGATATGAGCTGCGCCAGAGTTAGAATATATTGAATCACATCACCAAGGAAGCCAAACCTGAAACTGAACCCTAATATTTCTCTGAACCCTTCTCTTCGCTACAAGATGAATGTGCACATTTTTCACAACACTATTTATTTTCATATGCCATATATGAATTATTACCAAATTTTAGAGCTTCAAGATTGTCGTATATCAAAAGAGGGCAAAGGTGAACATGGGTCCACAAACGACTAAAGGAAAATTAATAGAAAACATTTGCACTTTGGCTTTTCATCCACAGCAATTTAGTAAACAGTCTACAAAAAAAATGGGAGCAAGCTACAAATAGCTAATTTATAACAACAGCTATCGCCATAACACCAAATCCTAAAACCGAATCAGCGTTTGGAAAGGTTAATGAGCAAATTACACGTGTTTGAGAATGCAAAAAAAAAGAAAAAAAAAGCATGGAAAGCATGTGAAACTGACGGAAAAATGGACGTTGAAACTACTGAACCTTCCTATCCTTAAAATCTTTGCATTTCACAATTTTTTTCAACAACCTTACGAGAGTAAAACAAGCTTCAAAAAAAGCTTCTTTCTCATTTTAACTGAAATAAACATGTACATTTACTCATGTATATATTCTAAGAAATCGTGTGACAATTTTTCAAGCTTAAAAGATTACAAAACAATATAATTTCTCCCAGTATTCAAGCGGAGATTATCTGTTTGACGAAATTATTCTTTCTCCAAAGTTCTTCCTATAAAAAAAAAAAGAAAAAAACGTATGCTTACCTCAGCAAGAGGTACGGAGCGAATCCTCACCGATTCC
>JBBHKE010000970.1:0-21588 GCA_037447655.1 Zygnema cylindricum
CAGAATCTGTACTTTTACCTATATTAACGTAGATATCCTCTCGACAAATCAGCTGGTACCCATATTGGCGTACGTTGAAAAATTAGTGTACAGTATAACTTTTTTTTCGAAATTTTTCTAAGTCAAAATTAGTGTACATGACACTAAATTATTCTACACACTAATAATTTCTATACACTAAATACGGTCGACGGTGTAGTTTACTGCAAAAATGAAATCAACTCGCGAACCGTTACATTGAACTTGGACACATATTAGAGGAACGATGTACAACATATGTAAACTCGCACGAAACCAAATAAACTTCGTAAAAATAAAAATGCGTACCCGACTACCCGCGTATAAGTATCGATGAAACTAAAATGACACGTCGTCACATCCACGGTGGACGTGACAATTACTGTAGTTGATTTCGGCTAACGTGAAATGATAAACTATCTGCGCGCAGCCATTTTATTTATATGTGGCTGCCGCAGTTTGGTTACAGTAAAACTGCACCGGCCGTGTGATTTTTTATTTTTTTTTTATGACGGTCGACGTTTGCAAGAGCGACATTTTTTTAACCGCCGGTACAATAATCCGCCAGTCAAAGCTGTTCTACGGATTGACCGTCAGATCTGAAATTATAGGTACGTAGCTTGTACGAAATTGTACTTCAAATGTACAATTTCTGACAACTACCTGCGCGCAGCAAAAATCGTCTCTGCGATTAGCAATTCCCTTGATTATTTGTATAAAATATTTTGGAAACCTCGCAAACCTGTTCTCCCATATTCAAACGTCGACTATATGCCACAGGCTATAGCGGGGCCGGCTACTCCATCTGAACGTGTAGAAAAATTGGTGTTATGTTTGTTATTAGCGTTCATGTTTTGTTCGCTTTAGGTCCTTGAAACCAAACTGCCGATATCAACACTATTCAATTTGCCAACACATATAAAAGTTTCACATTAAAAGCGATTCACGGTTTATTGTACGTCTGTGGCCCCAACCGGCCGAAGCCATATGAAATAAAAAGTTACAGTTAGGGTTAGCGTAGGCGAATTTCTATCAATATTTACCGATACGCTGCAGGCAGAGGTCGCAATCGGGTACCCGAATCCGTACCCGACCGTTACCCGACCGCCCGCGTCGGATCCAGAACGGATTCGGGTGCCAAATTTTGGGGGCCGGTCGGATTCGGGCAGGTGATTCACAAAAAAACAAAAAAGTAGGGTACGGTCGGGTAAGCAAAAAACGAAAAAACTTGAAGGTTTTTTACTGTCAGTACAATCCAAGATAATTTTACTTTTTACTCTTGGGATCCCGGAAGGTATGAGGGAGTTGTACCATTAATTTTGTATATATTCTGGTACGGGCGAGTTCGGGTAATCGCGAGAAATCGAGTTTCGGTTAATTTTTTTTTATAAAAAAGTATCGTTTTCATACCATACCATTTTCCCCTTTTCAAGTGTGAACCACGCAAAGGTCGTCAGCAAATATCATAACCGACAAAAATGGACTCCCGAAAGGTCAATGATTGCGATGCGAGCGGGAAATCAAGTGGGCCTCGTATTTTGTTACTGGTGTCTGGTACGGAAATAAAATAATAGTATAAAGTATAAACTAAAGGATAGTACGTTTTCCATTGTCCTAATACCAAAATTTAAGGGATCCGCGAGCGCGCTTCCCCAATTGGCGGCGACCGTTATTGGAACACGGCATGCACGAAAACATTGTTCCGCCACGTGAACAAGTAACCAATCATCAAAAGGTACCCGAGGGCTACAAGCAATTCGGCCATTACAAAGCGTGTTTCCTATAGGAAAAAATGTAGAAGCCCGTGGGAATTTACGCTCGGGGACCGAAAATTCCGCGTTATCTTTGAGCTCGTGTAAGGCGTTTTATGAGCGTTTAGTCGTGGTGATGTAAATGTGGAATGTTTTTTTTTAGTTGTTATCGCTTCCGCGTGTGTGTTGCGCAGTGTGTTTGGCATAGGATTTTATCAAGGTAGACCTAAGCATATATAAGGGATTGTTTTTTATGTGTTGATGGTGAGCTTTTCATCTCAATTATTGTTACATTAATAACTGTCATGTCCACCTCGGTTCGATACTTTAGTTTAATCGGTTAAAAAACAAAACGTACTTTAAATGTAGGCCCAGGTTTGAACCATTATATAAGATACTCAACAAATTATATTTTTAGGTTTTGAAATTGTAGATATGACTATATAGAACTCGACTAACTCAAACACACCTTAGTGAGCCACACCACAACCATTTTCAATTTGACAAGTAGGCTTTTACAACATATGCAAGTCCTAAACATATGGTGTTTTTTTACAATTGTTTGAATGTTTATATGTGTTTAGTATATACTTCAGAAATAGTTCACAAATACCCCCCCTATTCTCTCGTTTGGTCTTTTTATATTGATATTTTTTTTCTCCATGTTAAGTTATATTTTGTTTCTTTCTTCTTATGCCACTGTAAATTCTCCCCTCCATAAAATCTTATTTTTTCATTCGTTGTTTTTTTTAGTCGATCGGTTGTTTTCTCCCCGTTTTCATTTTCCGTTATATGTTTTGATTTAGCCGTCCACGGACTTTGGCCTTCTGTTGATTTGGCTATCCATTGATTTAGCATTATCTTTTGCATGTTGCAATTGATTTCCAAATTTTCCATTTTTTTTTAACATCCGCACTTAAGAGAATTAAAATAAATTCCGTTTTTTTAGTTTTACTTAGACTACTTTTATTTAAGATTTATTTTGTTTATTGTTCCATTTTTCCAACCGCCATCATCGTTGTATAAATTGTCAACATCATTGTCATAATCATTTCATCGTCATCGTCGCCATCGTCGTCACCCCCTTCCTCCTCTTTCTCCTCCTCCTCCTCTTCATCATCTTCATCATCATCAGCGTCATCATCACCGTCACGACCACGCCATCACCAACGTCACCACCACTATACATTTTTTTAACATTTTCACCAAAGGGAGTTGATAACTGTTTCTTCAGGTTACATACAGATGTATACTTGTTGTTTCATGCCGATGTCATCAGAGATATAAATTAATAAGACAATTTTTGTTGTTTGATCTTTAAACATTTTAAACCATTGTCAATATTAACCTTTTATCCTGTTAGCGGCGACGTCTTTATGCTAGAGAGGGTGTAGCGCTTCCGTACGGTCGCAAAAAGTTCACGGATTTAAGTGGACACCCGCTCATTAAGCAAACGACGCTCCCTCAAAATGTACAAGTCTAAAATTGCATACACATTTCATCTAGGTGTCCACATAGCAATTGAGGTGTCAACCTAACATAGTATTGTAAAACTATACAATCGTACAGTACTTTTTTATTTGTTAGTTTTTACAATTCGAGGTAAAATGAAGTACACCGCCAATTGTTATTAGTGTTATGAACGCTATATCGGCACCCCCAAATTTTGACCCCAAAACCTGAAATAGAATTAATTATACTATTATTTTTTAAACGTTAATTAAGGTTATGGTGAATTAGCTTTAATAATTATAGTTTATGATCTTCTTGAATAGTGTGGTATACGGAAGTGTCAGTCCGTACAAAATGGTACTTTGTTAAGTAAAAAAGTACGAAATAAGGTCTAAAATAATCGCGATCGCACGTAAAACTGCGCTTAGTATAAAAATGCAGAATGAAAATTTACCTGTTTTAGTGTAGAAATATTGATCGCGTATTAGTTATACGGGAAAAAACCCAAATAAGAGTTATGAATAAAAGGACGCGACGGTGTACAATTTGTCAGATTTTGTACTTTTACCTATTTTACTGTGAAGATCCTGATGGCAGATCCGTTGTACCCAAATCAGCGTTATGGATCAATTAGAGTAAACATTTAATTTCGAAATCTTGAAAAGCTCAAATTAGCGTTAATAACGCTAATTAATTTTGAACACTAATAACTTCTAGACGCTCATAACGATTGGCGGTGTACTGTGCAATTGTACCGTGGTGTGTTACAGTACAGTACTGTACTGTGCCGTACTGTTTCAGAGAAAGTTCCGTACATGTACCGTTTTGCGATTCCAGGATTTCCGGATTTTGGCTGCAGGGGAGCTTTTCCAAAATTTGAATTTTTTCTTCCGCCAAAAGTACACGTTTTAAGCGTACGGAAAAAAAGAAGAAGAAAAATGAAAGTCGAAAGAAATCACCATGTAAGGCTCTGTTCAGAAACCTGAAAAGGTTCCTATTTGATAAAAAATGAACGTAGCAAAAGAATGATTAAAACAAAATAAGTTTTGAAAAAAAGTAAAGAAAGAAAATATTAACAAATGAAGCCCAGGAATCTGCCCGGTTGGAAAAAAAAGGGGTATCTTTTCTCAAACAGGCTAAAAAAATGAACGGATTCAGAAATAATTATAGCCGAGAAAAACTCCTATATTTTTATTGTGTTTGGTTTCCAATTTTACTCCAATGTTATCATTTTTTTAAAGGAGTTGACTGTCGTTGACTTTTCAAGCCTCTAAAAATGGTCACTACTAGCAGAAACCCTAAAGTTTCCAAAAACCCTAAAACTTCGCACTCTAAAAAACCAATTTCCAAAGAAGAAAATTCTTCTAAAGAACTGAAAAGTCAAAAGAGTCATGTGTCACCTTTGGGTTCTGGAGCGACCAAAAAAAAGGGGGCGAGCAAAGATAGCCGAAAAAAAGGGCAGAAAACGACAAAAAAAGGAGTGACAAGTGGCAAGATCGAATGGAGGGGACGAGAGAGAACCGCCATGGACAGAGAGGGAAAGAAGGAGGATAGCTCAAAAATGTTTGTCCTTAAAAAAAGGCCAGCCCTTGTTTTCAAAACGTATTCTTGAAGGGCATTTTTGAAAAACCCCTCTCTCGCTCGCTCTCTCTCTCTCTCTCTCTCTCTCTCTCTCTCTCTCTCTCTCTCTCTCTCTCCCTCTCTCTCTATCTCGCTCTCCATTTCTCTTTTTCTCTCCTCTCTCTCTCTCACTGTGTCTCTCGCTCGCTCTCACTCCCTTTTTTTAACTCCCTCTCCCTCTCCCTCCCCCTCTTCCTCTCCCTCTCCCGCGCCCTCTCCCTCCCACTCCCACTCCCTCTCCCCCTCCCCCTACCCCTCCCCATCCCCCTCCCCCTACCCCTCCTCCTCCCTCACCCCCCCTCCCCCTCCCCTTCCCCCTCCCCCTCCCTCTTCCCCTCCCTCTCCCCCTCCCTCTCCCCCTACCTTCCTCCTTCCCCTCCTCCTCCTCTCCCTCCCTTCCCCTCCCTCTCGTCTCCCCTTGCCGTCCCTCTCATCTCCCCCCCCCCCTCCCCCTCCCCCTCTCCCTCCCTGATGCGACCCTTGCTGACGTGGCAGCAGTGTCTGGCCGGCTGCCAGGTGGCGTCCTCGTCTCCTTCTGCTGCTCGCCGCTCTCTCCCTCCTGGCCCTGGGATGCGTCTCTCTCTCTCTGGGGGAGAGAGGGGAGAGCGGCGGTGAGAGAGCTTCTGGCGGAGGCAGCCAGGGGGAGCAGGGAGGGTGAGGGAGGAGTACCGGTCTCGGGGGGCACTCAGCATTGGGCGGTGGAGCCAGACTGGGAGAGGTAGGGAGGGGGAGGGGGAGGGGGAGGGGAGGGGAGGGGAGGGGGAGAGGGAGAGGGAGAGGGAGAGGGGGAGGGGAAGAGGGAAGGGGGAAGGGAGGGGGTTGAGATTGAGGTTGCGGGAGAGGGAGAGAGAAAGGGAGGAGGGAGAAGTGGGCGGGGGGAGGGAGATGAAGGGATGTCGTTTTAAATTTTGCATCTGTGTTTGTGTTTGTTTTTCTTTTTTTTTGGTGACTTTATGCAGTTTGTGGTTTTATCAGACCCGTTACCTGCCTCTTTCTCCTTTCCTCTCCTCTCTCACCCGTCCCCGTTCCCCTTTTTAACGCCTCTGTCTCTCGTCTCTCCCCTCTGTCATCTCCTCTCCCCCTTCTATTGACTTTATCCCAACCCCAATATCTCCCCCTCATCCCTTCCCATCATTCCCCTCTTTCCCACTCTTACCCCCCCCCTCGTCCCCCTCCCACTTCCGCCTTCCGCCTCTCTCTCGCCCCCCCCCCTCTTTCCCTCCCCCCCTTCCCCTTTGGTTCATCTCCCTCCCTCCAGTCCCCCTCCTCCCCTCTCCCCCTCGCCTCAGCCAGATCCTTCCCCCCTCGACCCGAAACTCCCACAATCGGAAACTCTAACAGAAACAGAAAACAGAACCAAATCGGCAATTCCGTGGGAGATTGAAATCGGAACTAAAACGGAAATGGAAACGGAAACGAAAATGGAAAAGGGAACAGAAAAAGCAACTCTATGGGAGACCGAAACTGGAACGTCAACTGAAAACAAAAAAGGAACGGAACACAGAAGAAAAATGGCAACTCTACAGGAGACTGAAAATGGAACGGCAACGGCAACGGAAACGGCAACAGAAATGGAAAACGGAATAATAAAGGCTACTCTATGGGAGACAGGAGTCGGAACGAGAAAAGAAACAGAAATTGGAACGGAAAACGGAACAATAAAGGCAACTCTATGGGAGGCTGAGAACGGAACAAAAACGGAAACGGAAACGGAAATGGAAACGACCAGGGACCACAAACTGTTGGGAGCGTGGGTTTTTGGGAACCCTTATGGGGCTCTGGTGAGAAATACAAAGTAAAAAATTAAATCACAAAAAAGAAAAATATTTGTATAGAAAATAATTATTGTGGATGATTAAAAAAAGCGCGGGAAGAGAGAAGAAATGTGAGAGAAAAAGAACAAAACGAGGGTTAAGTCAAACGAGGGTTTTCAAATAAAGAAAAAAAGTCCAAAATGGATAAGAAATAGGGGAAGAAGCATCGCATCAGGCGGAAAGAGGGAGAGAGAGGGAGAGAGAAAACAGGGGAGAGGGGATGGAGAGGGAGAGGAAACCTCAATTATTGTGGATCAGAAGTTAAACAGCTTGATCATCCAGAATACGAAACAGAAACAAAACAGAACAGGGATTCATTTTTTTTTTTTTCTTTCTTGTTCCTCATGGTCCTGAAGAGGTTATGGTCTGAGAATTGACAAATTAACACAGTGGAAGTCGTGCCTCTCCCTTTCCCTCTCACTCTCTTTCTCTCCCTCCCTCCCTCTCTATCTCTCTTTCTTTCCTTGTCTCTCTCCCTCTCTCTCCATTTCTCCCTCACTCTCCATTCCCCCCTCCCTCTCTCTCTCTCTCTCTCTCTCTCTCTCTCTCTCTCTCTCTCTCTCTCTCTCTCTCTCTCTCCCTCTCTCCCCAGATGTGGTTAGGAGGTCTTCTCCTCTTTTTGGGAGTTTTGGCGGTTTACGGATGTATTTCTTTGGATGTTCACATTCTTTTCGGGTAATTATATGTTTTTTAATTATTTTTAGTTATTCAACTTATAATTAGATGTTCTTTTTAGGTTTATTATTAATTGATAAATTATTATTGATTAAGAACCCTGGACGGGTTATTATTTTTTGTTACCTTTTTTTTTTTGCTCTAGGAATGTCGATTCTTGATTTTTTTTTCTTTTTTTTGGTATTATTATTGTTGTTATAATTATTATTTTTATTATTTTACACCTAATTGTATTAGTATTTAAAAAAAAAAAATATTATGGTTATTATATTTTTATCATTCTATGATTGTTATTATTGAGTTAGTATTATGAAAATTTATTTTTCTTTAACTTCTTATAAGTCAAACATATTATGGAGGGAAAAATAAAAACGAAATAAAAAAAATGTCAAAGTCCATTTATAACAAGTAAAACACTAGAAAAAAACTCTCCCACGTGTTCTTTTGGTTTTACTTTAAACAGACCCCAACTTTTTCTTTCATTGAACTCTATTTCCTTCCTGTTTCAATTTCTATATCTATCTCTATTTTTACTTCTATTTCTGTTTCTGTTTCTTTTCAAATTTGGATTTCCTTTTGCAGAGTCTACGTGGTCGGTTTCGTCCTTATCCCCCTTTTTGTCTACTTCTCCATATTTTTCTTCATTTTTGCTGAAGATAAGGTACAAACGCTCCTCTCTCTCTCCCTCCCTCCCTCCCTCCCTCCCTCTCTCTCTCCCTCCCTCCCTCCCTCCCTCCCTCCCTCCCTCCCTCCCTCTTCCGCTCCTCTCCCCTCTATTGGATACGCTCTAAGTCCTTTGTTCTATTCCTTTGTGACACATGTCACATTTAATAATTTATCGAAGGCTATTGATGCGTTTCTTCATTGTAGACAGTACACAAATTTAAATGAGAAAAATTCCTTCTCTTTCCCCTATCTCTCTATCTCTTCCCCTCTCTCTCTGTCTCTCTCTCTCTCTCTCTCGCTCTCTCTCTCTTTCTCTCTCTCTCTCTACTTTAGTGTACTTATCCGAAAGAAAATTGCATTCCTCCATCGACATCAACCATGGTTGGAAATATCCCTTCAGTCTCCCCCCCTCCTCCAATCTCGTCTCTCTTCCCTTTCTCTCTTTCCCTTAATCTTACCCTCTTGCACGCTTCATTTCTAGTGCAAGATATCCTCCCTCCTTCCCTTCCCCTCCTCCCCTTCCCCTCCCCCCTCCCTCTTCGTTCAACCACTTCAACTCTACTGCCCTCCCTCTCTCCCCTCTCCCTCTCCTTCTCCCTCTCCCCCTCCTCTTCCCTTGCCTCCTTGTCCTCCCCAGGAAAGCCTTCGTGAGCTCCTTCGCCAAAGCTTCTCCTCCGCCCTCCTCCTCCTCCTCCCTCTCCTCTCCTCCACCCTCTCCCTCGCCTCCCACCACATGGTCCAGGCCGGCTGTCTCTCTCTCTTCTCCTCCCTCCTGGCCGCTGCCTCCCTCTGGGCGGCCACCTGTCTCGTGGGCCATGGTAGGGGGGGGAGAGAGGGAAGGAGAGGGACAGAGGGAGGCAGAGGGAGGGAGGGAAGGAGGGGGGCAGAGGGAGGTAGAGGGAGGTAGAGGGAGGGAGAGGGAGGGAGGGAGTGAGGGAGAGAGGGACCTCTGGAATGCCACCTGTCTCGTGGACCATAATAGGGGGGGAGAGGGAGGGAGAGGGAGGGAGGAAATGAGGGAGATGGAGGGTGGGAGGGACGGACCTCTGGACAGCCACCTGTCTCGTGGGCCATGGTATGGAGGGAGAGGGAGGGAGTGGGAGGGGAACAAAATGAGGGAGAGAGGAGGAGAGAGTGAGAGAGAGAGGTAGACTGTCACCTATCTCCTGGGATAAGCAAGGTGGGAAAAATAGCTAGAGGGAGGGTGGGTGGGAGCGAGGGAGGGAGGGAAAGAGAGTGGGAGGGAGCGAATAATATGTGTGTCTCCTGTCTCATATGTCTTTATATTTATCTATATACCTGTCTCTCTCTTTCTCTCCCTCCAGAGTACGCCCGGAGGAGGATGGCCATGAGTATGAATATTGTCACCAGTATTTTTGGTTCCTTCCTCCTCTATCTCGCCATACTCGCATCCCAGTCAAAGGCGGGGTAAGGCGCCTATCCCTGCACCCCCCCCCTCACCCCCTTCGGTTTTCTCTCGCGCCCTCCCTCCTCGTCTCTCTGCTCTCTCTAGCCAAAATGGGAGTTTCTCAATGGGCTCCGGAGACCGCCAGGGCCAGGGAAGGAGAGGAGGGAGAGGCGGGGAGGGGGGGGGAAGGGAGAGGGAGGGAGAGGGAAAGGGAGGGAGAGGGAGAGGGAGAGGGAGAAGGAGATGTAGAGAGGAAAAAGTTTAGAAATCTATTTCATGCAAATTCTCTCTTTCCTGAACTCTAAAAAAACTAATAGGTAAACTCTCTCCTCTCTATCTCTCTCTCTCCCCCTCTCTCCCCTTCCATTCCTCTCCTCTTTCCTCCCTTCCCCTCCCCTCCTTCACTCTCTCTCCCCCTATCCCTCTCTTCCTCCCTCCTCTCTCCCTTCCCCCCCCAGCGGCGCCTGGTTGGCCATCCTTGTGGCCGTGGGGGGGGGGCTGGCGGTGGCTGTGAGCATGCTGGGGTACTGGGGGATGGCCCGAAATTCCCGGATTTTGTTAATTATGCACTCTTTTTTATTGCTGGTAAGTTCCCAAAATGTGTTTTTTGATAAAAAATAAATTGTTTTTTTTTTGATATTTTTGGGTTTTTTTTCAGATATTTTTGAGTTTTTTTCCGTTTTTTTCCGTTTTTTTTTTGTTTTTTTTTTGGGTTTGTTTTCGGTTTTGTATTGTATGCTTTTTTTTTCTGTCTTTTTTTTCTGGGGAGGATTTTTTGGTTAGAAAATAAAAATTTTAAATTTAGAATGGGTTTTTTGATAATTTGAGTGTTGGCAATTAGGTTTTTGGAAAGGATTGCGAAGTTAAGAGTTCCTTCCCTCCCTTTTCCTCCCTCTCTCCCTTTTTTGTCTTATTATGGCAGGTGATAGGAGCTCTGGTTCTTTTGGGCGGCATTCTCTGCTTTGTTCTTGAGAACCAGGCAGTCAAATATTTGGAGAAGAACTGGGAATTTGTTAACAATAAGGTAGAGGAAGCTCTCTCTTGCTCTCTCTCTCCGTCTCTTTTTCTCTCTGACTCTCGCTGACTCTCGCTCTCACTCGCTGGCTCGCTTGCTGTCTCGCTTGCTGTCTCTCTTGCTCTCTCTGTCTGCCCCTCTCCCTCTCTCTGACCCTCTCTGTGTCTCTCCACCTGCCCCTCCCCCCCACCTCGCTCTCTCTCTCCCTCTCTCTCCCCCTCTGTCTCCCTCCCCTCTCGCTATCTCATGCTCTTTCTCGCTCTCCCTCTCTCTCCTCCTGTTTTCCAGTCTGATGTTCCTTTTCGGGCCGCCTGGCTCCCAGTGGAGGAACTCTCTCTCTCTCTCTTTTTAAAATTTTAAATGCCGTACAAGTTTTCGATTTTTAAAGTTTGGGTCCCACGGGAAAAAACAAGAAAAGGGAAAGAAAAAAAAAAAGGAAATGAGGGAAAGGAAAATAAAAGGGAAAGGTAAAAAGCAGGAACGGAACTAGAAAACTCCGGGGGAAATAAAGAGGAGGCAAATTCTTTGAGAGTTTTTTCTTTTTTGAAGAAAAACTTGTCCTTTTTTTTTCTTTTTCTTTTTCAGGTAATAAATGTTTCGAAGCAGGAGGCCTACGACACTCTCGCCAGTCATATCCTTCTCATAGGGGTGAGTGGGGATCAAAAGGGGAGGACAGCTTCTATTTTTTTTTGTTAGTATTTTGGGAAAAACTTTTTCTTTTTTTTTTTTAGTATTTTGGGTTGTTATGGTTGTTATTTTTATGATCGTGGTTATTGTTGTTGTTATTGTTGTTATTGTTATGATTGTTACTGTTGTGATTGTTATTATTGTTGTTGTTGTTTTTTTTTCTTATTACTCTTTCTTATTCTCGTTATTCCCGTTTTTCCCGTTATTCTTGTTTTTATCGTTATTATTGTGATTATTGTTGTCATTGTCGTTTTTGTCGTTTTTGTCACGATTGTCGTTATTGTCGTTATTATCGCTTGTTATTGTTGTTGTTGTTGTGCTTCTTGTAATTATTGTTTTCCCTCGTTTTCGTCTTATTCGTCTTATTATCGTTTTTATCGTGGTGATTATAGTATTGTTGTTATTATTGATATTATGATTATTATGGTTTTTTCTGTCATTATTGTTGTTCTTGATATGACTATTATTCTTTTCATTCTTGTTATTCCTGTTGTTATTGTAATTATTCTCACTGTTGTTTATTATTTCTATTACTGTTATTCTTATTACTTTTTAATCTTTTGTTATTTTTATGATTATGGTGATGATTATGATCACGATTATGATTATGATCGTGATTATTTTTATGTTTTTCTTCTTGTTACGACTGTTATTATTAGTGTTGCTATGGTTGTTATTGTTATCATTGTTGTTATTGTTATTATTATTTATTTATTGTTATCATTATTATCATTGTTCTTATTTTCATTAGTTCCATAAACGGTTGTTTCGCTCCAACTCTCCCTTTCTTCTCTCTCCCTTTTTCGTCCTCCTTTCTTTTTCGTTCCTTTCTGATTCCCTTTTCCTTTTCTTTCTTTTTCCTCTCTCTCTCTCTCTCTCTCCCCCTCTCCCTCTCCCTCTCCCTCTCCCTCTCCCTCCCCCTCCCCCTCTCTCTCTCCCTCCCCCTCCCTCTCCCTCTCCCTCTCCCTCTCTCTCTCTCCCCCTCTCTCTCTCTCTCTCTCTTCCCCCCCCAGTTGGCATGTCTTCTCCTAGTGGCCTGTCTCCTCTACAACTTGCTGGCCTCCACTGCCGCCATACGGGCCATGAACCAGGTCTGTCACTCTCTCTCTCTCTCTCTCCCTCTTTCTGTCCCTCTCTGCCCCTATTCTCTCTCTGTCGAGGTCTGCCCTCTACCCTCTCCCATCTCTCTCTCCTGTTCCATTTCCACTCAAATCTCTTCACCTCTCTCTTGTTTTTTATTTCTCTCTCTTTCACTCTCTTTTTCTTTATCTTTTACCTCTCATCTGTCCCTGTTACCTTCCCCCCTCCCTTCTCCCCTTCCTTTTCTTCTCTTCCCCACGTCTCTTCTCCTCTCCCTTTGCCCCTCTCTTCTCTCCTCCCTACCCCCTTTCCCTCAGGAGTGATGGAAAAACCCCCCTTGACTTTTTTTTTTGGGATTCCTATTTGATTAATTTTTGAATTTTACAATTAGTTGAAAAGATCTTCAACATGTATTTATAGCACTTTTTGGTCCTTTAGTTTTCAAGTCTTATTCTTGTGTGTCTATGTATTCACTTATTCATTTGTTTTAATATTGTAATTATTATTATTTTTGTGTATGTGAGTTTGTATTGATTGTTTCCCACTTTTATTCATTTAATTATTTTTTTAATTTGACTTTTTAATAGGATAATAATGAATTTGACGAAGAATCGACGCTCTCGAGATACAAAAAGTTGGGGAAAAAAAATGGGTTCAAAAACAATAAAAAAGACGAAAGTACGAGCGAAGAAGAAGTCGAAAGTGAGGAAGAGACGAACGAGTCGGAAGAGAGTGAAGATCGGAGAGTGGTAGTGAATCGGATTCAAGTTCCTCAGAAGAAGACGAAAAAGATAGATATCGACAAAATGACAGAACGAAAATAAGGGAGAGAGAAACAAAAAGGGGTACAAATGAGAATTCAAAAGAAGTAGTCGTTCGTATTAATGCAAAAGTGGGGGGAGAGAGGAGAGAATCTCAAATCACTTCTTCGGATAGATTGAAAAGTCGTACGGATGAAAAAAAAAGTGATAAAAAGAACTCCCTCGAAAGTGATTTTCCAAATGGTTCCGAAGGGCAAAAGGGGGGTTTACTTGGGGCCATTGAAAGAACTCAAGAAAAATGGAGAAAACAATTCACTTTTGGAACCCAAAGTAAAATAATCGAAGAAAAAGTACAATCGAAAGACGTCGTTGTCATAAATGACGAAAAATTTGCGAAAGAAAAAAAAGAAAAAGTTTTCCAAAAAAAGGAAGAATCGATCGACCGAAAAAAAAACCCACCGGAAAAAAATTTCTCGCAGGTGACACGGGAAGTGGAAGAGAGAGAGGGAGAAAGACAAAAAAAAGTTACGGAGAGAGAGAATGAGAACCAATATGACATGAAAATTGGAAAAAGGGCGGAAATCCACACTAATTACGAAACCGGAAGGGGTCATAATTTGAGAGAGGTACCACTTCACCAACCGAGTGAGGGGAGATGGTTCGAGAGAGAGACGAAAATGGCATCGGAAAAAGGGTGGGGACGTGACGAGAGGGAGGTGAGAAGCAATAAAGGGGAGAGAGAGGGAGGGGGAAAGGTGGATACAGATGATGAAAGTTTGGAAAATGTCGAGTTTGTCGTCAAGAAACCCGTTTGGGAGAGGGGAGGATCGAGAGGGGGATCGGGAGATATGAGTGGGAACAAAATGGTGAAAGAAGGGAAGAGGGGGAGAAGGGAGGGCGAGAGGAGAGACAACTTTTTTGATAGTAAAGTTGTGGATATGGATGGGGATCTCGTGTAGGAGGAGTATTTTTGAGGCCCAAGTTTAAGTTATTTTGGTTGTTTATAAATATTTATTCATTTAGGTTATTTTTTAAGTTTTTTTTTATAGAATATATAGATCTTATTTATTTATTCATTATCAATTTATTTATTCGTCAGTTTATTTATTTATTTATTCATTCATTTATTTTTCAACTCATTTGTTTATTTATTATTCTTCAATTGGTCTATTTATTTATCTACTTATTTAGTTAGCTAGTTATTTATTTATTTAGTTATTGCAATTTTATGGATATTTATTGTAACCTTTTTTTTTTAAGGTCTAATGTATTATTTCAAATTCAGTTTCCGAATAGTTTGTTTCATTTTTCTATATCCAAATTTGTTATAGTCATTCTGCTTAAGCTACTTTCTAGTTAAGTAAAATTGAGTCAATAATTTTTTTTTTTTAGTAAATTGGTTCCCTTCCACTCTGATTACATGCAAAGTTTTGCTTTTTCTTTGTAACATTTGTCGTTGGTTTTAAAACAAAACTTGTAATAGTTGTTGTCAACTTTATTAAGGAAAATCCCAAACATTGTCAAATGTGCCACATTGTTATTTGCAAATCATAAAACTTATAAATTTTGTATGTTACCTTTGTTTGTTTTTTTGGTTGTCTTTTCACTTAGTTTGAATATCATTTGTTGTCTTCCGCATCTCCTTTATTCTTTTTATGTACTTTAGAATGACATATCAAAGAGTGTTTATTACCCTTTGACATCAGCCTAAAAAAAAGATTCTGGATTACTAATACTTACCAATTTTTCCAAACAGTTGAGATGTCGACTTTTCAAAGCTTACTTCCAATGCAGATTCCGATGTCAATCATTTTGACAGGAAAAGAAGAAATACCTCGTCTGTTAACAAACCGTCAGCACATTACAAATAACGTTTTTATTACTTATAATGTCTTAATTACACATACCGTTTTTATTCTAAATCTAAACCAAAGGTTACACTAACAGACACTGTTCACCGGCCTTATCGACAATTACAAATGCAACTCAATCAGCAGTTTTCAGATTTTCTATCCAAAATCGTAACTTATGTTAAAAACAGTGATCGAAGGAGCATCATCCAAGCCTTCAAATAATATCAAGAGGAGGTAGGGGAAGATAAGGGTTGCCCAAACTTGCCGCCATGGACAAGGTTTGAGAGCCATGAGAGTTTTAAGACTTGTAGGTATTTTCTACTCGAAGAAAATTTCTAAAATTTGTAATAGGGAATAAGTTTGCACCTGAGTAAAGTACTATCGCTTTTCATTGACGGAAGCCCACGACCGTATAGTGGGGTTATTCTCCAAAGAACGCCACCCGATTCTCACCGATTTCGTCTCTGAACTAAAATTCACCAATTCTAATAATTCAATTATAGTTACGAGCAGAGGTCGCAAACGGTTAACCGAAACCGTAACCGTAACCGACCGTTAACCGACCGCCCGCGTTAGATCCGGAACGGATTCGGTGTCAAATTTGGGGGACCGGGCGGGATTCGGGCGGGTGATTCACAAAAAAAAATAGAAAAATCGGTTAAGGTTTGTACTGTCCATCCTATCTAACATTATTGTACTTTGTACTCTTGGTATCGTGGAAGTACGTGACATCATTTTGTACCTTTTCGGGTACGGGCGGGTACGGATAGTCGCGAGAAATCGAGTTTCGGTTAACTTTTACATTTGTAAACGAGTTTCGGGTAACGGTTAAAAATTTAGGAGCGTGACATAACCTAACCCGGTCGGGCGTCGGGTACTCAGATTTTGAAAAAAAGAAAACGTTCGGGTTTGGTTATCTAAAATTTTGACTTGTGCGACCTCTGGTTACGACTATGCCAGGTGGGAATACAGTTGCGATACTGCAAAGAGTACCAGAAAGAAGAGAAGCTTATGTCGTCATTTTGACAGGATATCGTGTATCGATTCGATACTCATAGATTCGTTTCGTCACGGTTACGATTTTCCACCGTAAAAATGACGAGAATATCGTGCCGCAAGCACGGCAGGGCAATATCGGAGCTGAATCGGTGCGTATCGAATAGGGCAGCCGACAACGCGACCAAGATTGTCGCAGAGCTAAAATCGACACGATGACGTCATATCTCGCGAGCCAGCATACACAATTGTCACGCGATATTGTAATACGGTCGTACTGATACATTGAATCTGTCCATAATATGATTCAAAGCAGCAGTCCTTTTTCCGTACATCAATCAGAGTAACTTCAAAAATTGTCATAACTTTCGAATGCGACCCAGCCACCGACAGGCTACAGTAATGCTACAGTATTTTCAAGCTGTCGTCAAAATTTAATCCCTGAAGAATTGGTTTTACACGTGCGACAACTGGCAAATTTTATTTTCACGCGAATCTTCTTCTTGAACTGGTAAAAAAGATTCGAATTCGGTTCACATGTGCGACGGTGTACTTTTATACAGGAAGTGAGCACGTTTCGTGCGAAGTCGTTTGTCCGCATTCCGCAATAGGACCCATAGCGATTCACGATGTACTTTAATGTACCTAACCGTACCTTTCTCCAAAACAAGTACACATGCTAAGGCCTCCGCTTTTCAAGGCTTTTGTTACAGGCCGGGCAGTTTACTGCCGAAAGATTTCGACGGACTCTGATCTGGACGGCCAAGATTGATCCAGTCATTTGAAAAAGTGACCGCTTTCGCGCCGTGACGGAGCGAAACCCTAACTTTCTAACCCAGTTTGAAGGGTTTAAACCAGGGGCGGGCGGGTTCGGGTGAATAAAGGACTTTGGACTTCTGCTTGCGCCACGTGCTGCTGGCTGTTAAAAAAACAGCTGATCACGAGATCTATGAGATTCTGGTATCTTGGATTTAGTGGTTAATCTCGCGTACAGCAATTTCAAAAGACCACGGCAAATATCTTTTTGATGTTGCAGCATTTCTTGGCTCCTCATTGGTCTATCGCCTCAAATATCAAGGACGTAGTCGTTGAAACAGCTATTTTTTTCAGGAATTTTCCGTGCGTATAGATTTTCTTTAGGAAATTCGAGCTTGATCCCGTTCTCGTACGATATGTTTTTCCTTCTAGAAATCCGACGCGTAAAGGGTTGACCTAAATCAAACATCTATTAGGTCAAAAATTCAAAATTGATATTTTTATAGTGGGTTCAACACGTGTCATCATGCTGAGGTCTTGAACTTATAAAAATATTTTCGCAGTCCAAAAAGGAAAATTGTAGCAATTCACTACGCGACACGTCTGAAGATATTTAGCTTTGGCGCTAGTGAAAACTCTAGACACAAGTCTTTGAAAAAGATTTTTATGTTTAATTTTTTTTAGGTGGACTTGCATTGAGAATTCTTTTTTTGTGTCAGCAAAATTCTATGACGAAATCTTACATTAATGCTGGCTCACAATAGTGCAGGACAGGTGGATACTGTACGGATTATTTGTCCCCATTTGTGCGAAGCTTCAAAGTCGTTTGGCTCTTCAGGGCGATCTCATGATACCTAAAAAAAATCTGCCAAAAGCGCAATGATTGCAATAGACCACTTAATTATTTTAAAGCGGGTAATTTGCGGGAAAAGGAATTGATAAGGACAAGCGAAAATTGCCCGGAAAAATGCTTGAGAAAATTTTATCGTCGTCATGAGAAGGAAGGTGATTGGCCCGCGTCTGAGAGCCGACCCAAAATAAAGAAGTAAACAAACAAACATTTTCGTTCCATCCGATCTGTCTTTGTCTTTTTCTTGGTTACATGCCACGCGCGAGTTCTGAGTGGTCAAAAAATGAATGGTCAAATTTTCAGCCAGCGGCATGCCATCCCGCCCCGAATCCGGTCACAAACGACTTTCTCTGATCCGGAAATTGGCCATAATGTGGCCGCGGCCACTAAAGTCGGAAGTAGTACGGTACCGCTGATCGCCATGTCCTTAACGAGGTACCCGAAGCTCCCGCGGCCAGCTTTCTACCAGTTGCCGTATTGTTCTTTGCAAACTGCGAGGGGATCCGGTCAGAGAAGTCACATGTCACATGTCACAAAGTTGGTGCAATTTATTTGCGGGCGGAGGAAAGCTCGAAATGATTCTCTGTGACACGTGTCATGCACATGGTTGCTGTAAAAGATTTTTCTCGATATGAAATCATAAATATCAGAATATATCTCGCTGGATTTTACGGATGTGTGGCTCAAACCAGAGTATCAAAAAATCCACATGGGGCTATTAGAGCCCAGACAACCTGACCCTGTCAGAAAATAGAACTAGCCGCGCATTGTCGACTGAGCGGTCTTAGGTGCCAGCTGGCACCAGTTGTTATCTTTTCTAAAAGACAAAGATTCGATTCGGCACGTCTGGAAATCACGTAAGCCAAACCGATAGGACAAAAAAAAGGACCGGCGCTATAAAGATCTTTCGCTGTAAAAGGTACGACGTGAAATTATGGACGCTTCGTGAACACGCGACGTGACTCCGTGATGAGGCGGATTTTTGGTGAGGCCGTACAGCTGGTTGTAAGCAATATCTGAGATCATGCGAGAGCCGTTCAGATGTGAATCTTACGGCTTATTACTACCCCGGGTCTCACAAAATCATAGTGTAGGGCCGAGATCTCTCTGTTCTTGTTGACCTATTATATTGTACGGGCAATCGTGGCCTGCGTGCGGATGCTTGGGTATTCATGACAAAAATGTCGGTGTGGACAGATCAAAAACTAAATACGATTAAACATCTTAAATAATGTGGACACGTCGCACTCGACCACAGCAATAGGGCACCTAACATGTTCATAGGGTTCAATAGGGTACCTAACATGCTATTTCTTACCCTTAAATAGAGTGAGTTGTATACAAAAGAGCAGGAGTGATCAAGAATTCAACTAAAAAACTACAGGTTTAACTTGTCCTATTGACGTCAGAGTGATAAAGACAATTCTATGCGATACAAATATTGACGTTTAAAACCTATTATAATTGGGTGTGTCCTTTATGCGCCCGCTTGTCATCATCTGCCGGAATCTTCCTCGAAGAAAAAAGAGAATCGAGAGTCCGGCGGAACGGCGCGATGGCGCTGGGCTTTTGCCGTGATGACGTGGCAATAATTTGTGCAGCGATAATGCGAATGGACAAACGAATGCTAGCCGAGGACGATTTTATGCCCACGTGTACGATCCTCGACAGTACCCAGATTCTCTGGCTGATTCCTGGATGGCCAGTCAGGGGTTTGCAAAAGATATGCGTCAATTTTTTTGCATCTTCCTTCAATTGCCGCGCGAGAATTAAATACAGAATAGAATCAATACACCTATCTTCCAGATCCTCCTTCATCGTAAGCCACTAAGCCTACATCAGGGGAAAATGTACGGCGTAATGCGACAAGTGTACCGTACACGCTACCGACCATCGCAAATTGGCCACTCAAATTTCTGCCGGCAAGGAACCGTCACCGACATCCCAATACGACGCAATTGTGCATCCTGGCAATGTACTTTTCTTTTCAGGTCCCAAATTCAATAAGTACGGACAGCTCTTTTCGTACTCATGGGCACACCTCCGTGGAATCGATCTTGTACACGAAACGAACAAATAAAGAAAACGACAAATGAACAGGCGCGTCCATACTCTATAGCATAGCACTCGGCCCGGTTCAGTTCGGTTCGGCTCGACCGGAGTCAAAGCCGAATGGAATCCAACGGCTTCAAACTAGGTTTGGAAATCATGAACCAGAATCGAGCCGCTGGATTCCACGAGCTGAACCGTCGAAGCGCTACACCGTTCATAAAAAAAAAGAAAAAAGTACGCGCTTATCTCCCATTGGCCCAAAAAGTGAAAAACGCCTGTTTTGAGTCAAAAAGTGTACTTTTTCGCGCGATGACCCATTGCAGAACCCGGATTACAATTTTAGCTTTTCCTAATTCGCCACGTGGCCATCACAAACGAAAAGAGACAAAAATACGGGAGGAACAAACTCATGTCGAAAAGACGTTCTACGCATGGAAAAAAAATTACTTTTTAGGGTTGACTCTGGAGTTGACGAATTAAATTCCATTTTGCGACGGCTAGAATCGATTAAAAGAAATTTCACGGGCAGTTTTGATGTTTCCTTTTTTATATTTCTTTCTAAAATTTACGGCTGTTCCAAACATTGATATTTTTACGGTTTATTTTTTGCGAGTCAGGGTGAAGTTCATGTTTTATAAAATATTACATAAAATACTTCATTCGGGATATTTTTTAAGGTCTCTGGAAACCGGGGCCAGGATTTTTGAGACGTGGAGCGAAAAAGACAAAATGAGCCGCCTGAAAACCGATTTGTTTCCGGTTCGGTCCGGATATAGCCGAAACCGGACCGAGATGTACTGTAGAGGTCATAAAAATCAGCCCAGTCCGGAAAATACGATAGAAGGTTTTGAAAAAATCTACTGTAACTTTTTCGATATTCCCAACATTTTTCCTGAAGGTAACTGTACGACACTCCAGTAGAGTAAAGTACGGTACTGTAGCAAGTGCAGATTCGTTGGCCGAACAGGCCAACACTTCCGGAATGCCAAACGAATTTCTCTTACCGCCTTTCCGCCCGTACAGCAAAGCGGAAACGATTTGTCTTTTTTGCCTTGAATAACAACAACACGTTTGTACTTTGCAGCCGTACACGAAGCTATTAAAACTTTTTAACTTTACATGCGTCTGGCAAAGATCTTTGTGTGACGTAGGTCGAGAGGCATCGAATAAAAGTACGATAAACATTTCTATTAATCCGTACGAAATAATGACTTTGAAGTACGTGCGGTCAATATTTCGTACCGCTAGCAGCTCGCGTCTACACAATTTACAGGCATCAAGCCTTTCTATGTTCTACCGTACAGTTTGTAGCGCATGGTCGAGAGTCGCACCGTACCAGATTATACTTTGCCAATCAAAAACCGCAAACAACCGCTAGGTACAACTGATATCCTTGTGGCGCCACGTGGTGCACCTGCCAGAGAAACGTGTGGATCTTCCGTGTCGCGCCTCGACGCGCGTAGTTCCTCGCTGGAAGAGAGGGTGTTGGAGCCGTCGGTACGAATCCATTACACGGGATAGGCGACACATGTTTACGGGTGTCTACATAGCAAGTTTCTTTTTAGAACTGTTCTGCTACACCGCCAATCGCTATTAGCGTAGAAGTTTCTTTAGCGTATATGAATAATTACAGTGGTGTACGCTAATTAAGAATTTGAAAATTTTGAAAAAAAACATACATTCTAATTGTTCAATAATGCTAATTTGGGTCTTTGAAAAAAATAAATGTCGGTCGCAAACATGCTTACACTAATATAAGTATTTGTACATATTCTGACAAATCGTACACAAATCGTACAGTCGAAACGTGGTTGTTGGACGAATATGTGCGACGTGATATTTGGCAGCCCGATTTCATCCCCTTTTTAGAGCGCATATTCTCATGCGTCCGCGGTTACTAAAACTCAATAAATTATACTTTTTCACTTAAAAAGGTACAATTTTGTACGGTATGAAACTGACCGTACATCATACTATTTAAACGACCACGTACTTTCGTTTTGTACGGTACTTGGAAAAAAACCCTAAATGGCGTACAGAAAAAAATAGAATAAGCTACGCTAATGGAGAATAAAAAAAAAAAAGCGGGACGGAATTAGCGTACACCGCTAATAGCGATTGGCGGTGTACTGTA
>JBBHKE010000972.1:0-63717 GCA_037447655.1 Zygnema cylindricum
AAGAACGTTTCAGCAATGCTGTGTTAAGATCAGCATTTAATATTGCCCTTGCAAGCACCCTGTTACCATAGTAAAACCGGTGGAAAGCTCTCAGTCTCCTTCGACTCAATCAGCAGCAGCCTCAGCGACTTTGACCAGCACTATGAGTATTTCTACTCAAGCAGGGCTTACTGATACTCATAAATTTACGCAAATTTGTACAACTGTACCCAGTGCTATAGCAAATAAAACCTCAACTCTTTATACTTCTATAAATACAGCTTGTACTACTACACCAGTCCAGCAGGCTAGTGCTACTGATGCTTTTAAACTTGCTGCTCTTGTTAGTGCTATCACTACGGTCTGTATTACAGCTTCACAGACAAGTACTGCTAGTACTACTCCATTTCAGACGCAAACAACATCTACTCAGGCATTTAAGGACGTTACTGATCTTGCAAAAGAGTTATTGGAAAAACATAAATTTGATCCAACAATTACTATGGACCAGGGAACTTTAATCAAGATTTATGTAAACAAAGATTATAAATTTCCTAAAGCAACAATTAAAAATGTAATGAAATGAGTTTTGCAGAACTAGAAACATATCTATTACCCTTTAAAATGATATATGCCGAGGAAGGGGTAAACGAGCTTATGATAAATAAACCAGGAGAGGTTTGGGTTGAAAAAGCCGAAGATCTTAGAATGGAATCATTACCTGAGATAGATATAGATTATTTATTAGGTTTTGGTAGGTTGAATAAAAAGTAAAGAAATAAAAATTTAGTATTCAAAACACGATTTTTGCATTCCGAAAAGGGTTCCCGGAAAAAAATATGACTTACCACAGTTGTCAAGTTTTGACGCACTTGACCGTACGTTTTTGTCCTTCGGTAAGCTCCAAATCGTATATTTTGTCCGTCACTACGCTCCAAAAAGGTTGACAGCCGAGCAGTCGGTCAATTTGGCGCCTCTGTTTTTGTATTTTTGCGAAATATACAGTACGGCATTATGCGTTTCCTTATATAATTCATCATCCATTCCGGTATGAATGCAACACATATCATAGTTCAAAAGTAGGCTTTTTTATGGTAGGCCTTTGGTTGGCGCACAAAACTTTGCACAAAACTCGCGCAACGTAGGCATACTGTATGTGTGTGCGTCGTGCACACTCCTGTACGAACGTCCAAATGTGACGTAAGATCAAAGTACAGCGCACGCCGCCGGACGAATTTTTTTAGCGAACTGACACGGCGTAGGATGACATTACGTGGGAAAAAAAACCGGGAAAAAAAAAAACGTGGACGGGCAACCAAACAAAATTTCGAAATAATTGCGATGGAGTTAAAATGAGCGCGGTGGAGAGCGGTGAGAGTGCGACGAGAGAGAGTACGGACAGTTCATAGCTTTTTCGGAAAGTTGTTTTGCAGCCACCAACGGGGTTGGTCCGTAGGTTTTGGTAATTTTTTTGGCAGTGTGGTATTTTTTTTTTTTTTTATCGTCCCATACTGCCTGGTTGGTCAATTTGAGGCTTTATTTAGTGTGGCCCTCAAAATTGCAGACGCTAATATGACAGATTGTCCTTTCGTAAGTTGTGTTATAGGCTTTTCATGTGATCTTTTTAAATCGCCTACTTTGATCAGCGACCGTCCGATCGTCCAAATCTGACGGTTAAAATAAAAAGTCCCTCAAACCTCACAGAAATATTTTTTTTTGTCCGATTTTTTTTTCCAAAATTTAGACATGTCGTTTAATTCTCTAATGATCGATGTGCAACTCAACCTTGTTCCTATTTTATTTCATTTTGCGTCCAATACAATATGGGTCTTAAGGGCATATTGTATGTTTTGCGTACAATAGGCATATTGTATGGGCGTACGGTCACCTACTTTTGAACTATGCTCCATATCCATCCAGGAAATTTGAACACACCTTCCTGTACTTATTTTAAAGTACAGGCAGAGGCAGGTTTTGTCTGGTTACATCAGACGAAAAGTGAGGTTTAATACATAATTTTGTACTTGCCCGTACCATGCCGTACTGTATTTTCGTGAGTTTCTTGAAAACAACATTACAGTAAATATGATTACGATTCTCCAAGTATCCGGGAGAAGACGTCGACCGTCCGATTACATTTTGGTCTTCATCTGCGAAGCAATCGCTCCACCCGCCTCTGTATTGGTGAACCCACCTCCGCGAGGTGGGTTCACCAATACAGAACCCGTCAATTCGCTACACCTGGACGATTGACACGTGCATCGATGAAAAATGAAAATTTTCAAACTCTGAAAAATTCACGTGCCTTCGGACAAGGTGACCGTAAAATCTTTGCCGAAAAGAAATACGGTTTTTTCCTAAAAGTCAGCAGAGTGAATAAGATCTCTGAGGTACATTGACGCAGAGTGAAGAAGATCTCTGAGGTACATTGACGCGGTACACTTGTGAAGTACACGTACGAAATACGCAAGTACGGATTTCCATACGAATTGGTCGGTTTTCAAATCTTTGACGATTTTAGAGATTTGATCATCGACTTACGTGGAACCACTCAAATCAGAACACGTATGTAAAAACTTGTTTGCAGACGATACGCGATGTAACCGAGGCCTCTGTAATACATAAATTTTGCTCTCCGTACTATTACAAAGACCTCCTGATGTAACCATACCCTTAAACGACAGAATCACGTAGATTTCCATAGTGAGAAAAGTATAGGTAAGTACAATTTCGCCGGTTGTCTGATTGGAGTGAGAATTTCACGAGTTTAGACGTATGTGCGGTAAACTCGACGCCCAAAAAAAAAATTACCTTGTGTTTGTTGAGCTCAGAAAAACTATCCTGAACAGAAAATAGAATCGACGGTCGGCGAATTTTCACAGGTTTTACCCGTAGAACAATATATGCTTTTGCGCAGCTCGTACGTTTGTGAAACTTTATGTTTTAGACGTACAGCGCTGAGTACTTCGCACGGTGATTCGTACTAAAATGTTATACATGTAAAGAGTTCCATGGTAACATCTTGTCACTATTTAGTATTTACGCTGTCACGCTTGGAAAGACAGTTCTTGAAACATAGTCACCGCGGTAACAGAGGAGTTTGGAAAACAGATGCGGCCTTCGCCCGCGCTCATGAGTGAAAGATTATCCGCAGTTTTAGGGTTTCGTCCTTTTTCTGCGTACGGTAAGGACAGTACACCACGAATCGTAATCAGAGTAAATTACTCTAATTCGGTCGCTCGCAATTTCGACTCTATCACATGAAATAGAGTTAATGATTCTATTTTTTTCATTATTCTATTTAAGGTAAAGTTTAATTAGCGTTTTTAATTCTAATATAGGTTCGTTTTAAATAGTGTGGAGTATGGACGACCTCCGACCGTGCAAAATTGTACTTTATTAAGTAAAAAGGTACAAATTATGATTTAATACAGGCCGTTATCATGTAATTGCGTTTTAACAAACCGCGTAGTGCAAACGTCATAGTGACGATAAACTGTACGTTTTGCCAAATTCTCTACCAATACCTTATTTACAGTAGAGGATATTAGCGTGCCAAATTAGAGAACTTAAATAAATTAGAGATAACTTCATAGTTGAAACAACTCTACCACATAAACTACACCGCGAATCGTAATTAGAGTAATAAAAAAATTAGAGTAAAAAAACAAAAAAAAACAATTAGAGTAATGAACTCTAATTTATGTGATATAACTTTTTCACAGAGGAAGTTTACTCTAATTTATTTAAGTACTATATATTGGGTTATGTCGGCAATAAATTTCCGCGCTGAAATTATGAACACTAAATTACGTAGGCCTACAAAATATGTCAGTCCGTATAGTTTTGACGTCGTTATGACGTTAGTAATATTTGTCGCGCTGAATGTCAATTAGTGTTCACACTGACGACGATGCTGTCGACGGACGAGAGTTATGCGAACGACATTTTTTCGATGTGATTCATTTTTCGTTTAGTGCGATTTCACGTGTGAGCACAATTTTATTAAATCATTATTTGTACCTTTTTACTGGAAAAAGTAAAATTTTACACGGTCGAACGTCGTCCGTACTCCACACTATTTAAAACGAACCTATATTACAATTTTTTACGCTAATAAACTCACCTAAATTAGAATAATGAAAAAATTAGAATCGTTTACTCTATTTGATGTGACAGAGTCGAAATTTCGAGCGACCGAATTAGAGTAATTTACACTAATTACGATTCGCGGTGTAGTGTAGTTCCATTTTAAATAGTGTGACTAACGTACAGAACTGTACCGTATTAACGAAAATGTACAAAAAATGATTTAATACATGCCGTTATGGTGTACCTGCGTATTCACAAACCGCGTAGTGCAAACGTCATACTGACGTGAAACTGTACATTTTGACAGAATGCGTTTTGTTTACAAACCGCGTAGTGAAAACGTCATAATACTTTGTACTCTTTGGTATCGTGGAAGTACGTGACATCATATTAGCGTCGCAAATCTGACACGGTACTGTACACCGCGAATCGTAATTAGAGTAAATTACTCTAATTCGGTCGCTCGAAATTTCGACTCTATTACATCAAATAGAGTAAATGATTCTAAATTTTTCATTATTATAATTTAGGTAAGTTTAATTAGCGTAACAAAATTGTAATATAGGTTCGTTTTAAATAGTGTGGAGTACGGAAGACGTTCGACCGTGCAAAATTGTACTTTATTAAGTAAAAAGGTACAAATTATGATTTAATACAGGCCGTTATCATGTAATTGCGTTTTAACAAACCGCGTAGTGCAAACGTCATAGTGACGATAAACTGTACGTTTTGCCAAATTCTCTACCAATACCTTATTTACAGTAGAGGATATTAGCGTGCCAAATTAGAGAACTTAAATAAATTAGAGATAACTTCATAGTTGAAACAACTCTACCACATAAACTACACCGCGAATCGTAATTAGAGTAATAAAAAAATTAGAGTAAAAAAACAAAAAAAAACAATTAGAGTAATGAACTCTAATTTATGTGATATAACTTTTTCACAGAGGAAGTTTACTCTAATTTATTTAAGTACTCTATATTGGGTTATGTCGGCAATAAATTTCCGCGCTGAAATTATGAACACTAAATTACGTAGATGTACAAAATCTGTCAGTCCGTATAGTTTTGACGTCATTATGACGTTAGTATTATTTGTCGCGCTGAATGTCAGCTGATGTTCACACTGACGACGATGCTGTCGACGGACGAGAGTTATGCGAACGGCTTTTTTTCGATGTGATTGATTTTTCGTTTAGTGCGATTTCACGTGCGAGCGCGATTGTATTAAATCATTATTTGTACCTTTTTACTTAAAAAAGTACAATTTTGCACGGTCGAACGTCGTCCGTACTCCACACTATTTAAAACGAACCTTTATTACAATTTTTTTACGCTAATTAAACTTACCTAAATTAGAATAATGAAAAAATTAGAATCATTTACTCTATTTGATGTAATAGAGTCGAAATTTCGAGCGACCGAATTAGAGTACTTTACTCTAATTACGATTCGCGGTGTAGCGTTCATTACTCTAATTATTTTTTTTAGTTTTTGTACTCTAATTTTTTCATTACTCTAATTACGATTCGCGGTGTACTGTACACCGCGAATCGTTATTAGTGTCTAAGTCACTAATTTGGGTTCTTAAAATTTTGATTTTTTTTTTTTTCAAATAGGATACATGATTTTAATTTTTCCTTGACGTTAATTAAGGTACCGTACAAAATAAAGTAAAGCCCGAAAGTACAATAAAATATAAATAGTGTGGTGTACGATCGATGTCAGACCGTACATAACTGTACCATTTCAAGTGAAAATTTTCAAAAAATGAATTAAATCAGACGCGCACGCATAGGAGCGTGCGCTAAAAAGAACAGGACTAGTCTGACACGTAAAAATTAGTATAGCATGTACGGATATTTTAAATTCGCGACGGCGTACGATTTCTAATAATTTGTACGAATACATATATTAATGTATATAATTGTACGGAGAATATTCCATTTTTGCTGTTCCCAAATTAGCATAAACGCCGAAATTAGAATACACCTTTAAAAAAAAAAAATCAAATTCTTAATTAGCATCAATTACGGTAAATTTTCTTCAACACTATTTAAACTATGTCACTATTAACGATTCGCGGTGTAGTTATTGTCAAGACATCGTACTTTTAGAATGAAGTTCGAACATGTCCGAAGTCCGAACTCAAAACTTGAACTAAACGATAGAGTTTAGTACACAATCCGTACCTTTTGTTTCTTTCGCATTGTTCCGCGTTCAGTTTACTATCGCGCTTCCTTTACAAAGTCTTTTGTGTTCTTCCTTCTATGGTTTTACGCCATAGTACTGTATAAGGGGTGTAACGGATAGGCGTTTTTTTATCACATTTTTTCTTTTTTTCTAAGCGGCGAGTTTGCCGCGCAAATGAATTATACCGAGATTTTAAAGAAAGCTGACAATATTGTACTTACCTGTACGTTTCCGACTACTTTGGAACCCTGTCTTGAAATATTTTGTCGTTTCTGTGTACAGCTGTAAAAGTGGGTTGTGGTCACTGGTCAGAGCTGCTGTAGCAGGCTTGTCAGAATGCACGTGTTTGTATAACCGCGTAAATCTATAGAGGATCAAGGTCACACTATAAATAGACATGCTTCTGTACACATTGATATGACCGTACAGAGAGACCGTTTGTGACAAATGTCACACGTGCTAGGTGTTTCGAGTACGGTGCAACGTGAAATCGCTATGGCATCAATTTTTCGTAAATAGTTAAACAAATAAATGAACTTTTGAAAACTCTTCACATTTGTAGCTGTTTAGTACGAGACGTTGCAAAAAAATAAAAACTCAATGTTATACATACAAGACAAAATTCTGTTAAGTGTACAGCTGTACCATCGTAATTTTGCTCTTTGGGTATTTTTTTTTGCGATAAGTGAGAGTTCTTAGCTGTAGAAACTTCGTAGATAGTGTGCTGCTGACCTGTATTTATGTCTCACACGCTTTTCGTCAGACGTCAAGAATCGTACACAATATTGTACGAAAATTAAAACATAACATTATTTAACATTAAAACAATCATGCTAAGGGTAACCTTCCATCAGGCGAAAAGTGGGGTTCATTACTGGAGAAAGTACCTTTTCGTACTAAACCGTACTGTTTTTTTTTTCTTTTTACAAAAGATGTTTACCAGAAATTCATTAAGATTCTCCAGACTTTTTGGCAAAAATTTCCACCGTCCGATTTTGAATTTTCGACGCAAACGCCCCTTCTATCCAATACCTGGCGAGTCCTCTCCGACTGTCCTCAGGAGGACACTTTGCGCTTACTGGACGCGTGTATTGGTCCACTTGTAAAAGTCAAAGTCGATCCATGACGGAAGTGAAGCTATAACTTACATGTGGCAAATGGCGTGTACCTTCTGACATTAAAGCCACCCTGTTTGACGACAAAATCTCGGTTGTAGGACATCTTGCCACGCCTCCGCTAGTACAACGATAATACACGAACGTATAAATGGTACATTCATGGACATTTGTACAAATGTTCATTTTGCAACGGTTTTTGTGACCGTTGGTATAACTACAAATACAAGGACGTACAGATTGTACATTAGCGTGACGCTACTAGATATTTTAATCTGCGTTCGCCTGTACAGATACGCAGTTGATATTTTGTACTTTTCAAATATTTCATTAATCCCGGGCGGCTCAACAGGATCCTACGTGGTACCAATCGAAATCTAACACTTAAGCATTTTTTGCTTCACTGGCACGACCTGATGAAAATGTGTTACTAATATTACTGCTAGTAAACGTGACCGTACGATTAAGGGGAACGCTTGATGGAAGGTTACCCTAAGTATTTTTTGATGCTATAGAGGTTCAGTGGTTCACGGTACACCGTGAATCGTTATTAGCCTTATGTACTCTATATCGGCACCCCAAAATTTTGACATTGATACCTTAAATAGAATAAATTACACTATTTAAGGAAGTGGACCATCATCTGCCACGTCTCCTAATAGTTTCTTTACGCTAATAACGATTCAAGGTGTAGTCAACTATTGTTTATACATTTCAATCATGCTTTGAACTTTGATGGTTTTGCTTATCGCGTTTTTTGATAATATCTTCTTGGGGTGAAAGTTCCATTAGTGTAGGGCCAACATTACACTGCTACAATTTGAACGAAGTTCCATTGCGCAGTCTGTAATCCACGAGCTCGAAAATGAGTGGTACCACGTAAATCAATATCGAATATTGAAAATCGTCAATGATTTTCACACCGACCAAAATCTTCATTTGCGTACTATGTACGTGCGTACCAGGTCCTCGTGCAACACAGCTTTTGTACTCTTTGCAAACGCCTTGTCAGGTACCACCTCATTTTTAGGGTTCTTTCGCGTGTGAAGAATGGGCGCTAACAAAAATAGCATGACGAAAATGCGTTACGACATTTCGTTTGTATTTTTTGTTGGATTTTTGAATGCGTGTATCGTGTGCGAATTTTTGTAATTTTCGTTGGTTGCCATCTTGACACGTATGCTCATTATCCATCGTGTCGCGGCTCAATTTTTTTTGTAATTGGTGATGTACCTCGAATGCTTCGCAAAAAAATATCCAACGGTCATTGTTAACTCCCATACTTTTGGAGAATATTGGCAAGATTCTCTGTATAAAAACAAAATAAGAGGTAAAGTGTGGTACGGAGAGGTCTGAATTTTTGTAAACAATCTCACTTTTCGTCTACTGGAACTTCACCCTTATTCGGTGTACCGTACTCAGAATGTCTCGAACCTGTGACGCTTCAAACAACGGTCTCTCTGTACGGTAAAGTATATGTAAGCAGATTCAACTCTAAATTTAGTGAACATTATCCTCTAAAGATTTACACGATTGTACGAACACCGCGTAGTTTCAAAATTTAAGTCGATCGGCGTCGTATATTTGTCTTCTTAGATGCGCAATCTCCGGAATCATAGTCAATCCACGAGGCCGAATGCACGACGAAAAGCAGTCCAACATAGACCAATAAGCAACAACATTGTACTTATATGTACGGCTCGTACTACTATGGAATTTACGCACATGTTTTTGTCGTGTACCTCGTAAATGCTACATGCGGGTGTTGTCCAACATGCTAGATGGGCATGGAGACCCCCTACATAAATACGACTTGCAACGTCTGCAACGCTGCAAGTAGCGCTCCCCTGTTGGATTATTGCTGCAGGAATTGGCTGACCATAAAAGTCAACGCCCACACAGCATTGTTTTAAAATTTAAAGTGTGCACTGAAGGAATGAAACGAAGCTTGGAAGAAGAGGACAAAGCTCGACGAGCCATGCTGCACTGCAGCACTGATGATAATTGATAATTGCCTGGACGGAGTAAATATCTATTTAGTCTACATTGCAGTATCGAAATAATTTTTTAAGAGATAGGAAAAAGCTTGAAATCTACATTAGTGTGTTAGAATCAAACTTTTGGAGACAGGACAGTGAAAATCACAGATTTGAACTAGTTCTTTTAGGAATAGGAAAAAGCTACACAGAAGACATTAATCAATGTTTTAAAGATAAGCTAGGCAGTCTACATTACAGTATTGAAATATATCTTTTAAAGATAGGAAAAAAGCTTAAAATCTACATTACAGTATTGAAATCAGTTGTTTGGAGACAGGCAAAAGTTTGATAACATATTGTACAGTATTGAAATCAAACTTTTGGAGAAAGGAAAAAGTTGGAGAGTCTACATTGCAGTTTCGAAAGCGAAGTTTTTGGAGAGAGGAAAGCCATGCCTCCAAGCCAGGAAGGCTATGGAGCACCAGCTGGGACTCATCATCATGTTGCAGGTGAGAATGGAGGCATTTGCTCAACCTCTACAGCCAAAAGTTCTTTAAAGACTGACTCACCACCTTTCTCCCTCTCCCTCTCACTCTCCCTCTCCCTCCCTCTCGCCTTCTCCGTCTCTCTCCCTCTCCCTCTCCCTCTGCCTCTGCCTCGGCCTCGGCCTCGGCCTCTCCCTCTCTTCGCCCTCCCTCTCTCCCCTCATCTATCATATGGGTTTGTCTTCTGAAGCAGACATTATGGACATTCGAGCTCAGGCAAGAACTCACTGGCTCAAACCCGCTGTAATTTTGTCCATTCTTCAAAACAATCAAGCATACCAGTTTCCGCTGTATACGACACCACCTTATAGGCCAGAGAGTGAGTCTTTCAACAAACCGAAGTACAGTTCTTGTTAAACGAGCTGATAATCTTTGTGCATTCTTCCCTGTGCTCGGCATGAAGTTTTTGCGAATTTGATGTGTAATGTTCTTGAGTTTTCTTTTTTTTCTGCCGGGTATGTCTGCCTTTTTCTTTTTTTCCCCCTTCAGCGTAGTTTCCCCCTTCAATTAGTTCGCAGTTTTAAGTTCTTTTGTTATGAACTCGGGTTGTACAAAAGAATCCTGCGAACTTTGGATTGGGAGGAATACTGAAGCTTCTGCCTTTTTACAGGTGGAAGCCTATTTCTGTTTGATAGTACTGTGCAACGTAATTTCCGCAAAGATGGCCATAACTGGCAGTTAAAACCAGGTGGAAAGTCGGTGAAGGAGTCACACGTAGAGCTCAAGGCAAGTTCTTTATTCCAGGGACAATCTTGCAGAGTTTATACACCAGCCTTTTTCGCATTTTTCAACAGGAGCTAAACGGTTACTCTGATTTCGATGATTTTTCTTATATATATTGTGTATGTTCAAATGTGTTTGAGAAGTCCGTTTGCTTGGGCGTCCTTAAAGTCTGGTGGATGCTCTTTCCTAAAGTTGATATCTTTGTTTCATATAGAGTTGACGTGTACTTTTGTCCTACTGAGTTCTTGTATGCAGGTAGGAAACCGAAAGGTTCTTGACTGCTATTACGCACATGGCGATGCAGACGACCGTTTTCAGAGACGTATTTATTGGCAACTTGCAGAGTGAGTTTACCTTTGACCTTGCCAAAATGTGTTCGTATGTGTTGTTTTGCCTTGTTTTTATAGCTATTAATAATAATTCATCAGCAGTCTATCAGAGCTTTTCTATTCGCTGAGATGGCAGGTGTTATGTAGTGTCTTCGACAATAGTGGTATGAAAGCTGGATCTTGAAGTAATAGTGGAAGGAAACCTGCTTCACTTCGAGTTTAGATGTTTGTGGATATCCTACTTGTGGTTTGGCGGTTTGTGAGGTCATACCGTGTCGCAGGCATTTCTTTCTTTGCTTTGTCATATCTGAAATGTTTTATTGAAGAATCTGGAGATACTCTGTTGTTTGTCATCAATGCAGGAAGAATCTCAAGCTAGTTCATTACCTCAGGGTTGAAGAGGTGAGGTTCTGATTACCTTTTCTCACTTCCTTTTTTCCATTGTAAGGAAGCAGCTCTCGACCCTGTTAGTATGGACCCCATTATTTTAAAAATAAGTTTGTAAATGGTGTGGAGGTGCTGAAGTCATGCCGCTGAAACTGCCGATGAAATCCACTCTACTTGTGTCGAACAACTCGATGATATTAGTCAACTTCGGATTTTTCAAGTTCTTACCAATTCACCGTTCCTGGTTGATACTGTGAGTTCTCACAAAACAGCTGTGGGAAATTGGAATTGCAGGGCATTGGTAGGATTAAACCGAGCATTACAAACATTTTCAGATTTGTTGTTCCTCAGCGAGCTAATTCTCAGGCTCCCGAAGTCAGTCAAGGGAGTAACAAAGACGGAGTGGATGTCGGCAATGGAGTTACTGAAGGATTTACTCAAACTATTTATCCAAACCCTGGGTCTGACCACTCTCCCACACTTTTGCCCTTTCATCCCTCATTGTTGCAACAATACAATCTCAGACCTGAAGGAACTACACCACCTCCCAATTTTACTCACCAGGCGAATGCTCAGTTCAGTGGTAAGGAGCAGCTTCTGTTATACTTGTTCTAAAATTATACTATTTTATGCTTCTTATAAAGTAGAAAGGATGATGTTAGAGGGCACATCTGTACAGGTTGGAACCACGGGGATACTCTTGCAATTATTCGCTGTATTCGCCTGATTGTAGGTGATGTCACAAGACAGCTTTTTGTATGTGGAAGGAGTTTCGACCTTTTGCTGCCTTCCATTACCACTGCTTGTAAAGTTTCACAGTGTTGGTTGTGTACTTACAAGACTTGCTATGGTAACAGGATTGGACCAATCAGAAACTGGCGGTGCTCAGGCGACGGAAACTTTGCTTGTAAACAGCGATAGTTTTGATTTTGAACCTAATCGAGATACAGGACAAGAGTTATGGAATGGATTACCGAGCGAGGACCCTCCATCGGCACTGGCCGAGAATTTAGAAACTCAGCCATCAGATGAAGGAGTTTTCCCGAGTGAAGCCAAGGTAGGAAGACATTGGCGTTTTCTTGCCTCATTAAGACTAGAGGAAGACATGTTTCATTCTTCTTTATGAGATGCATTACCGTGCAATTTTTGAAATGGGTGTGAAATCATGTTAAAATTTTGTCTCTGCTCATAGTGGTGATCTTCTACAAGGTTTTAATGGTTGTTCATTGAAATGTACTTTTTTCCTTTCTCAATGTTTGTAAGGGATTTTTCTTGCAGCGACCCGTGGCTGGAAAGCTCTGCCGGTCCTCAGGAGGCCGCTGGGAACCTGGTCTATTGCAAGATATGTTGGTAGGTTTCTATTTATCTATTTATTTCTATTAATTTCATCTTTTTTATTCAATTCTTCATTGCTAGCATGAAGACGTCAAAGGAAAGGTGGCATCTCACCATACAGCAAATAATGGTCGATCTTGAAGTGTATGTGTATCTTTATTATCATTCATCATTTTGCGTATATATGTTTAGATCATGTGTTAGACAGATGGCAATGTCTTTGCAGCGCTATTTGACTTATGGTTAATGTTGTTTTGATGTTTGCAGGAAAGGGTCGATTTGAATGATGCGGAATTGCCTGAGGTTAGAAATATAAGCCTTGATGGAGACGAATGGAAAGATAATTTTTTACCGTTCAACGAGTTCAGTCATGAGGAAGTAGAAGACATGCAACTTGATTCTTTTGGAACAAATTCTCTTGGGAGACGTTCTCTCGAGCGATGCAGTACAGATGGAAGGGGCAGTCTTTTCGGAAATTGGTCACGTTCACTTGAGAGATGCAGTACAGGTGGTATAGGAGGTAGTTGGAGAAATTCGTCACCTCTTATTGACTTCAACAAGTTAGATAGTTTTAGCAAGTGGGGACATGAGATTTACGGCGAACAGAATACACCTGAACCGTCAAACACCGGAAAATCAGCTTTTATTATGGAGGAACCGTCTTTCATCTTATTTGAAGTTAACGATGTTTCTCCCAGTATCTGTTGTACAGAGGGTGGAACGAAGGTAATGGTTCTTAGACCAGTGACATCCGTTCTGCAGTTATTGTTGCTTCGACCTTGCAGATCAGAGCAATGTGGTCAGAAAAATATGCCGTCAAAGTGAATTAAATTGAGTTCTTGTTAGTATGTTACTATTCTTGTGAATTACAGCCAGTTTATTATCATACGGTCAACGGAGAACATGAGGTCAGTGAATTATGCCACTGATGCCGGAATAATTTGCACATGCGCAGGTCATAATAATTGGAAGGACGGAGATGCATGAGAATCGCAAGTGGGGAGTTTTGTTTGACAATGTTGAAGTTTCAGCCGAACTAATTCAGCCTGGTGTGCTGAGATGTCACGCCCCTCCACATGTGAAGGGAGCAGTCACAATTGCTGTGACATTGTCTGACGGCAGTCCTTGCAGTAAACTGTTGCAAATCAAGTATGAGAAACCGACAGTCAAACCGAATCACGACGAAGAAAATTTGCAGATTCGGCTGGTGCATCTCCTTTTGGAGACTCAAAGGGAAGAGAGCAGTAGCAGCGGGGTAAAAGACGAGTGGAAATGGCTCACGGAGGTATCGAGAAAAGACGATAGGCCCGGGTTTGTCCACGAGCAACTTATGTTAATGTTAATTCGACGACAAGTAGCGATTTGGGCCAGAGGACCGAATGCGGAGGTCCGTTTGAAGAAGGAGGATGATGGTGGACTTGCAGCAATTCATATGGCAGCTGCTCTTGGATACGACTGGGCAATTTCTACTCTCGCGGAAAAAATGGAAGATTTGGATTTACCGGACAGACTAGGGAGAACGCCGCTGCATTGGGCCGCAGCCAACGGGAGGTACGACCATATCGAAACCCTTAAAAACCCTGAAAAACTGGCTTCTGTAGTAATTTTATTTTATGTGCCCGATTGTTATGTCTGTGAGAAATGCTGTTGCAGCACACATTATTTTGTCCACACTTCTCTCCCACTTGCAATGCCCACAGTATCCTTTTACAGGACTACATGCAGATGACTATTTAGGGTTGTTTATGTTGTGAACAGTAAGAAAAAAGTAGTTTCCCGGAATGAAACCTGCTATTTTTTCCGCGTATGGAGAGCCTTTCTGTTTTTTTTTCTGAAAAGCAATGTTCTAGGTTCAACAGTAAATCACGTCCCTGCATCCGATTTCACCTCTTACTCGATTTTGATCTTTCCAAATTTTTTACTGCTGCATTCTACAGATCTGCTGCTGATTTATGAGAAATAACTCGAGAAAATATTAACTTACTCTGTCAAGTTCTCTTAAAGCTGACTTTGGAAATGGGCACTCGTTATTCGGTGAATACAGGGAAAAGGTGATCTTCAACCTGTTAAATATGGGAGCTACGCCTGCCCCTCTGGTTAAACTACAGGATTGTCAGGAAGGGGTCACACCAGCCGATTTGGCCAGTTGGTATGGACACAAGGGAATTGCGGCCCAATTAGCCGGAAAAGCTTTACAAGGTGTGAGGAATCAAATTCCTTGTTCTGAAATGTCTTCCATGTCGTTGAAAGACAGAGTCGAGAGGGCGGGAACGACAGCTTTCAATAAATGTCGCAACGCAGTTGGGACGGAGACAGACGATTATTTGGCCGCGGAAGAAGCGATAAGACAGGGTGCGGAAAATGCAGAGCTGATTACGTTTGTGTATCCGAACCATTCTCGAAGAAACTAGGTTTGGATGGAGTGGAGGTGGTCAAGTCGGAGGATGTGGAGACCGAGGCTGGTCTGAAGTTATTGAGCGCCATAATAAAGCAGGATGGAAAAAAACCCAAATGATGATGTTTACCGGATATAGTGTGGCGAGCTGCAATAGCCACTTGTACATTGTAGGAGGAAGTGAGGAGCTTCTTACGTCACTATCTCGGTGGCAACTAAGTGTACGGCCAGATTTGTCTCTTAGGAATGTACGGCCAGATTCGTCTCTTAGGAATGTACGGCCAGATTCGTCTCCTAAGAATGTACGGCCAGATTTGTCTCTTAAAAATGTACGGCCAGATTTGTCTCTTGGGAATGTACGGACAGATTTGTCATCTAAGAAAGTACGGCCAAATTTTTCTCTCTAGGAATGTACGGCCAGATTCATCTCCTAAACCCGCAGAGTCCACATCTACACATTTTTTGACCCGTGCCAAGCATTTCCTTGCATTTTCAAAAGCCCGTCTTTTAAATGATGTTATACCCGTAATATTGAACTGGTTTCCGCTGTTCTTCTCTGTTTCAAAGTTGGACCTGCAATGTCATAGTTTTTACGAGTTACAATGCCATCATTTTTTGCTTGTTGAAGTGTCATGTATTCTTAACATGTTTAAAAATGAGATTTTAAATTAGGTGACCCACAATTAGCCACGTTGACATTTATGATTTATTGTAGTTAACTGTCATGAAGTTCAGCAGTAGTAATTTATCAGCTCTAATAGCAAATTAAAATTCTAAATGATTTAGTACAGACATAAGTAACAATTCGTATCAATACAACTGTAGAACTTTTCGTACAAAGTCAGCTTCCAAGATCGCAAAAATAAAGAGTCTTTCAATTCATCACATCAAATTCTTCTAATAAACAAAATTAAAAAACAACCGGGACCAATCTGTATAAAATCAGTGTAAAAATTTGTGCTTGGTTTACTATTCCAGAAACCATTTGCGATCTTGTCTTACCAAGAAACCATGATTGCCGTGTTGGCCTAAGAATTGAAGGGTTTTGAGGGTCCTTTTGAGTCAATTCTTACAAGACCGCAAGGAGCGATTAATGACACTTGCAAAAATTTCACCATATACCAACAACATCAAAAGAAAGGAGATGTGGAGATGTATTTAAATGTACTTCTCGTGGACAAAAAAACAATTCAAAGACCTACAATGAACTCAACATTTGCCTCGAAATTGATTTCAAATATCACCAATCCCCTTAGTCGCATTTTGTAGAAGAACCAGACATAGGAGGAAAACAATGTATCGGAGTAGAACGACGGGAGGAGAAATGATACATGGGTGGAGAACAATGTATTGGAGGAGGACAAAACGGAAGGAAACAATACGTTGGAGAAGAACAATATACTGAGGAGAATGATATATCGAAGGAGAACAATAGTTAACACTCCTCAAACGCCTCTCCCTGTTTCTCAGCTATTTTCTTTACTTTCTCAGTCTCTTCCTCCACTATTTGCCCCACTTTGCACATACTTCACTAAAGCATCTTTCTTGCTTGGGGTCAAAATCAAAACCTGTTCGCCCTCGTTCCTTCATCTTAAGCGAAAATTGACTCAAATCCTCGCCTCAAACTTCCACATCGGAGCATTGTTGAAAAACTCCACACCTATGTTTGACAGTACAATGGTGGTCTTTTTGTGATAGTTATTACGATAAAATTATTGAAACGACAAAATGTGGCATAGAACCGGATGGTGAGGCCAAACAAAATGGGCTCACGAATCCAAAGTGGGATGAGTTCCCAAGCTACTACTAGCCCACAAAAGAGTCTCAAAAAGAAAAATAGCGGTACACTACAAGCACAAATTAAATATAGGTATAAGTTACAAACCAAGGATATTGAAATGAGTCTGTTACTCTAACAACAAATATTAATTTGTTTTTTATCTACAAAAAAACAAAAACACACTCGCTCTACTATGTCTCGTCGCATATTCCCGTCATTTTCTGTGACAGTTTTGCGGATTTCCTCAGCCTGTGTAACCTCGAGCAATAGGGAACCTTTTGTTTGAAGGGAGACCTCAGTTGACAAACCCTCATATAGGGAAGGCAACTACAAAAGACACTATTATATGTTGACGTACGTGAAACGTGCGATCGATATCCGGAATTGTGGTAAAAATCCACATTAAAAGCTATATAAAATTTCACCCACCATCGTAGCTGGTGGCACACTGGTAGTGCGGTTGCACCTAAAGTGAAAGGTCCCAGATTCAGCTCCCAGCTGGCTTATCAATCCCTTTATTGGGATCGTCCAGTCTATCCCCCGATTCTAGGAATCTTCACATTATTAAGATAAAACACTACACCGTGAATCGCTATTAGCGTACATGGCGCTAATTGGGGTAACTCTTTTTTATGGGCAGATTCTCAATTAGAATAAAGTACGCTAAATGTTTCTGAACGTTATTTGAGGTACCCCGCTAAATGCGGTTCATAACTGTAAGCTAGTGCCCTTTTAAATAGTGTGGTGTACGGACTGTCAGATCCGTACTATTCCGTACCTTTTTAAATATAAAAGTACAAAAAAAATAATATTTTCCGGCAGACGCGGATGTTGCAAAAACGCTACGGCGTAAAATTTGACCTATTCCGTACACACATATTTTAGTGTTTAGATATTATGGTCCGACAATGAATACAAAACAATTTACAAATTATAGTGAGTGATAAATTAGTATCATTGTGTACACTAAAAAACCCAATTAACCGTAAAGTACGCTAATTGTTTCATTACGCTATCTATTTTATAACACTAATAGCGATTCACAGTGTAGTTGTGATTTTGAACTACAGTAACAATCAACGTTAGGTAACAAACAAACGAAGGTAACAACTTGTCATTTTGTGCTTTCTCGGCCGCGCTCCTGACCTTTTATCAGTTAAAGTATCTAGGAGTAACACAGGTATTTAAAAAACAAAAAGTACTAACCAAAAGCTTGCTATGACAAACACTGGAGATTGTAGAAACCTCATTGATGAAGAAATCTCATACAACCGTAAATGCTTTAATAATCTAGAACAAGTCGTATATGAGAAAAGAACTCATTGTATAATATAGAGTATTGGCAGTGTTTGTAGAAGACCCCTTAAGGCACATAGGAGACTTACGGCATAAAGCATGATAAAAAAATATAAAAAAACATAAAAAGTTGTTATCGAGAACAACCTCGACATTTAACCGACAACGTCTGCGTTCAACGCACAACCTCGGAATTTCTTAGAGATGCAGTTGTTAGTCGCGGAAGCCTCAGTATCATGTTTTTTAACGCACTCTGAAGGCTCAACTTTGTCCTGTCGAATTTTTAGGCTCATGTCCTTTTCAGTTACTTCAAACAGCCTAATCTGTAATCTTAACCCCGAGAAAATTTCTTTCACCTCTAATTCCTAGCCGAGTAAAAAACTGAAAAAATGGCACGATATTCTTTCTAATTTCTAGCTGTGTTTTAGGTGCGAAAGGTAGTTTTTTTAGTATGTTTTAGCGTATTATAGTAATTACCTGCATCAAGTTTTTTTCTCTATCTCTTTCCGCCTCTGTGATATTCTGCTTGTATTTTTTTATTTTCATTTAAAGTGACTTAGAGAAGCTGTACATAAAACGGGTGAGAAACGGGCGTACTACTTATCGATATTTCAAAGAAAAGTTGCAGTCACCTTTTAAACAGTCTCATTTTCAAATCTAATTCTCAAATCTTTCGGCTTCATGCAGGGTACTCTATTATTTTTACGCACATACTTGGGTTCGGTATTTAGCCGCGGGAAAATGGGATTGCATCCTCCCTTGCGTTGATTGGATCTATAAAGTGCAAATGGCTGTGAGAACCCATGGGTTTTCTTCCTCTCTCCCTTCCTCTCTCCCTTCCCGTCTCCATCTCGTTGTACAAATCTCTGTAAATAGGACCTCCACCCTGCTTATGAACCAGGCTACGGGTTACCAGCTTCTGCACGAGAGAGAACAAGGGAGAGGGTTAGGAGTTTACGTAAAGAAAGAGAGAGATAAGAATGTAAGTAAAGCGACATATAAGGATTCTTCATGGAGAGGAGGATGGAGAGGATTGCACTCACTAGTGTGGGAAACCGTGGGATTGGCTCGGAGCATCGTAGGGTTCATAGGGTTCATAAGTTATTGATCTCATGGCAAAGGAGCTAGCCGCTGGATTTTAAATTTCATGGGTTTTTTTAAATGTCGCGAGTGTTTTTCTTTATCATCGGACCGTGGAGGGAAGCTCGATGATGATTGGTGGAAAAACACACAATGGAGGTGGTAGGTTGGTTGTGAAGTAAAGTAAGATTGTAGTAGTGGACTGTTTTTACGATCTATTTTGCGGGTTTTTAGAGTTTATTTATCTCTTTAAATGGTGAGTTCGTGTAGAGGGGAGATAGGAGGATCGGTACAGGCCATAGATGCGTTAACTCAGAATGTGTAGTGTCTGAGCTCTTTCTCTTTCTCCTTCTCTTTCTCTTTCTCTCATTCTTTCTAGAAAGAGGGTAGTTTGGTGGCTGTAGTAGATTGGACTGTTGGAGGAGCTTTTATACTTTGTAAAGGGGCCCACATGAATCTATTGTATTATATATTACTGTTTGTATGTCTCTTAATTACTTGTTTTCTCCTTCGAGGAAGAAAAGCTGAAGTTGTAACGGTCAATGCACGCAAGTCCTATGAGAATTGGAGTGGTTCTATTGCTTTTATGAATGGAATCGGAATGTGCGTACATTGTTTTAAGCGCTTGTGATGTGAGTGTGTTTGTTAGTGTTGTGTATCGGCAAAAAACTTTTCGCGATAAAACCGATACCGACACTCGGTGAGGTGTCCCAATATATCGCTCCGAGACCAACAAATTCTTTATCGGCGATAAGTGGAAGAAAATATAGTACGCTATATTAGAGTACTTTATGTTATACTGTATTATATTTTTCATTGCATATAGCGTGGCATGCCACGTATGACAATATGTTCCATGCTCTGTTTAACGGAAGAACGGGAGTTTTGTAAAACGGAATAGACTGTACAATGTACTGTATGAACCGTAGAATTACAGCCGATAGAACTGTTATTGCAGTAAAAAACAATGTTTTTTATCGCAATTTATCTTGGGGCAGGATAAATTAAAAAGCACGATGGTAAACCATCTGAGTCCGGGGGTACAAAAGGGGTGGCATGGCCAAAACAGAAAAACTACAATAAAAAACAAAGAGAGCGACGGGAACACAAAAAAAAGAAAACATCAAGAAGGAAAATAAAAGCACCCAAACTTCCTTTTGGGTTTGACACCGGTACCGATATATTGTGCCAATATGTTGACTATCGGTTGGCCGAAAAAAGGGCCATATCGGTTATCGGCAAATGGCGACTGATACACAACACTAGTGTTTGTGCCTTAATTCTTCCACATGGCTGGGTAACAACTCGAAAGAAATTTGCCCTTACGGTGCACAGGTAAATTGTACAGTTACACTGAAAAAAGCTGTATGAATTTTAAGATTCCCCCTCAAAACGAGGGTAGACCTCTGATAGTGTAATATAATAATCTCCGATCCTTAATTTTAGGAGTCTATTTTATAGCATCCCTGATCGCTCATTCAAATGTAGAGGTTGTTTGTTGAATGCTTAGGTTGTCGGATATGTTGTTCTTTGAATGCTGAGGTTGTCGGATAAGTGTAGAGGCTTTGGAACAAACTTTAAGAGCTTGTAACACTGAAATTGTGTGTATTTTCAACAACTAGCTTGAGACTTACACAGTAGTATTAGGAAGGCAACTGTCCGTGTTTGTGGTGACTAAAAGTAGGATACTGTAAACTCGTAGCGCAAACCACATTGGGGAATGAGGATTTCAATCATGAGATTGTCTGACATGGGAAGGTTTGTTTTTCGTAACATTTGTCAGGATCTCGTTGTGTGTCTAGATAGTACTCAAGCAACACAAAGAGATATCAATATGGAACAAAAATCACAACATTTTTCATTAAAAAACTCCTGCAAGTACAAGTGATAAAGATTATGAAGGTGAACCACTAGTATTGTCGTGTTGCGAGGCAAACACCCTCTCATAATTATATATATAGAACAGAGAGTTAGAGTGTCTTCAGTTTGCTCACAACAAATGATAAACTCTTGCAATAAACAAACTTTTACTTCAAGAGAAAAAATCAAAACCGTGTCTTGCACTCAGATGCTTTACCATCAAAGACCTCTACAAAAACCATGTACTAATAAAGTCTGTTAATCCAAGTTCTATTTTATAAATTCATTTTGTCTTCCTCATAAACAAAAGACTCAAATTAGAAAAAAAGGCGAAAAATAAATAAAAAGTGAAGAGTTTATTTTGATTTACAGAGACATTCAAAATCTTCAAATTGGTTAAGCTTCCAGAAAATGAATAAAAATGTTCTATTATGAAATGCAGTTAGAACTTTCGGCAATTTTCACATTGTCAGAAAAAAAATATTAGCATTTTTCAATTTCAAGCAATATATTTCTTATCTATGTCAACACTATTTTTACAAAATCTACGTAGAATTGAATGGCAATCATTATCCTGTCTTTTATTTCATATCAATGTAAAGCAAATTTTCTACTTCTTGAAAAAAAAAAAAAAACTACGATTATTACCAAAGGCAAGGAGGTTTTTATCCCATAAAACTTATTTTGTTTTCTCAAGCAAAACTGCAAATGCTCTTACTTATCCAAAATGCTTTCTACATTATCTCCTTTTCTAAGTTTCTTTTTTTCTGCAATAAGTAAACTTAAAATCTACTAGTTAACCAGAATTTTTATATATTGGACCAGAAAATGTAATACGACGATAGAATTAAGACGGTTTTTAGGGATTTACTCAAATAACCTAATTTGACCTATGCTAGTAAAAAAAAAAGAAGAAAAAGAAAAATAGCGGCAAGAAAAAGGTACCTGGAAAAAACTAAACCTGCAGGTTAAAATAAAACACACACCAATATAACGATCTAAACCTCAAGTTAAAAATAGAGGCTAGAAATTATAGAACAAAAGTAGAAACAATAATAAAACTGAGCTAGACCCACTCGTTTTGTTTCAAAAACGACAACATTCGTTTCTTCGAATAATTCAAACTTTGACGAATCCCAAAGAACTGAGACTAAGACCACAAATATGCGTACAAATAAAAAACACCTAATTGTATAAATAGGACCCAAAATGTTAAAAAAAAATATATATATATATATATGTATATATGTATATATATGTATATATATGTGTATATATATATTAGAATTCATCTCCTTCCTCTTCGTGAAGATCATAATCATCCTCCCAATCTACGGGCAAAAAAGCTCCGGCCGTATTAGGAACATTCGAATGTCGAAAAGATCTTCCGATATTTGAAATCGATTTAATTGATTTTCTCGGTAATCTCGCCGAAAAAGATCTCGCGACGGTCGCACTCTCGTCTTCTTCTGTTTTCCAAACATTTGATTCGGAAAGGATATTCGGAGAACTCAGATTTTTGGCGTTTTCTTCAGAGAATGACTCCGGAGGTTTCGTCGTTTGGGAAAAAGCAATAAATCGACTCACTTTCGACGATTTATTTGGACTTTGTGGATTTTTTTTGACGGTCAAGGAAGAAGATTGTTGAGAGTGTTCGGAATCGTGTCGTACCATTCGATTCCAAAGACTGATAAGTTTTTTCCGAGAAGGGAGAGAAGGGGAGGATTGCGAGGAAATCGAAATCGAACTTTTTGTTGGGTCGGAAATCGACTTCGAATCAGATAAATTTGACGTTGTATTTGAATTCGGATTTGGGATAGGACTAGAAATATGTCTCGGAGACAGACTGGAGTTACGATTTGATCGATAATTCGTGGACGATTTCGGTTTCGGGATTAAATTTAAAGCGGGAGATACTGTTTCTCTCAAGATTTCCATTGAGAGTCTTCTCGGCGAATGGGAAGGAGAACCCGATACAGAATTCGGATTGGAACTGGAATTATTACTAGGCGACATTGTTACGAGAGGACTCGAAATAAAATAAGAAGAAGTAGAATTTGAATTTGAATACGGATCAAGAACAGTGTTCCCGTTTCCGTTCAAAATGGGACCGGAATTTGGGACCGAATCAGACTCGGGTTGTAAAACTGAATCAGAAATCGAATTAAAATTCGAATTCGAATTCGAATTAGTTTCAAAATTAGCAACCGAAGTTTTTATAGGTTTTAAATTTGAAAGAGGAGGAAGTTTACTGAAACCCGACGATAGATTCGACGAATTTTTCGTACTATTTAGCGGATTCCGCTGTAAAACGGGAGAAACTCCAGGATTTGTCGCTTTTTCACTAGAAGTCGAATAATTTTCCCACCAAGAAATATCCCAAATTAATTGGGATTGGTGGGAAGGACAAGAAAGGGGTACAATTGACCCATCCGTCGTAAAATTTTTAAGATCTTGTTTCTCATTTCTCAAATTAAAGTGAGAGGAGGTAGAGAAAGAGGTAGAGGTAGAGGTAGGGAGAGAGGTAGAGGAAGAGGTAGGGGGAAAGGGAGACGCAGAGGGAAAGGGAGCGGGAAAGGGAGAGGGAGAGGGAGTGAGAGAGGAGGAGGAATTCATTTGTAAAAGTTGACGAGAACTTTCTTTTCGGGCACTTGAATGTTTCCAGGAATCGTAAAAAAAAGAGATTTGAGATTTTGTGAGAGAAATTTGAAAAGGTTTACTGCTTATTTGGATATTTGTCTCTTTCTGGCCACCTGGAAAAAGGGGAAAAAAAGGGAAAAAAAAGGTTAAGAGGTTTGGGAAGAAAACTGCTCCTCCCTGCCCCCTCGCCGTGTCTCTCCTCTGTTCCCGTCCCTTCACTTTTCACGTTCACATTGCCCAGGCAGCCTTTTCCTCCCTTCCCCCCTCGCCCCCTCTCCCCCCTCTCCCTCCCCTGCCCTTCCCTCCAGAAGACCTCCCCCCCCCCCCCCCCCCAGTCCTTCCCCCCCCCCCATTAGCTCCCCCCCTCTCTCTTAGCCCCCCCCCCCCCCTTTCCCCCCCCCTCCCTTCCCCCCCCCTCCCCCCCAGCCAGGCGGGACGCACGGGGGAGAAGGGGGGGGAGGGAGGGGGGTGGGGGGGGGGTGGGGGGGGAGGGGGGGGGACTAGGGGGGACTAGAAGATGTGCATGTCCCTCTCTCTCCCCCCCCCCCCCCCAGCCCCCCCTTTACTTGTCCCTACATACATATGTGCCTATCCCTCAACAGCTTTCATCCTCCTCTTCTCGTACCTCTCCTCTCCTCTCCTTCCACCTCGCCCCCTCCCTCCCCTCTTCCTCTCTCCCTCCCGACCATACCATGCCAACAGCGAGGGGGGGGGGGTAAGGAAAGAGAAGGGGGTGAGGGGAGGAAAGGCGAGGGAGAGGGAGAGGGGAGAGAGAGAAAAGGACAAAACAAATCCGAAAGCGGAAAACAACATGGTAATCAAACAGTAGAGAGAGAGAGAGAGAGAGAGAAAGATGGGTAAAGAGAGAGGCGAGGGAGAGAAGAGAGAGAGAGGGAGAGAGAGAGAGAGAGAGAGAGAGAGAGAGAGAGAGAGAGAGAGAGAGAGAGAGAGAGAGAGAGAGAGAGAGAGAGAGAGAGAGAAACCTACCTCTTTTTTCTCCCTTTATCCAGTCCCTCACAAGGTCCCACAGTCCCGGGAGGTACAAATTGACGTCCTTTTGCTCCTTCAGGGAGGGAGAGAGAGGGGTCGTCCGAAGCGATTGCCACCACCTTCCAAACCGCTCCCTCTCCCTCTACCCCCCCCTTTCTCCTTCTCCCTCTCCTCCACTTTAAAAGCTCCCAAAATCTTCACTAAATAAACCTCCCCTACTCTCCTCAACTTCGCAGTTCCGATATCAATCACCTCTACCATCGACTCTCCCTCCCTCTCCCTCTCTCCCTCCCTCTCCCTCTCCCTCTCCTTCTCCTTCTCGTCTCCCCCACTCCCTCTCCCCCACCCCCCACCTATTTTACAAGTCTGTGGGAGGAACCCAACATTCCACGGCACATTATCCGAATAATGCACTACCCTCTCTCTCCCTCCTTCCCCCTTCCCTCCCTCTCCCCCTCCCTCTCCCCCTCCCTTCACCCCCCCTCAACGGATTCCCCGCCTCCCTCTCCCCCCACCTCGTGTCTTATCCACGTGCCAGCTGGCGTCTTACACACGAATGAGACAAAACCCCCTGGTCCGTACAGAGGGATGTCGTGCCAGGGTGACACGTGGCAGTTTTTGTCCGCATTGAAAAAGACAAGGCGGAAGGAGAGGGAGCCGGGGGGGGCCGCCGAGTTGGAGGGTGCGGAGGGGGGGGAGGGAGGGGAAGTCGGAGGTGAGGGAGCGGCGGATGGGGGAGAGAGAGGAGGGGGGGAGAGAGGAGGGGGGAGAGAGAGGAGGGGGAGGGAGAGAGAGGGAGAGGGAGTGGGAGAAGTGGGGAGGGGTGGTGGGAGGAAGGGTGGGAGGGTAGGGAGGGGTGGGAGGGGGAGGGGTGAAAGGAGGGGTGGGAGGGAGATTGGGAGGGGGAAGGAGAGGGGGAGGGTGAGGAGGAAGGTGAGGGAGGAGAGGGGGGGGTGGGAGGGGGATGGACGGGAGTGGGCTGGGGAGGGGTGGGAGGGAGGGAAGGAGTGGGAAGGGGAGGAGAGATGGGAGGAATGATGGGAGGAATGGTGGGAGGAGGAGAGATTGGGGGGAGGGAGGAGGGAGGGAGAGGCCATGACTGGGGGGGAGGGAGAGAGGAGAGAGAGAGGCTTTTTCAGAAATTTCTTTAACTGAAGATATGTGATCTTTGAATTCAACCAAATATTGGAAGTTAAGAGAAATTTAAAAAAAAAACTAAAAAAAAATAATAATAATAATAATAATAAATAGGTTTTTTTAAATCTAGAAAAAATAAAATAGGGGGATATTAGAAATATATTTAAATCTACATATATTAAGATAACATTTTGTAATAAAATTTGAATGGGGGATTAAAAAAATAAGGGGGAAAAAAGAAGATTGGAAGAATCTGAGAAATTCCCACTAACAAAGATTTTTCAGAAAAAGACAAAATTACTTTTTTTCTCCTCGGAATTAGATATCATTAAAAAACCAAAATCCGAAAAGAAAAAAAATAAAATTAAAAACTAAAAAAAAAAAACCCCGAAAATTAAAAGCTCTTTATTTAAACTTCATCCCAAATAAAAAAACATCCTCTCAAAAAAACTAAAAAAAAAATAAAAAAAAATTGACACTTTTCAGTGCCACTTTTCGTTTTTTTTTTTTTTTTTTTTTTTTTTTGCTTTTTTTTTTTTTTTTTTTTTCAAGTTTTCTTTTTTGGATTTGAAGATTGCTTCAATTTCTCTTCGTTGTTTATTTTTCCTTTTCTCTTTCTACTTTTTTTTTTTGTTTGTCTCTTGTTCAAAATGCCAGGTGTCGCTTCGTCCTAGCGCAAGGGAAGGCAGATACGACAAAAAAAATACGTCATCTACTGTTTGGAGGGATTCCAGAGGAGGGATGAAAACTGAGAGAATCGAGATTTCGGACAAAACGACAAAAAAGGTGAGAGCCAAGAGGAAATTCAAATTCTTCGAATTGCAATTCCGTACATGTATTCCGTACAAATAGGTTGTACAGTGTACGGATGAGGAGTGGAAACAAAAAAGAAAGTGTACGGAAATACTCCTTTATGCCAAGAGAGGTCGACCAAGACGGTCTGTCCGTACTTCTGTACCTTTTTGGTCGTCTAGTGTTGTACGGTATAGTTTTGGAGTTTTGTTTTTTTCCTACATAAAAAACGGATGATGACGTCATCAAGAAATAATGTGGAATTTTTTTGCACCGGAAAAAGCTTTTACGGGCAGGATGAAAATATCTAGAAAATAGTTGTTCGTTTTTGTACCTTCAAATTTTAAAACGTTCAAAACGTTCTGGGAAGAGGCTGGAATGTACGGACGAAGAGGGGAGAAGGCCATCTCACACGTGCGATGTTTTATAGAAGAGTACTTTTTAAGAGTTCGACAAGACAAAACTGTACGGATTGAGACACCGTACGATTCTGGTCGTTTTCTCTGGAATTCCTCTTTTTTTTTTTGAAAAATGCCTGCTTGACTGTCCATAATTTAGGGTTTATTGTCATTATTAATATATATTTTTAAGCTGGGAGGTTTGACCACCAATGAGAAGATTTATTTTTGACACGTGGCAACCAAATTAATACCAAATTATTCGGACCACGTGGACCCGCCAAAAAGACAAATGTTCTGAAACATCCGGCTTCGAATTCAAAAAATGATCGGGAAAGGAATCTGATTCGCTGTCGCGGAATCCTGCGACGGTCGTACTTTTTTTAGCCTTACCGTACACGTGTTTTTTGGGAGCTTGCGTTTTTACGTTGTTTTATTCGAAACTGTTTTCTTCGCAAACGACAATAGAAGTTAGGCCTGGTGGACGGTGGGCACCCTTTTAAAATTTTTGAGCAAATCAGAGCGTGACGTGACGAAGTGTACTTCGGAAGCTATCCGTACAGGACAAACTTTTGAAGCTTGGATACGGCTTTTTTGAGAAGACTCAGTCTGGGCTTTAGGTGTACACGTGTTCGACTCTGCGTCTCCCAGTCAGAAATTTGTCCATGTATTCCGTACAACACGCTTCTCGACCAGTCTTCTCGTATTTTTTATGATTTTATTCGTACGAAATGTACAAAATTCTTTTGGCATCTTTGTTAAAGGTGTCATTCCGAAGAGTGTATGAAGCTAACATCTCCGATCCGTACGTTCAGAAGACGTGGAACATCTTGTCATGACGTCACAATCGTGACAGACGAAATTTTTGACCGAAATTTTGTCTGTAGCGGGTCAGTCCATAATTCCATGCCGCAAATTCCGTAATAGCGGAACTATCGCAGGTCTAGAGACAGTTGCTATTTGTACGGATTCTGTCTGTTGTCTGCAATCTGCAACCACAAAACGACGAAAACAGAAACGGACTCTACACCGCGAATCGCTATTAGCGTACATGACGCTAATTGGGGTACCCCTTTTTTTGGGGCAAATTCTCTAATAGAATAAAGTACGCTAAATGTTTTTGCACGTTATTTGAGGTACCCCGCTCAATACGGTTCATAACTGTAATTTAGTGTCCCTTTAAATAGTGTGGTGTACGGACTGCCATATCTGTACTATTCCGTACCTTTTTAAACTTAAAAGTACATAAAATATAAATATATATAATTGCGTAAATATTTTCCGGCATACGCAGATGTAAAAAAAAACGCGGCTGCGTACGACTTGAACAATTTTGGTACATCTACATGTTTCAGTGTGGACATATTATGTGCCGAAAATTTTTACAAAGCAGTTTACAAATTAAGTACATGATAAATTAGTATCATGGTGTACCCGAAAAAACACAATTTACCGTAAAGTACGCTAATTGTTTCATTACGCTATCTATTTCATTACGCTAATAGCGATTCACGGTGTACTGGAGCGATACGGTAGACGTCTTTTCACTCCAAATCCGTACCACTTCCAGTCTGTGTTTTTCCTGTGCGTTCGAACCTATGCCGTTATCGACAACCATAATATTCGTATATGGGTCACAGACTTACTATTTATAGTGAACCTCCATCGGCGAAAAAGTGTTGGTGTTCACTGGAAGCCGTACGTTTTCGTATCGTTTCGTACAGTTTTCTATATTTTTTTGTTAGAAACATTTGTCAAAAAAAAGAAAAAAAGTCTATCAAGATTCTCTAATGTAGCGTCAAACCCTAATCATTGACGCTTGTACGAGTATTAAGTTTCGTCAGTCCGTACATATCGTACATTCAGAATCTCCGTACCCTTGAAAAATCTTTGACTGTTTTACGCTTTTGACCACAATCTAGCCACCACCAATCAGAAAAGGAGCGCGAAGATGGAAGGTACGGTAGTTTACTGTTAATACCCAATGGAATACGGGTTAATATATTACTGCCACTTGACCGTACGGTTACCGGCAACACCTGATGAAATAACGGCCATGGTATTTTACAATGGCTACCTCACAGCTTACGTGGCATGTTCTAAACCATCACGTCATTATGTTGCAGTAACATTAATGCTGTGGAATTGAACGGCCAACCGTACTTTTGTACTTTGAGTTTCGTCACAGTCGTTCCTGTACGGTCGTACCTTTGCGTTTTCACATTGTTCGCACCTGCTAGTGACACGTTTATACTAACAAAATCCCAAAGCCTGGATATTTTGTCGTTTCCACAACTGTTATCTAAGATTCGTACAGACTGTACCAGATTCAGCCGATAAAAAACAAACTCAACACGCCAAGACAAGAAAGACCTCGAAGGCGCTACAGATCCGGGATTCCCGGAATAATCGTAAATATTTGATATGACCCGCTAACCGGCAAATGCTCAAGGGTGAAGACGCTTCCGAACGGCCGTCAACTTTGGTCGTCCACGGCTCCATACAGCTTTTACGATGTGGACAAAAACGCGGCCCCGAGGGAACCCGAGTGGAGACTTTTGGCCCTAATAACGCTAAACTGAGACAGGGTTGGGCAGTTTTTAACTTTTTACAGCGGAAAAGACGCGACCGACATTAGAAAAGACAAAAGAAAAGACGCTGTTGGATTCGCGGTGAAATTTTAGGGTTTGGAATAACAAACGACAAACTTCTCAGCGGAAATCTCCGTCAAAAAAAGTGGCGTACAATTCTTTAGTGATATTCGTACTTTATCGTACCATTTCATACTTTTTTTCTCTGTTTTTCACTTTTTTGAGAAACATTTGTACCAGGAATCGAATAAGATTCTCAAGGATCCAGGAGTAATCCTGGACCGTTCGAGTTTTTCGTTTCAGCGTCCGAAAAAACAGAATGAAACAGTACGAAATGTAATTCGTATTTTATTATTTTGTTTTTCATATACATTTTTGCAATCTCTCCATCCAGCCAATACCTGACCGCCCTTTCCCACAGTCCTCCAGAAGGACGTAGCCAGCTACAAGCCATGTACGATGTCTACACGTGGCTAAACGATTTAGGTGCCACGGAATACAGCTACTGACCCATTCACACTTGCCAGGGGCCATGTGACGTCAGACAGGGTGGACTCAAAATCTGGAAGAATCACAATCCGTGGCATTATAGGAAACTTCGTACTCTCCCACGCTTTTGCATCCGTACAAATGTTTGTACATAAAACCGTAATTTTGGCCTGATTAGAAGAGCGAATCCAGCATCAGAATCCACCGAAGATTTCGCAATCTATACGATCAGATGACGTGGCCTCGTTTCCAACAGAGCACGTCTGCAAAAAAAGAAAGTTCCTCAAGAAATTGCTGCCAGATCTGTACGGAATATGCATACTGGCACGTGCCGCATGGAGGTTCATCCTTCAATTACAATCCTTTGGGACTAGAAGTACGCTTTCGCACGTGTAAAACACGTTTGTTTTATCGAAACGTTGAAGTTTAGTCGATATGACACGTGTAAGAAACTCAATCGACAATCGCCACTGGTTGAGAAAAAACTTGGGAGAAAAAAATTCCCTTAAATTTGGAATTATTCTGCTCACGTTAAAGCATAGTTCAAAAGTAGGTGACCGTACGCCCATACAATATGCCTATTGTATGCAAAACATACAATATGGCCTTAAGACCCATATTGTATTGGCAAATAAAACAGTAACAAGGTTGAGTTGCACATGGATCGATAGAGAATTAAACGTCATGTCTAAATTTGAAAAAAAAATCGGACAAAAAAATCTTTTTCTGTGAGTTTTGAGCGAATTTTTATTTAAACCGTCAAATTTAGACGATCTGACGGTCTCTGATGAAAGCAACGATCTAAGATGATCACATGAAAAGCCCATAACACAACTTACGCTAAAGGCGGCCTACAAAAGGCCTACCAAAAAACGCCTACTTTTGAACTATGATTAAAAGCATAGTTGTTCAAATCGCGCGATTTTTTCCTTTTTTACGATTAAAACGTATAATTCGTGACTTTTGAATAAATCGGAAAAAAACGCGATGTACTTTCTGTCCGGTAAACTGAACGGATAATTTACAGAAACTGTACGGTATTCACAGTAATTGTACGGTTTTGTACCAAAAAAGTACGAAATTTGACTAAAAGATACGTTGCACTTCGTAGTACTTTCTGTCCGGTAAACTGAACAGAAATTTAACGGGAAAAGTACGGAATTGTAACAAAATTGTACGGAATATGACGAAAGGAGACGGGAACTGTACGGACAATGTACAAACTGCGTTATATGTTAAACTCAATTTCTTTTACATGTACGGAATTGTACGGAAGAAAATTCATTAACGATTTTAACGATTTTTTCAAAAGGTTCAATGCGTTTGTTACGTATAATTCGTCGCGATTAAATCGTTCGCACGAAACGCCGTGAACAACTATGATTAAAAGTCTACGAAACATTTTATAATTTTTTTTTTTAAAGTTTTTGTCGCGTGAGAAATGACAAGGAAGCCGGGAAAGTTAAATTTGGAGCCCCCCTTGATGAATTACTTAACACTTTATAAAATGAAAGGCATTGAAGGATATTATATAATATATAAATTGATAATACAATATAGATATTTAGAGAGACAATTGTGGTACAAATATGGACAGCACTCACAACTCTAAAGGGGGAGTGGCGAAATCGACTATTTATAATTAATTAATTATAGTGATGATAATACTCATTATCTCAATCGAATGAGATAAGCATCTTCAGTTTAAACTTTAAACAAAATGAGGAATAAAAACGTAGTTTAACCAATCGATTAACAAGTTTCTTTCATTAAATAAGGTAACGAAAAAGCAGAGTGACAACACGTATTACGGCGTCATCCACCGGAGTCTGCCGCGAGTACAAAAAATAATGACACGAGCCGGAAGGGGAGTCAAGCGCGCTGATTCGTCCACGCCGCCATTCGTTTGCCGCCAATCCACGACCACGAAAAGTTTGTCTTATCTTACCGCTTTGTCTTTTGTAGGTCCGTACTAGGTTCCGCGTACGAGCACCCGACAACATTTCACCTGTTCGGTGTTCGTACCCACAGTTTGGGTGAGGTCCTCAGTACAGTACAGTACCTCTTGTCCTGATTCGTACCGTACATGCTTTGGTTGTACTTTAATGCCTGGCGGCGAGTCGGACTGAGCGGCCGACAGCCATGTCTTTCTACTCACCGGAAGTCCGTCCACTCTAATTACTGACTCACCCCTCCCTCTCTTTGAGTCGCTCCAATTATTTAACGGCCGTCTGGAAGTCTCTTTTCGGAACACCTTTACCGTCCGCTTCCAAATCTAGAATCCTTGTAGTTTTAAAGTATTTTTGTAAGTATAGCAGTATTGGGTTTTAGGCTTTCTCCTATAAGTTCACACTTCTTGCCATTATCGCCAATCTTTAGTTTTCTTTGTTTTAGTTTTTAAACTAGGAAAATAAACCTTATAGAAATCTCAAATCTGTCGTCTTTTCCTTCACTCTCGTAAACATGCTTTCCTATCATGGGTGGGAATTTAGGGTTTATTGTCATTATTAATTTTTATTTTTTAGCTAGGAAGTTTTACCACCAATGGAAAAGCTTCATTTTTACACGTGGCAACCAAATTATCCTGACCACGTGGACCCAGGAAAAAGACAAATGTTCTGAAGCATCCTGCTTCGAATTCAAAAAATGATCAGGAAAGGAATCTGATTCGCTGTCACAGAATCCTGCGACGGTCGTACTCTTTTATGACTTTACCGTACACGTGGTTTTTGGAAGCATGCGTCTTTGCATTGTTTTTTCCTGGATTGATTCTCCCTAAACGACAAGAGAAGCTAGGTCTAGTGGGCGGTGGGCACCCTCTTAAAAGTTTTCAGCAAATCAGAGCGCGTCGTGACGAAGTGTACTTCGGAAGCTATCCGTACAAGACAAACTTTCTAAGCTTGGGTACGGCTTATTTGAGAAGATTCATTCTGGGCTTTAGGTGTACACGTGTTTGACTCTGCATCTTGTAGTCAGAAATTTGTCAGTTCATTTCGTACAACACGCTTCTCGAACTGTCGCCGCGTGTTTTTATGAGTGTATTCGTACGAAATGTACAAAATACTTTTGACAAATAGTTAAAGGTGTCATTCTGAAGAGAATAAAAAGCTACACCGTGAATCGTTATTAGCCTTATGTACTTATCGGCACCCCAAAATTTTGACATTGATACCTTAAATAGAATAAATTACACTATTTAAGGACGTGGACAATAATCAGCCACGTCTCCTGGCGCTAAATTCGAATGAATGACGCTAATTTATAGGCTAATAACGATTCAAGGTGTAGCATCTCCTATCCGCACGTTCAGAAGACGTGGAACATCCCGTTATGACGTCATCGTCATGACAGACGAAATAGGGACGACCGAAATTTTGTCGGTAGCGAGGCAGTACGGAACTCCGGCCGTCAAGAACTATAGTCCATAATTCAATGCCGCTAAATAGCGGAACTTATCGCAGGTCTAGAGACAGTTGCTAATTGTACGGATTCTGTCTGTTGTCTGCAATCTGCAACAGCAAAACGACGAAACCCTAAAACGGTTTCTACTGGCGCGATACGGTAGACGCCTTTCACGCCAAAACCGTACCATTTCCAAAAGTCAGTATAATCCTGTACGTTCGAACCTAGGTCGTATCGACAAGCGTTATATTCGTATACGGGTCACAGACTCGCTATTTAGAGTGAGCCTCATCGGGGAAAACGTGTCGCTGTTCACTGGAAGCCGTACGTTTCCGTACCATTTCGTACTATTTTCTGTTTTGTTTTGTGAGAAACATGTGTCAAAAAAAAAAAGTCTATCAAGATTCACTACACCGTGTATCGCTATTAGTGCTGACAATTTTTCGCCACTTAAAGCATTTTTTATCAGTACACACTTTTCCGATTTTCAATTTCAGACAGCCAATTGGAAGCTGAGAATGTTACTTCTCAATCGCAGCCGTCAGATCCACAATCTGACATGGTTGTACGGAGAAAGGATGTTTTACGCGACAAAAAAACATTAACACTAATAGCGATTCACGGTGTAGCGTCAAACCCTACTCATTGACTCTTGTATAAATCTTAGATTTCGTCCGTTTGTACATATCGTATGTTTAGAATCTTCGTACCCTTGCAAAATCTTTGACGGTTTTACGCATTTGAACACAATCTTAACTACCACCAATCAAAAAGAGCAAGTAGATGAAAGACACGTGGTGAAAAAACGGCCATGGTATTTTATTACTGCTACCTCACAGCTTACACGTGGTATACTCTGGACCATCACTTCATTAAATTGCCGCAACACTAATGCTGCTGAATTGAACAATAAACGGGCATCCGTACCTTTGTACTACGAGTTTCGTCATAGTTGTTACTGTACGAATGTACTTTTGTGTTTTCACAATTTCTCACCTGCTACACCGCGAATCGTTATTAGTGTCAACAATTCTAATTTGGGTTCTTAAAATTTTGATTTTTTTCCTCAAATAGGATACATGATTTTAATTTTTCCTTGACGTTAATTAAGGTTCCGTACAAAATAGCGTAAATAATGAAAGTACAATAACATCTAAATAGTGTGGTGTAGGGTCCATGTCAGACCGTACATAAATGTACCTTTTCAAGTGAAAATTTTACAAAAAATCATAGTTGTCCTATTCGTACGGATTTCGACTTTTTTCCGAAAACCTACGTAGTATTCGTTACTTTCATACCGTTCGTTAGTTTTCGCTGTACGATGTACGAAAACGTACGGAAACCGTCCCCTTAACCCTAAAAAATCCTTTAAAAATCCTAAAAACGTACAAAAAGCATACGGAAATGTACGTCTCTGTACGACATGTGTACCCTAGAAAACCTAAGAGTACGGATAATGTAAGACAGTTGTACAGTATTTTACCGGAATGTACGAAATGCACGGGAAGTTCCCTAAACACCCTAAAATCCCCCCATCACTAACCCTAAAAGTACTGAAATATACGGACGTCGTACGTATATGTACGAAAAATGTAAGCCCGTATAACTGAAATATACGGAAAAGTACGAAAATGTACCCTAAAAATCTCAAAAAAATAACCGTCAAAAGTACGAAAAAATACGGACACCGTAAGTAAATGTACGAATAATAGTTGGCTGTTTAACATGAATATTTGAGAACGCACGAGAATGTACCCTAAAATTCCTCAAACCCCCTAAAAGTACTGAAATGTAAGAATATAATACGCAAATGTACGGGTACATAGTCAGGTACGCATTTAATAACATTTTTTTTATCATTAAATGCGTATCGTGCGTAGTATTCGCGCGTTCGTTTCGTGCGTATTATGCGCACGGGACAACTATGCAAAAAATGAATTAAATCAGACGCGCACGCATAGGAACGTGCGCTCAAAAAACGGGATTAGTCTGACACGTAAATTAGGTTGAATTGTACGGATGTTTAAATTTCACGACGGCGTACGATTTCTAATATTTTGTACGGATACATATACTAATGTATATAATCGTACGGCGAATATTTTATTTTTGCTGTTCCCAAATTAGCATAATGCCGAAATTAGAATACACCTTTTTTTTAAATTTTAAATTCTTAATTAGCATCAATTACGGTAAATATTCTTCAACACTATTTAAAATTTGACACTAATAACGATTCGCGGTGTAGGTACGGCATAATCGATTTAGAGTTAAAAAAGTATAAATAGTGTACACCGTGAGTCGCTATTAGTGTTGATGTTTTGTCACTTAAAACACTTTTTCTCCGAACTCGCATGTCGGATTGTGAAAAAAAACACTAATAGCGATACGAGGCTTAGCGTACGAACTGTGTCAGTCCGTATGAAAGCTGAAATCGGTCTCAGACGACAATTCGGACAAAAATTTAGCCAGTCACAAGCAAAAACTCTCGACTCCACCAGTGTTCAACTCTCCAAGCATCGGCATGATTCTGTTTAGAACAGCATGTGGTCTGTTGGGGAGTTACTACATTTTAGTAGTGTTGTGTATCGGTAAGGATTTGCCAATAACCGATATGGGCCTTTTTTCGGGTTGCTGATAATCGATATATTGGTACGATATAGCGCTATCGATGTTATCGCCGATAATTTGTCGATAATATCGGTTGTTTATCGGCGACAACACCGATATCGATAACTATCGGCAATAACTGTACGGACCGTACATATAAATATACGGCCAGTACACTCAACTGTACGTGCGATTCCCCGGACGCGCCGCGGACCGCCTTCCCTCCAATTTCGGTAAAAAATCGCGATATTTTCTACATTATTTCTATTTTAAGGGGGTTTTACTCGGGTTCCACGCTCCCATACCCGTCCAGAATGTCCTTTTGACTGTAATTTTTTTTTGCAAGGTTAGTTACGCCCTCATATCGCTTCCATTGTTTGTCTATATTGGTTTTTTACTTTACGATCCGCAATAAGGTCAGGCAAAATAAATTCTTAAGTTGAAATTTGGACTGATATAAAAACAGGATTTCAGCCCTGAGATTCAATGCAGCACAAAATTTTAGCGTTGGATTTGAGAACAGAAATTAAGCATTATAATTTGGCTTAAATTATAGCACTAAGTCTTAGAAATTAAATTCAGTGCAACACTGAATTTAAGCACGATTTATAGCATTATATTTAGTGCGATATCATATTTTAAAGCACTGGATTTTATCACCATAATTAAGCAATGAATTTCAATGTAGCAATGGATCGTGCACTAACAATGGATTTCGACACAGAATTTCATTGCCGCACTAAACTTGAAATTTGATACGTTTTTGCAGCAGTAAATGTAAGCACTGAATTTCAGCACTGAAATTCGGCTCAACACTAAATTTTAGTGCAGCACTGTATTGCAGCGATAGGTTTACCCTCTGGAATTTAGCACTGTATTTTACTGTACCACTGAATTTGCGCACTAGATTTTAGCACTGGACATCAGCATTTAAATTTAGTGCAGCACTGGATTTTAGTACTAAAATTTAGCACTGTAATTCAACTCTGAATTCCAGCACCAAACTTTAAAATCTTCAATCCTAAATTTCAGTGCAGCACTAGATTTCAGCACAGAATTTTAGAAGATTCTTTTAGCACTGGCATCCAGTGCAGCAAAGTCTTTTAACACTGAATTTGAACACAGAAAAGGTTTCAGCACTAAATGTGAGCACTGAAATAAAGCACTATATTTGCGCACTGTATTTTACCACTCGGCACTTTACTTTACCACTGAAATTTAACACTGAAGTTTTGTCGTGAGATTTAGCACTGAACTTCTCTAATTCAACACTGAATTCCACAACTGAATTTCAGCACAACACTAAATTTCAACACTGAATCTTAGCACTTGACTTCAACTCTAAAATTCAGTACACACTGTTTTCTAGGTCTGAATTTGAGTGTTGAACGGTTCAGCACTAAGTTTAAGCACTTTATTAATTATAAATTACTTTATTAATTTTATAAATATTAATTACTTTATTACTTAAGCACTGAATATGAGCACTGAAATTCATCATAGCACCCAGCACTGAACTTTTCCACCGAAATTCAATACAGTATTTTAGTGTAGCACTGGTTTGGCGGTGCATTTTAGCAATGAAATTTAGTGCGACACTTACCACTCAGATTCAAAACTAAATTTTAGTGTAAGGATTCTAGCACAGGAGTTACTATCATGGAAATTTAGTGCACACTGAATTCTAGCACTGGAATTTACCGCAAAAAACCAACAAATCCAATTTCTATATTGTCAATGTTTTAAATTTCCAAAATCACTGAATTCAAAATCTGAAAATTGTAAAATTCTTAACTTATCAATTCCCAAACTCCAAAAATCACCAGTTGTCAAATTTTATAAAAAAATATTATTTCCTCAAATAAATGCCCCTGAATTTTCAAAAGATGGTGGCAATAGGTTGCAGTAAATGGCGGCAGTCTGACAGATGTGTTCGTCTGCTCTGTTCGTTTGTACGTCTGTTTTCCGAAAATGTTTGATTTAAAAAGTTACAATATAATTTAATTTTTTCGTATCAGTACTATAGTTTTACTGTTTTAGAACTATAAAGTATTGTTTTAAATTTGTCGACGTTTATGTGTTGCGTTTATTTGTCGACGTTTATGTGCTGCGCTTATTTGTCGACGTTTATTTTTTGAAGTTAAACAGATACGGAACAGATTCACTATACGTGGCATGCCACGCTATATAAAGTAAATAATATTAAGTGAATAATATAATTCAGTATGTTTTATAGTACTATTGTATGCATACTATATTTTTTTAAAGTTATCGTCGATATGGAATTTGTTGGTGTCTGACCGATTTAATCGGGACCTCTGACCGTTTGATAACCGATAACTATCAGTATCGGTGTCATCGCGATTAATTTTTTATTGATACACAACACTTCTGATAGTGATTCACATTGTACTTTCCATTATTCCATATCGGCGATATTTTGCACGTAGACAAGACTATCGTAAAATAATCGGTACGTTTCTAAAGTGGTAAATGGCATAAATCCGTGTGCACGATATTTTTCTCGTCCGAAAACTCGTATGTCAAATAATCCGTTCTTAAGATAATTGGTACATCCCTATACAAATGCGTATGCACGATACTTTACATGTTCATTATTCCGTACGTGATAGAATTCCGAAGGTAAGATAATGCGTACATGTCGTACGATTTCCTGTACGTCAAATTTTCTTTATGTAAAACCTTGCCGTACACTAAATATGAGCGGTGGACCACTCATAGCGGTTTGGAATAAGCTACACTTCCCATAAGGAGGCTCGGGGGAGGTTGTAGGTGGGGGTGGGTTTTGCGGTGGGGGGAGGGAGCAGGGGGAGGGGTGGTGGGCGGGGTGGGCCCAGTGGGAAGAGTGGGGCGAGGGGGCGACCCGGGGGAGGGGGGAAAGTTGACTCCGCGGAATCTGGTACTAGAAGATATGCATTTCCGTTGTGACGCGTGTCGCTACATCGCCCATCGTTGTTGCACCGTGAATCACTACACCGTGAATCGCTATTAGCGTCAATGACTCTAATTGCGGTACCCCGTTTTTTTACCCAAATTCTCAAATAGAATTAATAAAAACCCTTTAAAAACAAATTAGAGTAACTGATTTCCCTCTAAACCCCCAAATTCCCAAATAGCGTAAATAACGCTAATTGTTTCATAACGCTATCTATTTCATTACGCTAATAGCGATTCACGGTGTAATGGTGTGAAGGAATCATTACATTAAATAACAAATTAGGGTAAAGTTCCATTAGGGGAAAAATGCCTTTGTCTACTTAAAGCCATACTTTTTCGTACTGTACCGTACCAAAAAAAAAAAAATGTCAGAAAAACAAGCCTACTGGATGAGGGATTTGATTCTCCACGTTTATGGGCGTAAACGTAGACCGTCGGATGCATAACTGGATACTCCATCGTCTGACACTTTCAGTTCGCAACAAGTAACCCGGAGTAGGTAAATTCTTAGCGCTTGAACGAATAACATCGTGCCTCGTGGAAAAGTGAACAAATATCCACGGCGACCGCGCGACCAGGTGGGTACACGTTGCATATGACATGTGCCTTCCGCCAGGGAGGATGGGAGGCCACCGGAAGACGCAAAAAAATCTTTGACGGAGGATATTGTTTCACGCGATCCACTAACCATTTTGACATTTTCGTACGCTTTCTTAAGTTTCGTCCGTTCGTACAGATTTTATTCAATACATCGTACGAGTCACCTTTTAGTCTTTTACCTTCGTTGGTACGAATACGTGGTCATAATTTGCTGCCAGAGATTCTTTGAAGACTACCAGAATCGTATTCTTTTATTACGTGGCCAAATTAAAGTTTGCCACGAAAAAGCAAATGTTGGTTACTGACCCGACACAATGGAATAGTCGCTTCAGTAAACAATTTTTTGATGTTTACAGAGACCGCGTAATGGAACAACGCTCTTAGTGTTTATACCTTTATTTTGTGTTCAATGGATTAACGCCAAGAAAAATTAAAGTTGATTTGAACATGTGACCCTATTTTGGATAATGGATACACATATCCCATCTCGTAACCGATATAGTTTGTGTTCACATTGTCGACGTTTAAAAGAGTGAGAACATGTTCGCGGCATAGTTCAAAAGTAAGTGACCGTACGCCAATACGATATGCCTATTGTATGCAAAACATACAATATGGCCTTAAGACCCATATTGTATTGGCCGCAAAATGAAATAAAATAGTATCAAGGTTGAGTTGCGCATTGATCGATAGAGAATTAAACGTCATGTCTAAATTTGAAAAAAAAATCGGACAAGAAAATATTTTTTTGTGAGTTTTGAGCGACTTTTAATATAAACCATCAGATTCGGATGATCTGACGCTCGTTGATGAAAGTAACGATCTAAGAAGATCACATGAAAATCCCATAACACAACTTACGATAGGACTCTCGTCAAATTCGGACGATCGGACGGTCGCTGATGAAAGTAGCGATTTAAGAAGATCACATGGAAAGCTTGTAACACAACTTACGCTAAAGGCGGCCTACAAAAGGCCTACCAAAAAACGCCTACTTTTGAAATATGGTTCGCGCGATTTCCCCCCGTCATTATTGCTAGGAATAAACGCTTGTCACTTGTCGACGCACTCAATTTCCCGAGTCAACGCAAATTAGAGTAATTGACACTGATTAAACCATACCGATATTAGCGTAAAGGAAATAATATAGCTATTGATTCTAGTGCTAAAATTTATGGGCCCCTAATTAGTGTTTAACTACGAATAGCTATCGAGGGTGTAAGTAAGAAAAAAAAATAAAAAAGATATGGAAAAACTTTATTACAGAAAGTGCGATGGAAAAACCATCAAAATACAAAAGGGGGTCAACAAGTAAGGGGGTAAGTAAGTGGCAAACAATAAGCCACAGAGTCAAACATGTTTTAGCGTAGCTGTTTTTAACAAAATGTCAACCCTAACAATTCGCTAACTCCAAGGGCGATGGGGGGTGTGTCTCTCTGCCCGGTTCGGGTAGGTTTAACTTGGTTTAGCTTCGTTCCGTACTAAAGAGAACCGATCACCTCAACCGTTCGATTGTTTTTGGAAGACGATATAGCATGCTCGGAAAGTGGAAACCCTAAAACCTGCTTCGTCAAACTTAACGTACTTCGTACAAAAGTACGCTATTTCGCTATACTTTTACAGTTTTACCACAAGGAACTTCAGTATTGTTCTATCAAGCACTGCAGTACAATATTCCCTGGGCTTGTACAGGTTTGAACCGGGTGTGGCTAGATCTGGCCGATTGAAGAGGTTTTTAAATCGCCCGAAACGAACCAAACCGGAAAAAACAGAAAAGCAGATTTCCATAGCCGAACGGTGACAAAACCGGCATACTTCGATGCAGATGGGTCACTCCCAAACCGAGCCGAAGTCCGTAGCGTGTTTTGTACCACAAAAGTACAGTACCCTAGTCCGTACTCCGGACTACGCGGCCCAAACGCATAGATTTTCCACGGGGATTTCGGGACGTCAATATTGACCGTCTGATTTAACAATATTATGTAGCATAAGACGGAATACATTGTAAAACCATAGACGGCTTCGTAAAATTTGAAAGGGTACAAATCACATTTGAAGCTATTATGACAAAAGAAATCCCCTCTTGAAGCAAATATAACGTTGGACTTTTAGCCGGTAACTAAGAGACGCCTGAAAGCGTGGCGACACGCCGCAATTTGGAACATATTGTGGAAGAAGCGAAAGTGTATTAAAAAAATAAAAACAAAACTAAATAAATAAATCGTTTAGGGTTAAACATCAGATGGACCAATATAATAAGGATAAATATGGATAACTTTTAATCAATATATTGTACCAATAAATATATTATAAGACGGTACATATTATTAATACTACATCTTGAATGGCTAGTGTAAAGAAATTTTTAGAGTAAATAAAAAAATAGTTTTATCAAATCGAAATTGGGTTCAAGGGCCTAAAGCCAACAAAAAATAACACTAATTTATACATCTAACAAAAAAATACAAACACATTCCCATATTGTAGTCGGTATAGCGTATGTTTACATTGCCATCGTTTGAACATGTGAGAACACGTTCGTACGATTTCCCCCCATCTTAACTATTAGAAATTAAATTTGAGGAGCTTTCTCGTGTCGACGTTGTTACCTCACATTTTTTCAGTACAAATGTCCCAAATAACAAGCAATTTTAAGTATGGAAAACCACATTTTGTACACTACAATATTAAAAAACCGTCCAAATAAGAGAAATAGACAATGATTAGGCCACACTTATATCGGTGTAAAAGAAAAAAAATTTATCAATTCTATTTTAATTTTGAGGGTCAAACTTTAGAAACGTCGAAATAATGTTATTACCACTATTATCGGTTCACAGTGTACTAAGGGTTAAAAAAATTTGGGGCAAAAAAAATGCTTCTTCACATCATAGTTTCCTTATTTTCTGAACGTGACACCACGATCGAATGGTATCATCGTTTTTTTTAGGTTTTCTCTTCCATAACATAAATAAAAAAACTGAATCACCTAAGCAATGTTTAATTGCAATAACGAGGAACGTAATGTCAAACACTTGGTGTGGTTTGGGCTAAACCGAAGTAACCACTTCTTACAAAGTCGAATTCTTGAAATTTCCTAACCATTTAAAACAATTTGGTTTGGTTCAACCAAATTGTGAAACCATTCAAATTTGGTCCGATTCAAATTTCGTCAAACGGGATTCGACAAATGTACTTGCATGATTGTTCAAGTATGTATGGTGTAGTCGTCACCCTATATGTAAACATGGCAAAATTTAACCCTAACGAAAAGAATAAAGCAATGTAGTACCTCTTATTTGTACTTTTTTGTGTTCCATTTTTTTTGTATTCCTTTAAAAGATAATAAAATAGAAAAAATCAATCTAATGAAAAATCACAAACAATTTAGGTCTTAAACATACATGAGATCAACAAAATAAGTTGCTTACGACTGAGCACATAGTTATCTTCTAATTACTCTAAAATTTACAATAGACAACATATAGTAGACAATAATACACACTTCCCAAAAATGACATCCTTTCCGATCCACATGCTCTACTACCCACCATAGTTCCTCACAAATCAAGAAACAAGTGGAAAAACTTAAACAATCAAAAAAAAAGGAAAGAGCAAAAGCCTGAGAGAGTGAAAAATTCACTGACTCCAAAAAAATTACAAAATTTTCCTCCTTGTGAGATTTCTACAAAAAGAATATTCGTCAATGCTTTTACTTCCTTTTGTCTAATAAAATCTCTCTCTTTTAAGGTGTGTCTCAATGATAAAAACTTTACCTTTATAAATTGTTTACAAAAGAAAATTCAGCGGAATTTTACGATAATTTAAAAAACCAAAACAAATCAATAAATATTAAAAAAATATAAATATTTATAAAGCCTCAAATTTTTAGAGGATAACTACATAAAACCAAAAATGAAAGCTAAAATGATGATTTTGTGGAAAGGTTTGACAAATTTTCTCAAATTTGATTCATAGTCGTCCGCATTCTTTCTCTAGATGTGCTTTTAACGCGATGCTTGGGCCATGGCGAAGAGATTCATATGGAGAAGGGGTGAGGGGAAAGGGAACAAATGACATGATAAGAAACATTTTGGAATATATTTGTGATGAAAATTTTCCCTTTTTTAAAAAGTTTAGCTACATCGGGGCGAGACCAGTCGATGAATATAGGGGGGCAAGGGAAAAGTAGTCGATGAATATAGGGGGCAAGGGAAAAGTAGTCGATGGATATAGGGGGACAAAGGAAAAGTAATCATAAGGATGGTTATTTTTTACGAATTACAAGAGGGAAGAGATTCTTCCCTCCCCTCCCCCCCCACATCTCTCTTCCTCACTGTCGTGCATGAGAGACAAGCAAGCGAACATGCATCACAACCAGAGTCATGCTAACCAACATATACACCAGCGAAAATAAATATGAAAAGACAAAAATTATATACACCATGAGAAGGAATAAAGGTGAAAATGACCTAAAGAGAGAAGGGGAGGAATACTCCCCTAGATTGAAGTGGAAAGAGAGAAGGGGAAGAATTCTCTCCTACTATGAGTGGACCCAATAATTAATACTAAGCCACGAGGTAGCCACTAAGCTCTCGGGTCTTCCATGTATTCTCTACAAGAGTTATCTCAAAGGAAAGCAACGAAGCAAAATAATCACTTCTAACCAAAATGAAGAAAATCGGAATTAACCAAAAATGACACTTTCCCAAGAAAACCGAAATGCCACACAAATAAATACACTCAAAAAAACCGTCCAGCTATCCGGAAAACGGCGCTGCTTGAAAGAAGATGCCCCACCGTCAGATAGAAAGGAGACAAAACAAAACAAACCAGAACTGCGATAAGGTGGTGTGCACATAACCGCCAGGAACGCACTCACGCAATTGAACAAGCTTTCACAGACCCATAGATAAAAAAAACCATCTTACAAAAAGGGAAAAAGAGGACAACCAAGAGGCAAATCGATGTGTAATAAGAGGCTTAACCACACTAGCCTGACTGCACGGCTAGCCTATTCAATTGCCGTTTAATCTCCTCCAGCTTTCTGGTACACGTAAGTGAGCCCACACTTCCCGCAGTAATGTCGGTCGAAGTGATTCGCCATGAAGGTTCCGGCACCACAGTCAGGGTTAGGGCATTCTTTCCTCAAACGATGAACTTTCCCGGAATCATCCACCTTATAAAACTGAAGCACGGCGAGCTTTACCTTCTTCTTCTTATGCTTCAACTTCTTCGGCTTTGTGTACTGCTTCTTCTTTCGCTTCTTCGCCCCACCCCTCAGACGAAGCACAAGATGTAAAGTGGATTCCTTCTGAATGTTGTAGTCGGCCAGAGTTCGCCCATCCTCCAACTGCTTCCCGGCAAAGATAAGGCGCTGCTGGTCGGCGGGAATGCCCTCCTTGTCGAGAATTTTAGCCTTCACATTTTCGATAGTGTCCGAAGATTCAACTTCGAGAGTGATAGTCTTGCCCGTCACTGTCACATGAGTAAGATCAAAAGCAAAAGCCGTGAGTAATCGGTTCAGTTTGCTTTCTCTTTCACGCCTAAGCCGAAGCGATTGCAGCAGACTGACAGCGACGAATGAATGTCCAACAAAGCCCTAAAAAAACCGTACAAAACCCTTATGTACCCTAAACAACCCGACGTACAGACTGCCTTGAGGCAGTGACAAGTAAGGCGTCGAGCACTCACGGGTCTTGACGAAGATCTGCATGGCTGCCGGCTGCGACCTCCGCTCCGGACTCGTCCCTCTTGACGGAGCGCTGCGCGCAAGAAGACCAACAGTTGTCGCGCGACCAGGCTTTGTACTGGGCCCTGCAGAAAGGTTTAGGGCTTTGAAGAGCGCGTACAATCGTACGCATAGGCTGAACTTTGAGCTCTGCAGTTTTGAACTTTGAATTACGGTACAGTACAGTTCTGTAGGGGCAACACTTGTGGGGTGGAATCATGGAACAAAGTGTAGAAATTGTTCTACTGTGACATTTTACGGTGCTTCAATTAAAAGAGTACTTTACTTTACCGTACTGTACGAATGAGCCGTATCTCACAAAGCGACAAACAATTCCGCCGTCCCCAGTTCCTATTTTCAGTGTTTTGTACTTGTTAGTGGCGGGGCAAAGTGTCCACAGTAGGGGGGGAGTGTACAGTTAACCCTTCTTCATACCAGCTCGTATTTCGAGAGGGCCGCCAGGGAGGGTTTACGAGTCGCCGCCACGTGGCGATTATGTGTCCTTCCCCCACTTCTTTTCTTCAGCTCTTTCAATTTTGTTGTCCTACCTGACTTGAAGGTAAACATCGGCCTTCAGTCCTTTACAAGTAAACCTTTCGTCTTTTTTCGAAACATAGGATTTTTGCTAAGTTTGTGAACAAGAAAGGCTACTCAGCAAGACGAGAATTTGCAAGACAATACAGCCATGAGTGAAGAGAAGAAGAAGAAGAAGACAAAGGTGAAGGAAGAACCAGTAGAGTCCACCATAGTCCCGACATCGGTCGGAGCCATCCAAGCCTCTACCGATTTTTTGATTCGTCCAGACAACAGCTCCGCCCATTTAGACACCTCCAACTGGCCTCTGCTTCTCCGCAATTATGACAAACTCAATATCCGAACAGGTCATTACACTCCTATCCCTCTCGGCCATTCTCCCTTAAAACGCCCTATTTTTGACTACGTCCGCTATGGCGTCATCAATCTCGACAAACCCGTCAATCCTTCCTCTCACGAAGTCGTCGCGTGGATTCGTCGTATACTCCGAGTGGACAAAACGGGCCATTCGGGAACTCTGGACCCTAAAGTCTCCGGCAGTCTCATTGTTTGTGTGGACCGAGCCACAAGGCTGGTGAAGGCTCAGCAGGGGGCTGGAAAAGAGTACGTCTGCATCGCCCGTCTCCACGCGCGGGCCGACTATACAGCTGTGGCTCGCGCCATAGAGACCTTGACAGGGGCGTTGTTTCAAAGGCCTCCACTCATCTCGGCAGTCAAGCGACAGCTTCGTATTCGAACAATTTACGAAAGTAAACTGATAGAGTATGACGAGGAGAGGCACTTGGTGGTGTTCTGGGTGTCAGTGGAGGCAGGGACGTATGTGCGAACGCTCTGCGTCCACTTGGGGTTGTTGCTGGGAGTAGGAGCACATATGCAGGAATTGCGGCGAGTGAGGTCGGGTATAATGGGGGAGAAGGACAATATGGTGACCATGCACGATGTGCTCGATGCACAATGGCAGTATGACAACTATAAAGACGAGAGTTATTTGAGGAGGGCAATCATGCCCTTAGAGGTTTTGCTGACTACGTACAAACGTCTAGTTGTGAAGGATTCTGCTGTGAATGCTATTTGCTATGGTGCAAAGCTCATGATTCCGGGATTGTTGCGATACGAGAACAACACCGAGGTAAGGAACTCTTTTTTGAAATCTGCTTATTCATGAACCCTTCTAACTCGAGTCATCAATTTCGTAAGTCTGCCACTATCAGTCATTTGGTGCAAAATTATGTCCTTGGTCGGTGGGTTCTTTGTTATGACTTATTTTCTGTTCCAATGTTGTTTTTTTCCATTGTATCTTTGTCCGTATTATTAATTGACTTATTTTGCGGTGGCATTTGGCCCACTCCTGTTAATCTGAAGTAATGATCTTATGTCTTGCCGCAGGTGGGAGAGGAAGTTGTCCTTATGACCACAAAGGGAGAAGCCATCGCTATCGGTATTGCGGAGATGACCACTGCTGTCATGGCAACCTGTGACCATGGAGTAGTAGCAAAGATCAAGCGTGTAGTTATGGAGAGAGACACGTACCCACGGAAGTGGGGACTTGGTCCTGTTGCTCAAAACAAGAAAAAGATGATAAGCGAGGGTTTACTCGATAAGAATGGGAAGCCCAATGAGAAAACTCCAGCCGAGTGGCTGAGAAATGTTCCGGATCTGCGGATGGCGTCTGACGCTGATATTGCGAGAGCAGCCGCGGCTAAGGAGGCAGAAACGACTGAAGGTAAGACAGGAGATGGGGAGGGTGATGGTGAGGATAAAGATAAGAAGAGTGCAAATACGGAGGTCCCCGTGGAGGAGACGCCAAAGAAGAAGAAGAAGAAGAGGAAGGCGGATGCAGAGGAGGAAGTTGGTGAAGAAGCCAACGGCGAAGCTGTAGAAACAGAAAAGAAGAAGAAGAAGAAGAAAGTTTCCGCGGAAGAGGCTGTAGAAGCTGAGGTAGAGCAGAAAGAGAAGGAGAAGGAGAAGAAAAAGAAAAAAGCAAAAGAGGAGAGTACAGGACATGAAGGTGAGATTCAGGTTCAATCAGAGAAGAAAAAGAAGAAAAAGGATCAGGCTGCGGTGACCACTGAGGCGGATGAAAATGCAGGTGAAACTCCAACAAGTGAGAAGAAAAAAAGGAATAAGAAAAAGGAGGAGGAGTGAGAGAATAGACAGCATAAAGAAGATGCCGGGTTCTGCCCGGTTCCTTTTGAAGGTTAGCTATTTTGCAGATCTATGCTATTTTCCTGCGTTGGTTGTTAATGTTTCCAGTGCCTTCTTAAGAATTTTATTCCCAGAAAGGGTAAAACTACAAGGAAAACTGCAAGGAAAAAGGAAAACAATACCATATGGTATCCAAATGGATACCTCACTGCTGTTTGTTCTTTAGCTGAAGGCTGAGTGAATCATGTGGCACATCCATATTCAACGGAGTACTCTGATGCAATGCCCCGTTCTTTGTTAGTTTGCCCTTTTCCATGTGTTAGTTTTTTTGCGGTGTTTTCATTCTAGGTTGTTCTGTGTTCTTTTTTTTATAGTTTTGTTGTGGTTTTTGGTTTCTTTTTTTCCCGTATACTAAGTTGGTTTACCATTGCGCTTTTAAAATAAAGCTCTGTTTTTACTGCTGGAATTGGGCTGGGAAAGTGGGGGTGTGACAATTGCCGCATAAATCCTTGCGTGATTGCTGCTTTTGCTGTCTCTTGTCGCCAGCTGGACATCTGGGAGCTTACGCTGGTCTTAAGTCTGTGGGTAGGTCATGGCTCCATTGTTCAGTTTGCTGGGCAAAAGGTGGCCCTTTTAAAAGGGTAATTACACTAAAGCGACTATTGGCTCGTATTTGCAGAAATCGTATGGAAAACTGTAAGAATTTAAATCGTACACTCTGTATGATAACTGTGATTACAACGTCAGTAATTGCGTGTGTGTGAATACCGTAAAAGCCAGAAGTATGCAAACAGCAGATGGATATACAAGGTGCATTTGACCATGTGGTTTGCGGTGCATTCTGAGGGATGGAGCCCATGACTGCCTTATTTTGCAGTAGCTGTTGGTTTGCTCTTTCCTTTTGTGATTCTTCACATTATTATTCTTGCCTTAGATTATCATTTTATTGTTGTGCATAATGTGTGCGACATTGACATTGTAACAATGGCCCCTGTTGTTGTATAAAGTGTTGAAAATTGATACTAGTTTGACTTACAGAAATTCTCAGTTATAGTGAATCTGCAACCATGAATATGTCCAATTTGTATATTTGGTTTTGAAAGTATGGTTGTACTGTAGTTTGTAGGTGTGGTAGTAGAATTTGTTGTTTTTCTGAGTAGTCGAAGTGCTTTCTGTCACCACAAAGGTTTCCGGTTTTCAATTGTGAGGAAAAGATACCTTCCAGTTTTTTTTGGGTTTTTGAAGTACTTTTTGTCAATGCACAGGTTCTCCTGTTTTCAATTTCGTGGAAAAGATACATTTCAATCCCTTGCCTTAAAAAAAAAATCCAACAATATGCCAAAGAAATCTTGAACACTAACAATGATGGGCGGTGTGGACAATTTAGATGAAAATTGTTGAGCCCACAGTGGCGATGCCTGTCTGCCCATGAAACTGCAAGATCCCAAGCCTGATCCAAAGCAAACGAAAGCTTATTCATTTTGGCTTTCCCTTTCTCTTCCATCCATGTACTCTCGTGGTTTACTGTTGCTCGTTTCTAGTAAAACTCGTTAGTTGCTCCCAATGTTGCAGTCAACACCACTCCGACCACAAAAATGGGCGTTAAACTGTCGAAGGCTTGAGCACAATTCGTGTTTGCACCATGCACGCTTAAATAAAGGAAAGTAGCTCTTTTAAGCAAAGATACTTTCGAAATTTTGGAATTTTTGGAACATTTCATATGATCCGAGCTTCCGGAGGCAGAAGCTTCTGGTTCTGTACGGGCCCGCCTTCCTTCATGGTTCTACTTCAGGAGCTTCGCTGTTGACTACACCAGTTTCTCCACTACGTTACACGCGTGCTCAATATTCGCCTCAGGTTCAAACTTGGGCTTTGTCATCCACCTTCACTTGGATCCCTCGTTTGCTCGAACAGTTGTATCTTGAATTATAATAAATGTTACAAAATAAACCTTACCAATATTAGAGTAAAGGGAAATGTAATGCTATTAATCCTATTTTATATGCAGGGGACGTAATTTAGGGGCGCCAATACAATGTGTCGCTAATAGCAATAACGATTCATGGAATAATAACATTGGTTCAAACTCTTGTCAACGAAATTTCAGGATGATTATAGTAGGTGCTTAAAAATATACGTGTTGGTGGGTAGAATACAAATTAGTAGTGTTGTGTATCGGTGAGTTCCATTTCGTCAATAACTTCAACAAACAATATATCCATTATCGTTATCGGTAAAGGTACCGATATATTTCGCTGACAACAATTGTTGTGATGTATCGCCAATATATCGACACCGGTAAACGACAGCCAAATATACCCCTAAGGGGAAGGGATTTTTTTTTATGGTCGGGTGTGGTAATTCACGTACAGGATACTGAACCGTACGTCATAAATACGGAACAATAAATATCGATTTTCGATAGGCCTAAAAAAGTTACAAGTTGGTTAACGGTAAAAGGCCACCGATACACAACACAACAAATTAGTAGTGTTGTGTATCGACAAGAAACTTATCGCAATTAAACCGATACTGATATCGGTTATCGAACGGTGAGGGGTCTCAATATATCGCTCCGAGACCAACAAATTTCTTATCAGCGATAAGTATTACGCCATACAATATTACTTTATAATATGAAATTCTATGGGCTCCATTGCCCACAGAATTCGCAGATCCAAAAGAAGCTAATCTAGATAGTGCCCACTCCAAGTTGATATAAACCCAAATGAATGATCCCTTGACAATGAGAATCCCAATGCACCTTCACCCCTGTGAAGAGAAGACCTTCTGTGTGCTCAGTTCCACCACAGAATGCAAAGCTTGAATATGTGTTTTGGACAATATTCCCCACTTTGACTTTCCCACTGAATAAGTGCCACCCTGGCACGCAAAGACTCTGACCGACTACACCCCTGCGTAGCTTGGACTCCCCTCAGTCCGCAGCAAAAAGAATCACTGAATTTTCTCAACCGAGCATTAAGTTATGGCTGGTCAAAGATGACCTTTATAGTTACAAGCTCTCTTAGAGAGAGGTACCGAAATATCACTAAGTCTTAGTCTGCCTACTCATGACTACCTACTACTAAACCCTAGTCCAATAGGAACACTATATAGTACAAGAAGGTACGATGGGCGATGTACTTATTCTACGGCCATTGTACGACATGGTCTACAAGGTGACATGTGCCAAATCAGGAGCCATGGTTCCTCCTCCCATCTTCTCCGGTGTCAAATAATGTGGCGCCACGTGGCACCGTGTGACGCTATCCCCAAAGGCCGCCGAAAGCTTATTGCGGGTGGCGGCTGTAATGGTGGCCGTCCGATCAGTTATATTTATAGGGCTTCAATTCGCTTCCATGCATGAATTGATTAATGCGCGTTTTCGTTAGTCTGCTGCGAATTAGTCCTTTGAATCAATAGGTAAATATGCGTGAAACTTTCTACGTGTAACGTTTCGTTAGTGACATAATGGATAAGACGTTGGTCTATTTGGTTGTCTAGAGTTCCCAGTACAAATCCGGCCAGGGGCAGTATTTTGCTAAAACTAGTAAAATACTTTCTAATTCATTCTGCCTCCTTCTAAATGATGTGGCAACCATGGCGTGCCTTTGGTCCTCTCTTTCTCTCTCTTTACATTCAAACTAAAATATAGAAGTGAACTATTAGTCACCTCTTTTCAACACTCTATTTATTTTTCCAATACAGACCTAGAAAATACATAAATTTCAACATAATATAATGTATTATTTTGTTGACAATATAAAGCGTGGCATGCCACGTATGACAATCTGTTATGTGCGTTGTATAACAGACTTTGGTACAGCCAGTTATCCATATATATGTACAGAAAAACCGTACATTTATCGCCAATAGTTATCGGTACCGGTGATATCGTGGTAAAAAACCGATAATATCTGTTTTTCGTCGCAGTAACACTGGTAACGATGTATCGTGCCAATCATAGTTCAAAAGTAGGTGAAAGTAGCACCATACAATATGCCTATTGTATGCAAAACATACAATATGACCTTAAGACCCATATTGTATTCGGACCTATTTGGACCAATTAAAACATTCGAACAAAAAATTGGACCAATTAAAACATTCCGACCAAAAATATTTGTTTACACCGTCAGATTCAGACGATCGGACGGTCGCTGATCAAAGTAGCGACCTAAGAAGATCACATGAAAAGCCCATAACACAACTTACGCTAAAGTCGCCGACCAAAGGCCTACCATAAAACGCCTACTTTTGAACTATGGTGCCAATATATCGATTATCGGTAAGCCAGAAAAAGGGACATATCGATTATTGGCAAAACCCTACCGATATACAACACTTCAAATTAGACAAATGCCTATATCATATGCGCATTGCAAATTTCAAAAATTGTGCACCCTAAAGACCATATATTTCCGTACTATGTCGTCACCATTTACTTCAGCGTTCCGACAAGAAACATGACCTTTTTACGCCGACGGGATGCAATATTTTAACAGAACACCATCGGGGGACAACAACGAAAGGGGAAAGGACAAAGAAAGTTAATGGCCGCGCATATGTTTTGTGGAATTAGGGTGGGCTCCTATGTTGTCGTAAATTACTGTAGTCATGCTACTTTGTTTTATTCAAACTTTTAGGGTACGTCCCCATGTATTAAAGTATTTACTTTTCTCTGTCTTTTTGCCCTAAAATCCAGGAAACTTTGAAAAAAACTTTAACCGTACGAGAAAACTATGTTTATCAAATTAAAGTATACGTCAATTCATACTTTGGATGTACGGCATGTTTGTCGTCATGTGAATGCATTTTGGCGTTTTCCCCTTTTCGACCCCCGGGCAAGAGAATCCAGCCCAAAAAGAAACATAAACCAAAATCACCTCGAGGAGGTGATTTTAGTTCAAGTACGGCCCAAACAGCGAATGAAAAATGACCCACGCACGCGCCACAAGAATGTGAAAATTTTAGGACGAGGGAGAGTCCTCGCTATTTTTCTCCGTGCCCGTCACGCGCATGTACGGAAAAAAATATGCAGGGGTCTCGGACCTCCACTTTCATTCATGGGGTCCTTTGCAAAATTTTGCGCCGTCGTCGCCTCTCCCCTCTCCCTCTCACACTATCGCTTTTATCTCACACTATGTAGAATGAGACACGACAATATTGGTATAAAATGAAAGATATATTTAAAATATTACTTTTGACAATTTTAAGGTTTTTTTTTAATGGCAAATCGAGCGAGAAAAGTAGAAAAAACGAAATCGGAAAACCATGGCAGAAAGTTATTGAATCTGTGACGTCGACGTTGTCACATGTGAGCGTGACGTCACAATATCACCAAACCCTAAACATCTACGATTTCACAAAAATCTAGACGTCTACCACTGTCGCTGTTTTTGTTGGCGTCACTAATCGTCGGAAGTTTCGTAGTCGGCTTCAATCGTCACAAGTTGTACCTACGTCTACAACCGTCACATTCTAAAGTTCCGACTTCATTTTCGCACATAGGGACGCTCTTCAAAGTAGTAGGGAGAATCCTTACTACAGTCCAAAATACTTTATCAAAATACCGATTACATGGGGACGTACCCTTACTACAGTACTGTACTTTTCAGAGTATTCCGATGTTCTAAAACGAAATCGTTCCTTAGAACAAGATTAAGTTACGGATACATGGGAGGCTACCCTTCCTATACCGCACATTTAATCTATGTTTCAAAAGCATAGTTGTTCAAATCGCGCGATTTTTTCCTTTTTTCCGATTAAAACGTATAATTCGTGACTTTAGAATAAATCGGAAAAAAGCGCGATGTACTTTCTGTCCGGTAAACTGAACGCGAAATTTACGGAAATTGTACGGTATATACAGCAACTGTACGGTTTTGTTCCAAAAAAGTACGGAATTCGACTAAAAGACACGTTGCACTTCGTAGTACACCGTGAATCGCTATTAGCGTAATGAAATAGATAGCGTAATGAAACAATTAGCGTACTTTACGGTAAATTGTGTTTTTTCGGGTACACCATGATACTAATTTATCATGTACTCTAATTTGTAAACTGCTTTGTAAAAATTTTCAGCACATAATATGTCCACACTAAAACATGAATATGTACGAAACTGTTCAAATCGTACGCCGTCGCGTTTTTTTGACATCTGCGTATGCCGGAAAATATTTACGCAATTATATTTATTATATTTTATGTACTTTTAAACTTAAAAATGTACGAAATAGTACAGATCTGGTTGTCCGTACACCACACTATTTAAAAGGGAACTAAATTACAGTTATGAACCGCATTGAGCGGGGTACCTCAAATAACGTGCAAAAACATTTAGCGTACTTTATTCTATTTGAGAATTTGCCCCAAAAAAAGGGGTACCCCAATTAGCGTCATGTACGCTAATAGCGATTCGCGGTGTACTTTCTATCCGGTAAACTGAACAGAAATTTTACGGGAAACGTACGAAATTGTATCAAAATTGTACGGAATTTGACGAAAAGAGACGGGAACTGTACGAAGAATGTACAAGCTGCGGGATATGTGAAATCTATTTTAGTTTACATGTACGAAGTAGTACGGATGAAAATTCATTAACGATTTTTACGATTTTTTCAAAAGGTTCAATGCGTTTGTTACGTATAGTTCGTCGCGATTAGATCGTTCGCACTAAACGCCGTGAACAACTATGTTCAAAAGTTAAAAAAAATGTTACTGTAGCTTAACGATTTACCCGGACGTTCTATACTTCTAGTTTTGTGACGAGATCGGTAGCGGTTACCAAGGCTTTGTCGCGACGAGGAAGGAAGGAAGCCGCTTGGGTCACTGTTATATGCGAGGAATTACTTTTGGATTTCGAACGTTTTAAGAAAGCCGGTATGAAGATGTCCACCACAATTCTCGGGGACATCGCTAGGAACATAATAAGAGAAAGGAGGAAAGAGTACGGCCCGGAATGGTTCAACAACGACGGGTCCAAAATACATCTAATCATAAATAAAAGGTGGGTCAAAGGTGTTAAGAGAAGCACAACATCGTTGTGCGTGCACGAAAGGGGAAACTACAATGTAGTCCCGAGAAAGAGGGATACATTGAGCGTACCGTAGCCTTCCACATGGGCGTTCTAAAGAAAGGGTTTGATTCTAAAGAGTCACTCTTCATTACGAATATAGTGTAATGATGTTTCTTTTTTTTGTGTTTTGTATACGTTGTATTCCCTACTTAAATACATCTAAAAAAAATGTTTTGGTTTGGTGGCGCATGTATACCAGGAATTTTCAACGAAGACCTGATGGAAAACATGGGCGAAACTCACATAATACTTAACACCGATAATGGAAAGACTTTGGGGTTTAGAGGGGATGATGTGGTGAAATTCGCCGACGTCGCTGGAGGAGGTGAATCCATGACTCTCATGGTGCGAATAAATGGAGGGGTGAACGCTCGTATCGAGAACCCGATGATAATTTTGCAAATCGTGGCAAAAATTACCCGATACAAGGTTTACCGGACAACGTCCCGGGTGTGTTTTTTCTCCCTCATCTAATCTTTTCATTTTATTTTTTATGTCTTTTTGTCTTTGATGAAGGTTTCTCTATTTCTCTCCATCTATGTTTTTGTGTTTGATTTTTTTATCTATATCTATCTACCTTCTCCTCTCATATTTATTCCCCCTTCTCCTACTACACAATAAGGAAAACTTTGTTTTATAACTCTCTAACTTCTCTTATCTCAAACAATGACTCCTATTATAAGCTACTTATGGTACATGTAGCTTACTTTCCCTCTAATGCAAATGTAAGCAAAGAATACAAAATGTTATTTTTTTTCTTTTTTGGGTCTATTATATAACTTGGATGGTGTTTGTTACCGGACTGGTCCGAAAGGTTGGAATGATAAAACGGTGTTCCCAGAATGGGTCGAAGAGGCAAGGTCTTACCAAGGGGATCGAGATGGACGTCAAAATTTTTTGTTCTTTCCTTCTTTTTCGCGCTAGAAAACGGTCCATCTTTGAACCACCATTGTCGTCGTAAGTTTGAAAAACTGCAAGTTTGTTTTCGCGCCTATGTTTGATGACTTCGAAGTGTATGACTTGTCACCGGACACCTTGAATCAGAGTTACGTACCAAAAATTTGGTATGAACAAAACCCGTTTTTCGTTGACTTAGGGGATAATCATCGGAATGGGCAAAAAGCAAAAAATGCTCCTGTGGGAACAGGCTATCAGTTTTTATGTGCTGATGTTGGATGTTCCATTGTCACGTAACGACATGAGAGCGCGGTGCACCACTGCTAGACATTCATTTGTTTTGTTTCTATGTCGCAGTAGCACCTGCTTGCTATCGTTAATCACTTAATTGGTTTTCAGAATCAAAAGTACACCATGAATCGCTACAGAATGACACGGTACGTTACGGTACTAATAACACTAATTCGGCGTCCCTAAACTTTGATCCTCGAACCTAGAATAGAATTGAGAATTTTATTTTCTCATTTACGCTACAGTGGTATAAAAACGGTTTAATTAGTGTAAATTACTCTACTTTGGACTGTTCCTAAATAGTGTAATGTACAAAATGGTGTCATTTAGTACTAAATTTGCTCGTTATTTCGTAAAGTCGTAGAAAAAAAGTGCTTGAAAACAGCATTGCCACGGGAAAGTGAGTGCGTCGCCGCGACAGGTTCTCAAGAGTAAAGACAGGGAAAAGTCCAAAAGTCGCACGAATCTGTTCCCACGTCGACCACAGTGCTGTATTGTACTTTACATGTGAACATTGACTGTCGCCGACCAAGTGGACACGCGTATCTAGATTATTAGTGGTAGATGTATAAATTACTGTAGTTTATTGAGTGTTGACGTTCGACCCTTAAACTCAAAATAGAGTGAGTAACACTATTTTGTATTTACTATTTCCCCCAGTAATTTATCCACACTAGTATAGATTAACGGTGCAGTCAATATGCTGTCATTTTGTATGGACTTTGTACAAAGTCTATACCTATTTGTACTTGCTGCCCCAAGCTTTGAGTGGAGGAATATTGTACCTTCTGTTTCTGCGAATCGTGTTTCCTTTCAACTTTAGTACTTTACCCTTACCCTTAGACTGACGAATGTAAGGTTGTTATTGATGCCACCGACTCAAATGGAAGGTTTACCATAGACGCATGTCATTGTACGGATATATGCGCAAATACCATAGTTTAAAAGTAGGCGTTTTTATGGTAGGCCTTTGGTAGGCGCACAAAACTTGGCACTAAACTCGCGCAGAGTATGCATACTGTATGGGTGTGCGTTGTGGACACTCTTGTACGAATGTACGAATCTGACGTAGGATCATAGTACAACGCACGCCGCCGGACGAAATGTTTTAGCGAACTGACACGGCGTGGGATGACATTCCGCGGAAAAGAAAACCCGGAATATTTTTTTTTATCGTCCCATATTGCATGGTTGGTCAATTTGCGGTTTTATTTAGTGTGGTCTTCAAAATTGCAGACGTTAATATGACTGATAGTCCTATCGTAAGTTGTGTTATGGGCTTTTCATGTGATCTACTTAGATCGCCTACTTTGATCAGCGATCGTCCGATCATCCAAATTTGACGGTTAAAATAAAAAATACCTCAAAACTCACAGAAAAAAAAATTGTCCGAATGTTTTTTAAAATTTAGGCATGACGTTTAATTCTCTATCGATCGATGTGCAACTCAACCCTGATACTATTCTTTTTCATTTTTCGACCAATATAATATGGGTCTTAAGGTCATATTGTATGTTTTACATACAATCGGTTTATTGTATGGGCCTACTTCCACCTAATTTTGAACTATGGTAAATACTTAATGGTGATGTACCTCGCTAGGTACATCAAAATTTCAGAAAAATTTGAGACGCGACACGTCGGAGAATGAGCATACGTGTCAAGATGGCAACCGACGGGATATACGCATTCAAACATTCAACCGGAAGCACAAGAAAAAACTCGTAACGCACTTTCGTCACGCTACTTTTGCTGGCGCCCATTCGTCACACTATTTCTGGCAACGCTCATTCGTCACGCGAAAGAACAGAAACCCTAAAAAATTGAGGTGGTACCTGACAAGGCGTCTACAAAGAGCACAAAAGTTGTGTTGTACGATGACCTGGTACGCACGTACATGGTACGCAAATGACGATTTTTTGTCAGTGTGAAAATCTTGACGATTTTTAACATCCGAATTTAGCTTACGTGGTACCACTATATTTCGAGCACGTGGATTACAGACTGTGCGATAGAACATCGTTCAAAATGTAGCATCCTGTAATGTTGGCCGTACAATTACAGAATGTCCTAATGTAACTTCAACATAAGCGTATTATAACCGTATACTAAGAAATAGGCGTATAGTAAGCGTATAATAAAGATAAAGTGATAAATGTATTATAAACGTATTATAAAAGTATAATAAACGTATTATAAAAGTACGTATTATAAACGTATTATAAAGGGGATGTCCGTACGATACGCTTACGAGAAGCGTACGATCCGAAGCACTCCGGGTTAAAGCCGTTCCGCACGATTTCGAATTTTGTTTAAGTGCGATTTATATTTTACGAATTACGAATCGAGAGATTGCAGCTACAGTACACCGCGAATCGTAATTAGAGTAAATTACTCTAATTCGGTCGCTCGAAATTTCGACTCTATCACATCAAATAGAGTAAATGATTCTAATTTTTTCATTATACTATTTAAGGTAAGGTTTAATTAGCGTTTTTAATTCTAATATATGTTCGTTATAAATAGTGTGGAGTGCGGACGACGTCTGACCGTGCAAAATTGTACTTTTATAAGTAAAAAAGTACATATAATGACTCAATACGGGCCATTATCATGAAACTGCGATTTAACAAACAGCGTAGTGCAAACGTCATAGTGACGATAAACTGTACTTTTTGTCAGATTCTGTACGAATACCTTTTTTACAGTAGAGGATATTAACTTGCCAAATTAGAGTACACCGCATAAATTAGAGTAAATTCCTTTTTGAAACAGTTCTATCACATAAATTAGAGTAAATTACTCTAATTATTTTTTTCTCTTTTTTTACTCTAATTTTTTCATTACTCTAATTACGATGCGCGGTGTAGTGCATGGAAGTATGGGACTATGGGTAAACTCATATTCTGAAGAGTTCGAACTAAAACATACTGTTACCACAAATTATTGCTACAAGTACAACATATAGGAAAGGTACAATGAGATCGTGAAGTTGGATAACCTGAACTGTTTGAGCGTCCCCTGTTACAAGTGTCTAAACCTTAAACAAACATGTGACTGACTACGTCGAAAAGGAACACTACAGCCGGTTACATGGATGTATCTGGACCAAAAATGTATATCGACGAATGTTAATTGATCATGCAAAAGACTCATATTATACCAAAACAGTTCGAACGAGCTCGAAAAGATTGAACTTTAAATGTGTTGTTCTAAGATCAATTTTGAACTATGGCAAACCACGTTTTGAGATATATCGAGACGACATGAGACGCGTTTGATATTTGAATAATATCGCATATGGAATGCACAAAATTACAACTAAAAAAAGTTGATGACCATCAAAGGTAAAAGACCAAAGCCTTGTAAAGCACTAAAAGCACAACAAAGGTTGTTTGAAAGCATAAAGAATAAAGCAAGGACAAAAAAAAAAAACTAAAGGCTACAAACTACCAACGACACTACACTGCTAATTGTTATTAGTGTTAAAAACAAAATTGCCACTTAAAACCTCTTTTCTTCTTACTCACATATCGGATTGGGGATATGACGGTTGCGATTGAAAGATAATATTATTAACTCTGAGTTATTCTCACTAAATTTGCCATCAAGCAACACCAGAATGTATTCATGAAAGGATAAAAAACACAAACGAATGCGCAGAAAATTGACAAATTGCGGAAGTGAATTTAACTCACATCGAATATCAACCAACTCACATACATTAAATCCTCATGAACATAGATAGAGACAATACAAAATTCAGAAAAGGAATTTTGACATTAATTCTCATACATTAGTTCTACAATAGTTACTCCTTAATTTCTCCTTAGTTGTTTCTTAGTTGTTACCTAATCCCTCACTAGCTACATCTAGAAATCTAATTCTAGATGTGTCACATGTACCTGGACGCAAAATAGAGTACGACGCAAACTGAAAATTCGCGAAACGAAATATCTAGAAGTACCGTACTTTAAGTATAACGTAATTTACACGAAACGAAACTTCTAGACGTACGTGCACGAACCGAGAGTACTAAAAGTCCCGCATACAAACGAAATAGACCAAACTGTTCACACTATCAATCGAAACTGAAAACCTCCTCCTCGAGATCTCCATTGAGAAAAGCGGTCTCCACGTCCATCTGATGAATATGCTTCTTCCCGGCTGCCGCCAATGCGATGATCATCCTCAAAAAATCAGACTTGACCACAGGAGCATAGGTCTCTGTATAATCCACTCCCTCTTTCTGCTGAAATCCCTTACATACTAATCTTGCTTTATACTTAATTATTTCACCAGAAGCACCAGTTTTTGTTTTAAATACCCACTTAGAATCTATGGCCTTCTTTCCCTCAGGTAGTTCTACTTCCTCCAAAGTCTCATTCTCAACAATAGATTTATATTCTTTATCAAATGTATCTTTCCACTTAGACTCCCAATCACCCGAATTTCTAGCTTCCGTATAAGATTTCGGGTCACCACTTACACTCTCTTGCAGTAATTGCTATAAAAGGAATTCATTTAACTTAGCTTCTGAAATAAAATTATGAGATTTATCACTAGCTTTCATTTGAAGACTTAATCGCTCAGGTGTTTTTCCTTTATTTTCTCGATTGCTTCTCCTAACAACCACTTTTTCTTCCATTAAATTCTTTTCACTCTTCTCAAAAATTGATGGCATACTCTTTTCACTGATTTGACTTTTCAAAGATAACTTTTAACTCTCAGACTTATCATCACTCAAATTGGATTCCAAATCAGATTTACCAGAAGTTGAAACTTTACCAAATTTCGGTTTCCGTTTCGGAGTTTCATAATGATCGTCTTCCTCGTCCGACGAATCCGCCACTTCGAACCCCTCCAAACTGTTTTCTTCTTCATAATCCAAGTTTCGCTTCATGCTGTCGGAATATTCCATGGCCGCTTTTAAATTCTCGTGGAAGTTAACATTTTGTGACTCCACTACGTTTCGCGTCACAGGATTGAAAATTCGGTGTTGATTCGAATTCGCACTATATCCGACGATAATTCCACTCCAACTTCGTAGACTAAACTTGCCGGTTCGTTTTTTTTAGTCAATATATACGGTCACCCGGCAACCCCAAATTCTTAAATGTCGTACGGACGGAACTCGTCTTTCTCCAAATTTCTTCAGGCGTCTTCTCGCCAGAAATCGAAGTCAATCTTCGATTACACACATAGTTTGTCGTGACTATGGCTTCTCCCCAAAGCGAAACATTGTGATTTGTGTTATGAAGCATCCCAAGCACCATTTTTGCAACGTCCTATTTTTCCTTTCGGCCACTCCATTAGATTCGCGTGAATAAACGGCGGTAAATTGTTGCTTGATTCCTCGCTCCTCACAAAACTCATTAAACGCGATATATTCTCCACCATTACCTGACCTCCTGGCTTTCAATTTCTTGTACGTTTCCCTTTCAACCATTGAAACTCTGAGACCTCCATAAGTCCTCAGAATGGACAGCTTCCAAGAAGCCTCTAGGAAAACCCTGACCCCTTTGTGTTTCAGCAAGAACAACTGCTACCCTGGTAGACAAAAACTTTGACCACCTTCACCCTTGTGAAGGCAAGACTCCCCTGAGTCGATAGCAAAAAGAATCTTTGATTTTGCTCCCTGAGTAGTAAGTTTTGGAGGGTCAAAGTTGACCTTTTGTACAGAAGCTCTTTGGGAGAGAGGGTCCTATCTCCTAATTTTTCTAAGTCCTATCTCTTTTACAAACTCTATCTACTGATGTACGGAGCCAATCATATTACACTTCTGTACACAAAAGTACAACTGCCGGTGTACTTTCTATACGGACACTGTACGACATAGCCTAAATGTCTACACGTGGTATATCCGGATTTGCTTCCTTAATCCTCGGAGATGTCGCGATCCAATGTTATTTTGCCACGTGTCATCCGATGTGGCGATGACCAAAAACCGTCGAAATCCTCTACCGCGATATCGGCATTCATTCCGGCCGTCCGATTAAATGCACATTTAATCGTAGTCGTAATAAATACATACGAGGTATTCGTTTCGCTAAAGAAACAAATGCGCGGTATTCGTTTCTTATCCGTGCCGTAATTCGTACTTTTACATTACTGGATCTATGTATCTCGTAAACAGTTTCAATTAAATGAATTATCCTACGTGGTAATGTTTAATTAAATATCAAACCATATAGTACGTAACACTAGGTCTAGACTTAACGGATAAGGCTATCGGCTACCGGCTGCTTACCGTCCGTCACGTACCAGGATCAAATCATGGTCGCAACATAAATCCTTTTAGTAAATAAACCCCTAACGGTAAATAAACTAATGTATATTTCTCGAATACCTCTAGATAGCCTAGGTAACCATGGCTCTAGCTTCCTCTCAAATTTCTCAGTGGTTGCGACAAGGTTGAGAGCTAGAGAGAGAAGTTAGAGGTAGACTGCCTCGACTTTTTTCTATATTTCTATTGAGACTTAAAATACTTAAAACGGACCATTAATTTCTACAAATAGTACTAATTCCATGCGATATGTTTCATTTCGTGCGCAGGTATGCGATTTTTGAAGTATGGACGCAAAATATCGTTTTGGCGACGCATCGCGATTTCCGAAAGTATTTCGTGCGGTATATTTTGTTTCGTGCGTACGTACGCAATTTTGGAGTATAGACGCAGAGTATCGTTTCGCGACGAGGCGCGATTTCCGGGAGCGTTGGTGGCGCTTCGATGTACTTTTATTCTTTAAAGTCGTGAACCCACGTAGGTTCACGCATGCATGTAGATAAGGAGGGTTTTTACCTTTGGATTGTTGATTTTGTTAGGCGTACGGTAGACGATGTTGGCCGCCTATTGGCCAACATCTTTAGTGGTTCCATTCATGTAAAGTAGGCTAGACTTAGGCTAGTTTTGCTCTAGGCGTAGCTTAGCCCCAACTTAGGCATTCTCAGACTTAGAGAATTTAGCTTTCGGAAAAGAATTTTCTCTTGGCGGCGGAGCTTTTCTCTTGCTCTCTCTCTTACCAATTGCTCAAGTTTCTTCTTTCCTTTTGCTAGCTAGTGTTGAAAAATATATATTTTATGTTCTATCTTTTGTTTTTGGGTCCTGCAGTTCTCATACTTGTCGTAGTCACTGTGAATTGGCAGGCAGCCATGTCTGCCTTAGACAAATGGGGAGATAGGCAGAAGATTAGGCTCCTGCAAAAGTAATGTTGCCACAGTCAGGAATTGATCCCTTAACCTCCGGACAACGCCGTAGGATCTTAGGGCCCGCATTATCTTTCAGGTCTTGATGAATCGTTACATATATTGTATCTTATATTTATTTAAATTCATATCTACGGC
>JBBHKE010000972.1:65195-82695 GCA_037447655.1 Zygnema cylindricum
GGGTAAAAATGGGAAGGAGAAGGGGAGAAGGGAGGAGGGAGAAGAGTGAGAGGAGAGGGAGACGGAGAGGCTTAAAAAAGAAGAGACAGGAAGGGAGAGACGGGGAGGAAGGGAGAGGAGAGGCGAGTTTGTCTAATTAGGGAAGGGTGGAGGAAAGGAGGTGGGAAAATGGGAGGTATAAAGGGGGGGGAAAGGGGGGAAGGGAGAGGGGCGGAAATGGGGGGGAAAGGGGGTGGGGGGAACGCGGGGGGAAATGGGGAGGAAAGGAGGTGGGAAGGGATTAATCTGTTTGAGCGGAGAGGAGAGGGAAGGAGGGGCAGAGAGGGAAGGACAGAGAAGAAAAAATTCGGAGAGGCAGAGGGAGAGGAGAGCGAGAAGAGGGAGGAGGGAAGAGGGGAAGAGGAAGGGTAAAAATGGGGTAAAAATGGGGTAGAAATGATGTAAAAGAATGGATTTGATCTGTACCTAACATTTTCATTTAATATTTTTGTTTATTAATTTCCCTTTTTTTTATTTTTTTTTAGAGGAACTTTCATCGAGTTTCGAATGGGAATGTTGAATGTTTCGCCAATCGGGAGAAACTGCTCTCAGGAGGAGAGGGATGACTTTGAAAAATACGACAAAGTAAATATATATTAGTACTTTCGTTTTTTTTTTGTTTTGACATGGGTTTGTTTTTGGTATTTTTTTGTAATTTTTTGGTTATTTTCATGTTGTTTTTTTCGGTATTTTTCTGGTAATTTTTTGGTGATTTTTTGGTATTTTTTGGGTATTTTTTCAGTGTTTTTTTGTTTTTTTTCTGTATTTTTTTTTTTTTTTTGGTTTTTCTTTTTCTTTTTGTGTGTTTTTTTTTTTTCCGCTTCTTTTTTTTCTTTGTTTTTTTGTTTCAGGGTTCACAAACTGAGAAATTTGTGAATGTTTTGAATAAAATTTATTTCACTCCACCTACTCTTATAAGTAGATAATTGATTGGGCCTCTCTCCTATCCCTGTAATCTCTTTGTTCCTGATCGCCTGACGCTCGATTTCTGATTTGATCGATATTCGAGATCCATTGACTTGCCGGATTTCGCCTTGATCCTCCCTGGAAGTTCTGATTCATTGATATTGATTTGTTCGCCTTTGCCTGACCAGTTTGATTGCCTATGATTTTGTTCGATAAAAGATCCGATCTCGATGATCTGATCGACTGGAAAGTTATATTAACATAAAATATACAAATTTATGTATATATGTATTTTTATATATAATATAATATATTTTGTATTTATATGTTTTATGTTTAAATAGATATTTATATAAAGTTTTTTTGTATATGTAACTATTGCTTTTTTTTGAGAAGATGTCATTTTTTTTTCCCTTTATTTCCCTCCCTTTTGTTTGATTTGTTCTTAAAATTGTAACTTTTTATGCAATTTCAAATGAAAAATTATCTGGAGGAACCTGTAAATGAGGTTATTTTTTTTTTTACTTTCTTTTTTTAATCCATTTTATGTTTGTCCATTCCCAATGTTTTCTTTTTTTCTCACGAAATCTTTTATTTGAATATTTGAATATTTATATTATCGATATATTCGCAATATCTATGAATATAAATATATTTTTGTTATTTTTATCATTTGACATTGTTATGCATGTAGGTATTCAAATTTATGCAATTCAGAGAAAGTTTTGTTTTTAAAGAGATATAATTTTTTTTTTCTATCTTTTTTTCAACATTTCAGGGAGGAAATGACTTTGAAATTTTTACCTCCGAAAAGACTCTCGGGCACACAGGTAAAAAAATAAAAGAAATAAATAATTAAATCAATAAGCGAATAATAAATAAATGAAAGAGACGGGAAAAAGCACAAAAACACCAAAAATGGGGAGAAGTAATGGATATAAAAAGGAAAAACAAGAACTTAGGGGAGGGGGAAACAAAAGGGATGAAAAAAAAAGTATTCCATGTAGTTTTTTTTTCAAATTTCTTGCTTATGAATGTCAAAAAAGTTATTACTTCTTCTATTATATATACATGTATGTGTGTGTGTATATATGTACACACACATACCTTTATATATGTATATATTTGTTTGTTCATTTATTGACGGATTCATTGAATTGTTTTGTCATACACTAATTTACGTGTTTATTTGTTTTTTTTTTTGTCTTTAGTGACAAGCCCTGCCGATACTCGAAAGCAGTGCACCGAACTTTTCTTGACTTCTTAAATTTTACAAATTTCATACTTATAAGGAACTTGTCGCTCGGAAAAAAAAGAAAAATGTTTAAACAAAAACAGAAACGGAAACGGAAACGGGAACAGGAACGGTAACAGAAATGGGAAAGGAAAAAGACAAGGAATTTACAGAAATTTAAATGGAATCTTATTTGTGGAAGGAATGAAACGGTTACGGAAACGGAAATTGAAACAAGAAAACGGAGACAGGCAGAGATGTAAAAAGGGAAGGGAAGAAAATACTCTCTCTTCTTTTTTTATTTGTTTCCTTTTTGATTTCTCTTTTTTTATTGCTTTTAAAAGTGGAGTGAAAACCTATTATGAGAAAAACATCGCAAGTTGTTCTCAAAATTATTAAATTGAAAAAAGGTTTCAGGATTTTTGAACTTCAATGGTATTTAAGAGTTTTTAAGTCAATCCAACAAAGGTATTATTTTTTGTTTGTTTGTGTCTTTTTTTTGTTTTTTTTTGGTTTTGAGAAAGATTTGTAATTTACTTGAATGGAAAATTTGTATTAAATTATTGTCCCTTTCGGTTTTAGGCTCCTTGGAGGGGGAGGGAGTGAGAGAGGGAGTGGGAGGGAGAGGGAGAGGGAGAGGGAGAAGGAGAGGGAGAGGGATCGGGTAAAAAATTATTGTGATAAATTCAATATCCGATTTATCGAATGGTTAGAGGGTTCGATAAATCGCTCGGGGACCAGCAAAAATTATCGCAGTATATTTGGTAGGAAGCGGGTGTCTGTACAGATTCAGTACGGGAAAATGTACATCAATTGTGCGGAAGTTCCCCCCCCCCCTGAGCACACGCCAGGAAGGGGGGGGGCTTTTGAAATAAAAACTGATGTAGCATCACTTCGATATATCGCGACAATAATTTATCGTGGTATCTGCCAATGTATCGCATAAATATCGCGATAAAAAAACTAGATACATATCAAATATCGGTAAGGGACCTTTGATACACAACCTACTTTCTCATATATATATATATATATATATATATATATATATATATATATATATATATATATACTTATAATAAATTGTTCTTACATCTGTCATAGTGTCATAGTTTCATAAAACAATAAAAAGAAGGGCAATTAATTAACTTTTGACAAAATAAACGAAATAGATATATACTATATTCAGCATCAAAATAGTACAAAATGAAGCCGTGAATAGTGCCGACTTGCAGGCACTATTATTCCCTTGAATAAGTTGAACTTGATGAAGTTTCAGTTTTTTGTTTTTCATCTTAATGCTACCACAAAATGGCGTGGATAACTCTTTTTTTGCCTTTTTAGCGGTTATTTATTTATTTGAATGTGTAATACTAGGATATAACGCACACAGCTAATAATTCTCCTTTTAAAAAAAGAAAAAAAAATCATGGTATGGTTACCATCGTGCTTTTTAATTTATCCTGCCCCATTTAATTGTAATTATTAAGGGGATTAATTTCTAGATCCTATATTATATTGTCGATTTCTCTCCTTTAGTCTTTACTCTTAGTAATTGAGTCCATGATTCTTGTACAAAATCTTTATCAATAGTTATTATGTTTTAAAAATAAAGTGGCGAATCTTTAAGATCCATATCTTCAGTTTTAAATCCTCAGTTGTGAAATATGTTCTCTATTTTGTCCTAAATTGTGTGTTTTTGAGGGACTCCTTTTTACTGCATTTTCTAAAGTCGAGTTATTCTCTTATTAGATTTTTGGTGCACTACACCCCTCATCGCTATTAGTGTTAAAGGTTTTTTTCTCCACTTAAATCATCTTTTCTTCGCGCACACGTGCCGGATTGTCAATCGGAGACCGCCAATAGGAAGGTGAGAATCTTTCCTTCCAATAGCAACCATCGGCTTGACAATCCAACAAGTGTGTACGGAGAAAAGATGTTTTAGTTGGCGAAAAAAACTTTAACACTAATATCGATTAGCCTTGTAGCTTCATTGTGAAAGCTTCTCCAATTGTATATAATGCGTCGGCTTTACTATCGGAATTCATGGATTCACAATCCTTTTTTCCCGAGGAATTCCCATTGCCTAACTCTAACTATTTTCCCACCTTATATTGGCTTCTAGTTCCTCTGCCTGTGTATTCTTCTCTTCCCCACTCCACACTCTAATTCATACAAATACCTTATCAACATAGTTTTCAAACATGTCAATTTGAAGAAATTTCAACATGTTTACAAAAATACACCTTGCATTTTCTATTTTCACGGGACTCTCTGCATGACACGACAAGACACATGTCATGCATGTCGGCAGCCTTTTTGAGGCAGTATACACTCAAGGTCTCTCAACTGTACGGGAAAAAAATTGAGCGAAAGTTTGCGTCAAAAGTAGGTTCTCCCCTCCACGGGAACCGTCGAACGAAATGCACCATTGTTATTCCTTATTAGTGTTATTTCGCCACTTAAAACATCTCCGTGCACACTTGTCAGATTGTCAATTTGATGGTTGCTATTGGAAGGAAAGATTCACGCCTTCTTATTGGCGGTCAAATTTTATTGGTGACCCATGTGGAGAACGAGCGCATGCTTCTGATTGGGCAACCTGGTGAGACCACACCTGTAGCTCTGCCTGGAAGCTGCCACGTGGCAAGCCTCCAGGCTCCCTCTTCTGCGGCCACCTCACGGTGGCGTTGCCGCGGACACCGCCCTCGAAAGAGCTGTGTGACGTCACGCTCTCTGGATGGGAAGTATGCTGACGTGGAAGTGGCAAGTGCTGACGTGGAATGGGAGAAGGATGACATGGAAGGTGGGAAGGGTGAGGTGGGAGGGGGGAAGGGGGAGGTGGGAAGGGGGGAAGGGGGAGGTGGGAAGGGGGGAAGGGGGAAGTGGGAGGGGAAGAAAAGGAGGGGAAAAGGAGAGGGATTGGTGGAAGGGGACGTAGTTTTTAAAGAGCGAGTGACTTTTTCTGGGAATTTTGGAAATGGATATTTGAGGATCAAGTTTTTTGTCTTATCATTATTTTATTTTTTTGGGTGGACTACGTGGAAGTTGATTGGGGTCAAAAATGTGAGAAATTTGGTGTAAAATGACAAGTTGAATATTACATTATCCCCATTTTAAATTTTATACAGTTTTGAGGCATACACATCTTAAAAATGTCAAAGAAAACAATTACAACTACTCCAGAAAATAACTTGAATTTCCTTTCGAATTATCTTTTCTGCTCATCAAGAAGCTATAAGTTATTTCGAATTAAGGTTTTCCAATAAGCATTTAAACAACAATATTCCTGTTGAATCAGTTTCCCAAAATGCTAAACAAATAAAAATATAACTCAATTGTGGGTCAATGTTCAAAGGTACTTTGAAGTTAAGGCACTCGCTCAGCGGTGGGAAAAAGGTTCAAGCTAAAGATTTTTCGTGTTTGAAAAACTCTTTCTAGAAAAGCCAGATTATTCGCTACGCTAAAAAAACACATTAATCAAAAAATTTACTCGTGAGAAAACACATGCAATAAAGCGCATTTAAGACTCTTTGGCAGGACCATATTTAAAAACAAAAGCCAAAAATTCATATTCAAGCCAAAAGATATGTCTTTAATGAGGCAAAAATACGCTTCCTCCAAAAAAAAATATACATGTGGTTAAATAACACCTCAACAAAAGAACTAGTGTGCACATTAAACTAGCCTATTTTGAAGGTAATTAACTATAATTTGCAACTAACAACTTACAGAAAAACGAATACTACTTCCTAATCCGCCGCTTTACCATCAACGAACAACAGACTGCATTGTACAACAGAATTGTACCCATCATGTGAAAGAAACAATAAATAATGCGCTAACCGTTTTAGTTTACAAAAAGAAAGTTAAACTTTTCAAAATCTGTGTCCTTTCCTCGTTCTACGCCACTGTCACTGCCTGGGTGCGCCCCATCTTGCGACCCATGCTGGCGGTTTTCCCGATAATGTTTTGTCCTCTAGTGGCGGTGAGCTCGAGCCCTTCCCGAGCCGTGACGTCACGGGAGGCGGCGCCCGCGAATCGGCTGAATCGGCAGTTGGCGCCGAGCAATCCCGAGGAGCGATAGTCGGCCGCTGAACCGTCGAGGAAGCCCTGGGCGTCGTCGCCGGGAACCACAAGGGCGTGGAAGAGCTCGCTGAACTCCAGCTTCTGGCGGGACCTGCGGGCGGTAAATATATGCTTCCGTAATTTAGTGTCGCTGGTTACGAGTCGGAGAACAGGTTGGGCATTCTGTTCTATAAAGTAGAGATGTTTAATTAATTAGGAGAATCTGAGTGGAAAAAACGTAGCATTTCAGCGAGATCCCACTACAAATTGATACATTTCTACGGATAACAAGATTGTTTAAGGTTTGAAGTACCCGAATTTGTACAAACAGATGCTATGGTTATCGTTGTTTGTAAAGGAAGTTAAAAATCACCGAATCGACTGCAATTTGAGTCATTGAAAGGAAGCACTTACAATCTGTCGGTGTGATCCTGTCGGAAGGTTTGCCCCAGGATGCCATGGGCTTCGTTGGAGAGAGTGGCCACAGGCAAGTCGAAGTCCATGTGCACCAACCCATCCGCCGCTGTTCGCAGAAGCGCAATTTCCGGTCGCAGCTTGATTCGCATTTTCAAAACGCCTTCGATTTCCACCTCGTAAACATCGATCAGGTCGTCCGCGCTTTGGACTTTAGCTGCCAGCCACGTCAGCTTGATTTTCCCGCCCGCACGCTCGCAAGAATCGCCTTCCTGCGCGAGCTTCACTTCCTCGCCGTCGATTTCCATGCGAGCCATGTAGCCGTTGTCGTACTGCCACCTGGCACCGCTACGGGCCGCAAATGTGACAGTGTGACGGCCCCAGAGGATGCCCATCTGGCGGATCCATGTGAGCGCCTTGTGGGGGTTGTCGCCCCATCGGTCGAAACGGCCGCCATAGAACACGTTGATGTGGAGATGGGAGTCGCTGATGAGGCAGTATGTGTTGTCCGGCTCGCCTGCAGAGGCAAGGCGGTCGCTCTATTAGTCCTCTAGAAGTAGTTTACGTTGTGGGGAAACGCAACTATTTCATGATGAAATAAAAAATACTGTACACGACAAGAACTACAAGAAAACACATTGAAGAAATTTTCAAGAGCAATTCTCAACAAACACCTGGGCAACAAGATGAGATCGAAGCTTGGGACAGTGACGACAAGCCTATACATTGTACATAGTATGGTGGGTATTCTAACATTTTCGCAATTGCAACTTTAGTAATATCCAATCAGTACATTCGTCACAAGAAATTTTAAGTGTGTGTATAGCAAGGTTGTTTCCCCCTAAGCGCACCTGAGAAGTCAAAGCGGGATCCATCGGCTCCTGTATAGTGTGGATCTCCGGTGACGCCAGGAATAGTGACTGAGACTGGAGGAGTGGACACAGAAATTGGAGGAGTAGAAACGGAGATAGGAGGAGTAGATACGGAAATAGGGGGAGTGGAGACGGAAATTGGAGGAGTGGAAACAGAGACGGGAGGAGTGCCCACAGATGTTGGCGGGGTGGAGACTGTCGGACAGCTGAGGTCTTTGACCAAGGGGGCAGTACAAATCTCGCCGCTGATGCTGATGTCAGCAGAAGTGGTTCCAAGGTTCACAAGACTCAAGGCACTTGTTTCCCCATTTCCCTGAAAATCACAAAGCGAGAAAACCGCTTCCCAGTGTCATAACATTGACATGGTCATCCATAGATAAAGTGTCACTCCTCAATCCTAGCAATCATAGAGCGCATTGAAAAAAACATGTGCAGATATTAAAGGAGCTGCAAAATTGTGTCATATAAACATCCAGCATTTTGAGAAAATGAACGTCATTTAACTATTCCTGAGTTAAAACTGGTAGGGTGAAACATCTGGAGATTTTTCATGATAATCGATCACATCTACACAATTGTGCAACATTGGGAGCTAAACTTCAACCATATCCGTTTTGCATTCAATATATTAACAATATTGGTAAAAATTGATTGATAAAATTGTTTTACATTAACAACCTTCCGAAATTGCATCTCCTTAAACGAAATGATAATTGAGACAATTGAAGGCATTTTTCCAAACAATTTTCTCAATTTTCAAAACAGCACTGGAAACTTCTATAAACAGCAATGGGTTAATTCATATCAAAATATACAAAATTTCAGAACATTCTCGACAGTCTCGGGTTAAATAACTAACCTGCACTCCTGCTGCAAGACACAGGCCATTGTTGAGGGTTTGAATCGGGCAGGCTGAGGAGTCCACAAGCAGACTGCAGCTTGTGAGCACGGCACCTGGCAGCGCGCCATTGGTCGGCACTCCACCGATGTAGAGAGCCGCAAGGAAGGCAGCATTGACAGCCGCACTCAGCCCGATCTGGTGACACAGGGGAGAAGGAAAATTCAGAAAGGGTGTTGGACAGCATTTTCGTCTAGGCTATGTGATTTATATTTGTTCGGAAAATGAATGACATTGAAATTTCGGAATGCTTCCAAACACACATGCGTAAACACTTCAGTTTTTAGCAATTGCTGCATCCATCAGAAAATTAAAAGCAACCATTGTCTTTGGGCTCATTCAAGTTTACGGATATCACGGCACGCATATAAAGGAAAAGTTGATCAAGTCCTTAAAAAAGAGAAAGAAACAGCCCACATGCCTGAAGGTCTCAAAAAATCTTACCGAAAAGCTTCCATCGGAGGCTGTGGTGCCCGAGGCTACGATGTAAGTGGGTCCGGTGACACTGTCGTTGATGGTGCAGTTCACGCTCACCTGGAAACATTGAGAGAATAAAGATTACGTAAGATTGTGGTGTATCTTGTGAATTTCAAAACAAACAACAAGTTGTTCCCTCCTACTCATCACCCATTATCTACGACCAAGATATATCAAAGAAAAATTCTCCAACAGTTTGCTCTATCTGCAATCAGCTTTGACAGTACACGTTATTCCAGATCCTATGGCTAAAGATGGCCAAGCATCCCAGTTTCCTTTTAGGCCTCAGTCTTGATTTACATACTCGAATGGTGGATTTCATTGCACAATTTTATACTTCCAACTGCAAAAAATTATTCCCAAGCTAGTTTTCATTGTACAAGGTCTTGACTCCTGTCTCCTCGCTAGATTTTAAGACCCATTTAGCCCAGACTAATTTTGGGTTCTTTGCAAGGCATTTGCAGTTTCCAAAAGCAAATTAATCTACATCGATTATCTATAAATAAGAGACATAATTTTGCTGTGTCTCCTAAAGAGCCATGTTCGACTACTACCGCTCTCATCCTCCCTATTTGTTGTCCACCGCCCACCTGCACCCCGGCCAGCGGGTCGTCCTGCGTGGCGGCATTCTCGCCGTCCAAACATTTGTCGCACACCACGTGGCCGAGAATCGAGGAGAGAGCCACCGACACGGGGGGGGGTGGAAACAGAGACCGGAGGAGTGGAGACGGAAATTGGAGGGACAGATACTCCTACTGGAGGGGTGCCCACAGTGATAGGGGGAGTGCCCACAGTGATAGGAGGAGTGCCCACACTAATAGGGGGAGTGCCCACAGTAATCTGCGCCAGTGTAGAGGGCAGAATCGAGTGGAGGAGAGCGATACAGAGAGACGCCAAAAGGAGCTTGGGAGGCGTCATGGAAGGGAGGGAGTGGGAAAGGAAGAAGTCAAATGGGTGATGAGACAGTGGAGCAATGACAGAGGGAAAAGAGGGAAAAGGGGAAAAACAGAGAATTGTATACTGTAGAAGAGTGTGAGAGGGAGTGAAAAAGCGACCGTGGGGAGTGGCGAGAGTGCACACTGTCTACCACCGGACATCGCCGATTTATAGGTTTGTCGCAGGTGTGGACAGGGAGTCGCAGGGGATGTACGGATGGACACTTGTCCGTACATCGCACGCACATAAAGTCATAAACATTTCGCTTGGGAGCGGATGGTCGGTTTGCGCCGTTCACGAATATTCGGCGGAAGGCGCACTTTGCTGGTTCCACGTGCGAAAACCATTGGAAGTTATGTATATATTATTTGTTATGTTTTTGTACAAAATACATACTATTCACGATGTATCTTCTGTACGAATAAAGTACAGAACTGCCGCGTAGGGTTGTTCAATTTTGCAACCGTCGGATTGAGGTCTCAATTGTACGAGCCTGCTTGAATCTGTACGGCTGACTCTACGATAACCGACCGACAAGCCGACCAGATGGATTGCGGGAGTCATTTTTGGTTTGTCGGCTAGTCGCATTACTTTAGCTAAGCTTAGTTAAGGCACGTGCGAATGTCTATTTAATTTGGCTGTTGATCTCGACCGTTGGATGCACATTCACCGTACGTGATGCTGGGTGCCCGAATGTTGAGCCGTCACGTCACGCCAAAAGATATGTACGGATCGTGCTGTAAAATAATCGTAGGTTGGGCAAACGAACCAATCCGCTCCCAAGCGAAATGTCCATGACTTCATTTGTTACGGTGTACGGACAAGCGTCCATCCGTACATCTTCCGGGAATTGTCGCTCACACATGCGACCAAGCTATAAGTCGGCGATGTCCGGTGGTAGACAGTGTGCACTCTCGCCACTCCCCACTCTCGCTTTTTCACTCCCTCTCACACTCTTCTACAGTATACAAGTCTCTGTTTTTCCCCTTTTCCCTCTTTTCCCTCTGTCATTGCTCCACTATCTCATCACCCATTTGACTTCTTCCTTTCCCACTCCCTCCCTTCCATGGCGCCTCCCAAGCTCCTTTTGGCGTCTCTCTGTATCGCTCTCCTCCACTCGATCCTGCCCTCTACACTGGCGCAGATTACTGTGGGCACTCCCCCCATATCTGTGGGTACTCCCCCTATTAGTGTGGGCACTCCTCCTATCACTGTGGGCACTCCCCCTATCACTGTGGGCACCCCTCCAGTAGGAGTATCTGTCCCTCCAATTTCCGTCTCCACTCCTCCGGTTTCTGTCTCCACCCCCCCCCGTGTCGGTGGCTCTCTCCTCGATTCTCGGCCACGTGGTGTGCGACAAATGTTTGGACGGCGAGAATGCCGCCACGCAGGACGACCCGCTGGCCGGGGTGCAGGTGGGCGGTGGACAACAAATAGGGAGGATGAGAGCTGTAGTAGTCGAACATGGCTCTTTAGGAGAAAGATCAAAATTATGTCTCTAATTTATAGATAGTCGATGTATATCAATTAGCTTTTGGAAACTGCAAATGCCTTGCAAATGAACCCAGAATTAGTCTGGGCTAAATGGGTCTTAGAATCCAGCGAGACAGGTGTCAAGACCTTGTACAATAAAAACTAGCTTGGGAATAGTTTTTTTTTGCAGTTGGAAGTATAAAATAAAATTAGGCAATAAAATCTACCATTAGAGTATGTAAATCAAGACTGAGGTCTGAAAGGAAACTGTGATGCTTGACCATTTTTAGCCATAGGATCTGGAATAACATGTACAGTCAAAGTTGATTACAGAAAGAACAAACTGTTGGAGAATTTTTCTTTCATACATCTTGGTCGGAGATAATAGGTGATGTGTAGGAGGGAACAACTTGTGGGTTGTTTTAAAATTTAAAAGGTATACCATAATCTCACTTAATCTTCATTTTCCCAAATGTTTCCAGGTGAGCGTGAACTGCACCATCACCAACAGCGTCACCGGACCCTCTTTCATCGTAGCTTCGGGCACCACCGCCTCCGATGGAAGCTTTTCGGTAAGATCTTTTGAGACCTTTAGGCATGTAGGCTGGTTCTTTCTTTTTTTATACGGATTGCTTCAGTTTCACTTTATTTGCGTGCCGTCATATCCATACCCATGAATGAGCCCAAAGACAATGGTTGCTTTTTTATCCTGATGGATGTGACAATCGCTAAAAACTGGAATGTTTATTCATGTGTGTTTGGAAGCATTCCGAAAGTTCAATGTCATTCATTTTCCGAACAAATACAGACCACATAGCCTAGAAGAAACGATGTCCAACAATGACCCTTTCTGAATTTTCCTTCTCCCCTGTGTCACCAGATCGGGCTGAGTGCGGCGGTCAACGCTGCCTTCCTTGCGGCTCTCTACATCGGTGGAGTGCCGACCAACGGCGCGCTGCCAGGTGCCACGCTCTCAAGCTGCAGTCTGCTGGTGGACTCCTCAGCCTGCCCGATTCAAACCCTCAACAACGGCCTGTGTCTTGCGGCCGGAGTGCAGGTCAGTTGTTTTACCCGAGAATGTTGAGAATGTTCTGAAATTTCGCGTATTTTGATATGATTTAACCGGTTTCTATCTATAGAAGTTTACTGTTGACCAGATGGTGAAAGACGCCAAGGTTTTTTTTCGTTACTTCTGAAATGCTGTCATCATTTGATGTTATGCATGTTATGAAGAAATGCAATTTCGGAAGGTTGTTAATGTAAAACAATTTTATCAATCAATTTTTACCAATATTGTTAATATATTGAATGCAAAACGGATATGGTTGAAGTTTAGCTCCCAATGTTGCACAATTGTGTAGATGTGATCGATTATCATGAAAAATCTCCAGATGTTTCACCCTACCAGTTTTAACTCAGGAATAGTTAAATGACGTTCATTTTCTCAAAATGCTGGATGTTTATATGACACAATTTTGCAGCTCCTTTAATATCTGCACATGTTTTTTTCAATGCGCTCAATGATTGCTAGGATTGAGGAGTGACACTTTATCTATGGATGACCATGTCAATGTTATGACACTGGGAAGCGCGTTTTCTCGCTTTGTGGTTTTCAGGGAAATGGGGAAACAAGTGCATTGAGTCTTGTGAACCTTGGAACCACTTCTGCTGACATCAGCATTAGCGGCGAGATTTGTACTGCCCCCTTGGTCAAAGACCTCAGCTGTCCGACAGTCTCCACCCCGCCAACATCTGTGGGCACTCCTCCCGTCTCTGTTTCCACTCCTCCAATTTCCGTCTCCACTCCCCCTATTTCCGTATCTACTCCTCCTATCTCCGTTTCTACTCCTCCAATTTCTGTGTCCACTCCTCCAGTCTCAGTCACTATTCCTGGCGTCACCGGAGATCCACACTATACAGGAGCCGATGGATCCCGCTTTGACTTCTCAGGTGCGCTTAGGGGGAAACAACCTTGCTATACACACACTTAAAATTTCTTGTGACGAATGTACTGATTGGATATTACTAAAGTTGCAATTGCGAAAATGTTAGAATACCCACCATACTATGTACAATGTATAGGCTTGTCGTCACTGTCCCAAGCTTCGATCTCATCTTGTTGCCCAGGTGTTTGTTGAGAATTGCTCTTGAAAATTTCTTCAATGTGTTTTCTTGTAGTTCTTGTCGTGTACAGTATTTTTTATTTCATCATGAAATAGTTGCGTTTCCCCACAACGTAAACTACTTCTAGAGGACTAATAGAGCGACCGCCTTGCCTCTGCAGGCGAGCCGGACAACACATACTGCCTCATCAGCGACTCCCATCTCCACATCAACGTGTTCTATGGCGGCCGTTTCGACCGATGGGGCGACAACCCCCACAAGGCGCTCACATGGATCCGCCAGATGGGCATCCTCTGGGGCCGTCACACTGTCACATTTGCGGCCCGTAGCGGTGCCAGGTGGCAGTACGACAACGGCTACATGGCTCGCATGGAAATCGACGGCGAGGAAGTGAAGCTCGCGCAGGAAGGCGATTCTTGCGAGCGTGCGGGCGGGAAAATCAAGCTGACGTGGCTGGCAGCTAAAGTCCAAAGCGCGGACGACCTGATCGATGTTTACGAGGTGGAAATCGAAGGCGTTTTGAAAATGCGAATCAAGCTGCGACCGGAAATTGCGCTTCTGCGAACAGCGGCGGATGGGCTGGTGCACATGGACTTCGACTTGCCTGTGGCCACTCTCTCCAACGAAGCCCATGGCATCCTGGGGCAAACCTTCCGACGGGATCACACCGACAGATTGTAAGTGCTTCCTTTCAATGACTCAAATTGCAGTCGATTCGGTTATTTTTAACTTCCTTTACAAACAACGATAACCATAGCATCTGTCTGTACAAATTCGGGTACTTCAAACCTCAAGCAATCCTGTTATCCGTAGAAATGTATCAATTTGAAGCCGGACTCTCTCTGAAATGTTACCTTTTATCCACACTCAAATTCATCTCTAATTTGTAGATGAGAATTGCAAAAACCTGTTCTCCGACTCGTAACCAGCGATATTAAATTACGGAAGCATATATTTACCGCCCGCAGGTCGCGCCAGAAGCTGGAGTTCAGCGAGCTCTTCCATGCCCTTGTGGTTCCCGGCGACGACGCCCAGGGCTTCCTCGACGGCTCAGCGGCCGACTATCGCTCCTCGGGATTGCTCGGCGCCGACTGCCGATTCAGCCGATTCGCGGGCGCCGCCTCCCGTGACGTCACGGTTCGGGAAGGGCTCGAGCTCACCGCCACTAGAGGACAAAACATTATCGGGAAAACCGCCAGCATGGGCCGCAAGATGGGGCGCACCCAGGCAGTGACAGTTGCGTAGACTGAGGAAAGGACGCAGATTTTGAAAGTTTCTTTTTGTAAACTAAAATGGCTAGCGCATTATTTATTGTTTCTTTCACGTGATGGGTAATTTTCTGTAGTCTGTTGTTCGTTGATGGTAAAGCGGTGGAATAGGAAGTAGTAGTCGTTTTTCTGTAAGTTGTTAGTTGCAAATTATAGTGTACACAAGGCTAGTGTAATGTGCACACCAGTTCTTTTGTTGAGGTGTTATTTAATCACAAATGTATATTTTGTTTTGGAGGAAGCGTGTTTTTACCTCATTACTAAGACACATCTTTTGGCTTGAATATGAATTTTTTAATTTGGTTTTTATATGTGGTTCTGCCGAAATAGTCTAAGATGCGCTTTGTTGCATGAGTTTTCTCACTCGGAAAATGTTTGATAAATGTGTTTTTCAAAATGGAGCGATTAATGTTATAACCTGATGGTTTTCTTGAAAGAAGTTTTCAAACACGAAAATCTTTAGCTTGAAGTTGTTTCCACGGCTGAGCGAGTGCCTTTACTGCAAAATACCTTTGAACATTGACCCACAATTCAGTTATATTTTTATTTGTTTAGCATTTTTGGAAACTGATGCAATAGGAATATTGTTGCTTAAATGCTTATTGGAAAACCTTAATTCGAAATAACTTATAGCTTCTTGATGAGCAAAAAAAAAATCGAAAGGAAATTCAAGTTTTTTCTGGAGTAATTGTAATTGTTTTCTTTGACATTTTTAAGATGTGAATGCTTTTATTGTTTGCTTCTCAAATCAAAGTTGTATAAGAATTTAGAGTCCTGTTCCTTTATCTGGCATATGTACTGAAAATCCTTTCTTGCATACCAAAACAAATGTTCAAGTTTTAAATGTTAAACAAAATGAGTCCTTTTCGTTTTAAAGTTCGCAACTCCCTATATTTTTCAGTTTGCAGAATTTGACTGATAAGACATGGTTTTTCTTTTCCACTTTTTTTTTTTTTTTGAACTAAATTGGAAAAAACAATTTCAGACTGTCTTGAGACTGTCCGAATCTGTTTTTACCCAAACGGTTTTTGATCAATCGACATTTGTAAAGAAAATAACTTCAAAAAAATAAAAACAGAAATGTAAATTGTCCAGATTCTTTCGTAGCTATAACTGTTTCCTCCCTTTTTTCCCATCAATTGATTGTAGTATTTATCATTGTTAATTTTACTTGTTTATGTTGAAATTTACTTCAAGGTTGACAAATTTACTTCGTGTGTCCATTATGAAAATGGTTCCAATTTATCACTGTTGTCGCCTTTTAAGGTAACAAAGATTGATGTCTAAATGCAAGATTGACATAGTTAATGTCTTCCTATTGAATGCCCTCAGCTTAAATACACGGACGGACTCTCCTTTTTCTTCTAATCTTACTGGTTTCCTCTCCCTCTTCAGATTTCCCCTAAATCGAAAAGAAACAAAAAAATGGGAATAATATAATATTCACCTTGTCACCTTACACCAAATTTCTCACATTTTTGACCTTAATAAACTTCCACCTAGTCCACCCAAAAAAATAAAATGATGATAAAATAAAAAACCTGATCCTCAAATACCCATTCCAAAATTCCAAAAAAAAGTAACTCGCTCTTTAAAAACTTTATCCTCCTTCCACCAATCCCTCTCCTCCTCCCTTCCATCTGTCCTTTCCCCCTCCTTTTCTTCCCCTCCCCACTTCCCCCTTCCCCCCTTTCCCACCTCCCTCTTCCCCCCTCCCACCTCACCCTTCACCCCTTCCATGTCACCCTTCTCCCCTGCCACATCAGCACTTGCCACTTCCACTTCAGCATCCTTCCCCTCCAGCGATCAGCGGGTCCCTCCGGTGTCCGCGGCGGCGTAGGAGGAAAGAAGGAGCCCGGACCTGCCGGCAGCTGCCATTAAGTCCCGTGGGTCTGGAACTGCTCAATCAGTATTGCTCGTTCTCCACATGCGACACGTGGCCGAAGAGGAAAACGGTCAGGATGGGGAAGGAGAATGAGGTGGCGAAGGTGAATATGAAAGGAGCAGAAGAAGATGCTAGTCGGAGAAAGTGGACAGAGTGGAAAGTGGAATAAGTTTTAAGGAAGAAGATCACATTTTAGAATATCGATTTGGATAAGAGTGTTGTCGGTGAGAAGGTGCCGCCTAATTTCGCTCTACAGTACCGTATTTCCGTTTCTCCAAGTTCGAAACTGAATTTCAGGTTCGAGGACTATTATACGGCACGTGTCAGCCTGTCAGCCCTCTATTTGGTTTGCTGTTTCGAGTCTGCTCGGCTGATTTTACTGTATTGTAGATTTAGGTGTTTCAGTTCAGTTCTTTGTGGTTCGCTGCAATTCGTTTCAGTTTGCCCTGATTCGGTATTGTTTGTTACACTGCTTATTGTTATTAGTGTTAAAGGTTTTTTTATCCACTTAAACCATCTTTTCTTCGTGCACACTCAGGTTATCGATCGGAGACCGCCAATAGGAAGGCGAGAATAATTATTAGTGTAAAACGAATTTAGAATCAATAATACTAATTTAGTGCAAGGAGACGAGGCATATTGTAGTCCGCGTCTTTAAATAGTGTTGCTTAGCTTAAAAGATAGTGCTGCTTGCTTTTGGTTATTACACATCCACAGTGGAATAACCACATAGTACTTCCTGCTGTTTGTTTTTTGTTTTATTTTTTGTGATTGTTTTTTTTTTTTTTTTTTTTTTTTTTTTGTTTTTGTTTATTTTTTCTTTTTCAATTTTTATTTGCAAATTTAAATTTTTGGAATTTTTTTTTTTTTTTTTTTTTTTTTTTTTTTTTTTTTTTTTTTTTTTTT
>JBBHKE010000972.1:85195-93206 GCA_037447655.1 Zygnema cylindricum
TCCTTGGTCATCACAAACTCCTCTAAATTGACATCCTCCGACATCGTCATCCGCGACGTGTGGATCTGACCGGGAACAAAAAAAAAAAAAAAAAAAAAAAAAAAAAAAAAAAAAAAAAGAAAAAGAAAAAAAAAAAAAAAAAAACGCAAAAAAAAAATAAAAATTGGAAAGGAAAAAGTAGATAGTTAAAGAGGAGAGTGGAGGACGGGGGAACGCGGGAGAGAGAGAGGGAGAGGGAGTGGGAGAGGGAGAGGGAGAGGGACAGAGACAGGACTTTTCTAAATTGACATCCTCCTACATCGTCATGCGCGACATGTGGATCTGCCCGTGAACGAAAAAAATAAAAAGAAAAAAAGGAAAAAAAGGAAAAAAAATAAAAATAAAGGATAAACGGGGAGAGAGAGAGGGAGGGGGAGGGGCAGGGGGAGGGCGGGGGGCCGGGGCAGGGGTTGGGGGAAGGAAGCAGGAGTGAGGGAGAGGGAGAGAGAGATGGAGAAAGAGATGGAGAAAGACCGGAAAATTTTCAGTGCTTTAGGGATTTTTAGGGTTTTCCAGGGTTCCCTACAGTTTCCATTACAGGACACAAAAACTCCTCAACCTCCCTCTCTCTCACCTGAAAGATTCTCCTTTTTGTTTTTATGTCCGGAAGTGGAAATTCAATTTTTCGATCGATTCTTCCCGGTCGAAGGAGAGCTGGATCCAAACTCTCGATCCGATTGGTCGCCAGAATCACCTTCACATCTCCCCGAGAATCGAAGCCGTCCAATTGGTTCAAAAGCTCCAGCATAGTTCTCTGTATCTCTCTCTCTCCCCCGGAATGAGCATCGTGCCTGGAAAGTAAGGAGTCAAAGTACAAAAAGTGATATACATTAGATGGTGCGAGGGAGAGTGGGAGAGAGGAGAGGAAAAGAGGGGGAAGGGAGAGAGGGGGAAGGGAGAGGGCTCTCTCTCTCTCCTCCGGAATGAGAATCGTGCCTGGGAAATAAAGCAGTACAAAAAATGACATACATCAGGCAAGGGAGAGAGGGTGAGAAGGAGAGAGAGATGGAGATGGAGATGGAGAGGGAGAGGGAGAGAGAGAGGGGGAGAGAGAGAGAGAGAGAGAAAGAGAGAGAAAGAAAGAGAGAGAGAGAGAGAGAGAGAGAGAGAGAGAGAGAGAGAGAGACCTTTTTGTTCCCACGGCGTCAATCTCATCGATAAAGACAATGGAAGGAGAAAGTTCATCCGCCACTCGGAACAATTCTCGAACCAATTTCGGTCCATCTCCAAGATACTTTTGAATCAACTCACTCCCAACAACTCGCAAAAAAGTAGCCGAAGTTGAATTTGCGACAGCCTAAAAAGAAAGAAAAGAAAAGAAAAGGAAAAACAAGAAAAGCACAGAGAAACAGGGAAAAAAAAGGTATAGGTATTTGAAAGAAAAATGGACATTAATCGTATGATCATGCCACTCAAATTCTGGTAAAAGGTAATAGGAGAAAGGATGTCGAAAAACATTCCAGAATGAATTCTGAAAAAAATTGAAAAGATTTTTTAAAAGAAATGGTCTCTGTTCACTTATACAATGAATCCTATTCATAAATCATTATGAACTTCATTAACCCTTTTTTATTAGGAGGGAAAAAATGGGCACAGGAAGAGAAATGTTGAACCTTTCCAGAAATTCTAAAACCGTATAAACCTCAAACATGAAAATCGCAACAACATAAAAACACAGAAAATACAAAAACCACCTTTGCGAGAAGAGTTTTTCCTGTCCCTGGTTCCCCGTACAAAATGACTCCTTTGGGAGGTTTAATCCCAATATCCTCGTAAAGTTCCGGATGAGTTAAGGGCAACTCCACTGCCTCTTTAATTTCTTGAATTTGCTGATCCAGTCCTCCCACATCGGCGTAAGATTCCAAAGGAGCCTTTTCGACTTTCATTACGGAAACCATCGGATCCACTTCGTCTTGGAGGATTCCCACAACAGAAAGAACCTGAATAAAGAAGACAAAAAGAGGAAGAGAGGAAGAGAGGGAGGGGGGGGGAGAGAGAGAGAGAGAGAGAGAGAGAGAGAGAGAGGGAGAGAGAGAGAGGGGGAGAGAGAGAAAGGTTTCACTTAAAAAAATGAAGTATTTTCTGCAGATATTACAAGACAACAAACTAGGTGTAATTGTCGATGGGTACTTTTTTGCGAGACGCACATTGCAGCATCTGCAACCCTAAATTCTGAGAAAATATGTACACCATATTTGTGCATAACATCACATTTTAGGATATTTACATAACTATATAAGGTTACAACGTGCCTTAATTTATACACAATGAGAAACTCCCGTTTCAAGAACTAAAATTTGAAACAAGGGACAACCACACATGCAAAATAACAAACTATGGTATTACCAGATGTACACAAAAATCCAAACAGGGATACATCATTACGTGAATAAGAACAAACATTCGGTCAAAGAAATTGCAAAAGGAATGACAAGCCATATTAATAAGATATTGAAAGCCTAAGTCCATAGCAGTTTTTTGTTGTCAACCTTTGCAATATTTTCTACTGTTGTAAAAACACAGTGTGTCAATATTAGCGTTGGTGTTTCCTTTGCCATTTCAATCAACTTATGTCCGTGCACACTTAACCGTTTTTCATTTTTAAACCGCCATGAAGAGGTAAGAATCGCACCTTTCCATTGCAGCAGTCAGATTAATAATCTGACAAGTGTTTACGAAAAAAAAAGAGTTTAAAGGCCGAAAAAAATGTTACTGCTAAAACGATACACGGTGTAACATACCTATGTAATGTCCATATCTAAGGCAAGAAAAAAATAGGGAATAAAGAAGAATTACGTAAAAATAATTTCACATTTTTTAGCACGCTTAAGAGATCTTATCATATGTGCATAATTACATATTCTTTTTGTCATGAGCGATTCTGTAATATACTCAAATTGTGCGTAGACTCTAAATCCTTACAACAGTTATTACTGCACACTGCCTATCGCTACATTGTAAAGGAATGATTAGTATTAAAGCAAAATTAGTATCAATCATACTAATTTAGGTCAAAATGACATGGCCAGTTTATGGACCCTCACTTAGATGTCTTGATGACACTCTTTTATGACTGGGTGGCCCAAAAAAAGAGGTGCAACCAATTTAGTGTTACAGCGATGGGCAGTGTAGTGTTGGACTTAAGCAGGACCATTTTTACAGACTAATCACATTTAACTACTATCAAATTCCGGATGCCAATTTTGCAAACAACTCTCTCGCTCTCTCTTCCTCTCCCTCGTCTCTCCCTCTCTTACTCTCTTTTCTCCTACCCTCTCTATCTCTCTATCTCTCTCTCTCTCTCTCTCTCTCCCTCCCTCCCTCCCTACCTCCCTCCCTCCCTCCCTCCCTCTCCCACTCTCTCTCCCTCTCCTCACACGACCTTAAAAAACTTGTCTAGATATTTGTCATTCTTCTTGCACAATATTCAGCTATTGTTAAACAAACCGCGATGGAATATGGTAACAACATGTGCAACAATACGATGAAGCCTCGATTCTTTCATGTGAAACCTAAAAGGCTAAAAAAATATCGAAGTTTGAACATCAGACATTACAGAGAATCCTATCAATCTCAATTTAGATACGACATGAAATTTAAATTATGGCTCTCATAGAACCAATTTCCAAGTGTTTTAGTTTTTCTTTGACAGAGACGGTCAACATAAGAGCAAACCTGAAAATTCACCCTTAATCCTAATTTAACACCATTTAACACCCTAATTGAACCACCTCCAACATCCTCAAATCTAAATTCTATCCTTCCTGAGCACATGGAGTGAACACTTAGAATATTTTTTTTCTTAATTGAACAAAGAATTAACGTGTACTTGAAGACTAAAACGGCCAAAAAAACCCTAAAATTTCCACACTAATTCATGTTGTTTCAACCACACCCCAAAAACATTCACTTTACTTTCTTTCAAAAAAAGTTAGTCTATATAGTACAATAAACAAGGGTAAACGACAAGAAAGTTAACCCTAATTTTTATTGCTCACCTTGTTGTGCATGAGAATGGAACAACCAGGTTCGAGCTGATCCTTATCCACAAAAGACAAAATGGTGACGTAATATTCTGGTCCCACACTAGACGACACAATTGCGTGACTTTCGTCGATAATCTCCTCCAAATTTCCCACACTCATCGGAGATCCTCTCAAATCGTCGACTTTCGTCCTATCCTCTTCATTTTTGTCGTCTTGTGGCTTTAATCTCTCTTGATTGGCCACATATTCCTCCTCCAACAACAGATAATCCTTCACACGTTCCAGTTTCAGTAACCGTAATTTGCACTTCGTGCCAGGTGTCACATTTGGAAGCCGGGTGGCAGCTTCTGGACCTTTCTGACGACGCTGACGTCGTCCCACACGCGCAGGAGGAGCTGCTGGCTCGTATTTCCGTACACCTTTTTTGTCGTCTTTCCCACGCTCTCCCCCACCCTGATTGCCCCCACCTTGCCCGGATCCACCTGCCCCTGATTGCCCCTGCCCCATTGGAAATAGAAAAAAGAAAACCTTAACCTAAGATTGGATACAGAACCCTAATTACAGAACCCTAATTCAGACTCTTTCAAATACCTAGACCATGGAGAGAGGGAAAAAGTACAAAGGAACGAAAGAAATGAAGGACAAGTAGAAACAGTTTTCTTTTGGTTGTTCACAATAAAAGAAAATAAATAGGAAATGAGAAATGTGTAGGAAAGTGGGGAGGCACGGGAGCATATTGGTTATTGGTCCGGGAGAACCGAATTCCCCGGAAAATGGAAACCAGGTTCGGTATTAGCTTGGGAAAAGGTTTGAGAATGGTCCGTACGAGGTTAGGGTCAGGCAAAGAACTTGAGAAAGTAGTTCCGTTCGCTGTAAAAATTGCTGTTTGGTATATTGTAAACTAAGTTCACCGTGTTTTCCATGCCGATAACATACTCCACGGCGTTTATTTATGGCCGTACGCTGTTTTGCTATGAATGGTTCTCAGCCTTCCGATTATTTATTTTTAGCCGTGAAATAGCATTGATATTTGCACGCGTACGGTTTTTTTTGGGAGCCAACGCGTTTTGCTGATATGCGTACTCTGTACTGTAGTTTGTACTCTGTGGTAAGTACCAAGTGATTTATTACTCTGAATCGCAGCCATCCATTAGATTTTTGTTTTCTTTTTTATAATTAATAACCGTCCGATGAACATCAGTTCTTTGTACATAAGATTTTTTTTTTGCAATTTATCGATTTTATCCAAATTCGCAGATGCGTGACACACCCTTAAAATTGTTGACGCCTCTCCGTTTCAAAAAAGTTGGCGCCAAACTTCAAACATCCACGTGTCATCATTTTTCCCTCCTTTTTGCACCTTTACTCCATCCTATTGTTTCAAGTGCCACGTGTCATTCACCTGCCATGAGTTGTCCTCTCCTCGCCCTTTCCTCTCCTCTTCCCCTCTCTCTGCAAGTCTCCTCTCCTCTCTGTTCCTATTTTTCTCTCTCTCCCTCTCTCTCTCTACCTGATTGAATGCTACGCTCTTCCATTATTCGCTCCTGCTTTCATGGACACCTGTCATTTCGCGAGCCTAGATTCGATTTCGGCGGGAATTATCTCCAGAGATTAGGGTTTTGCAGGAAAGAAAGGTACCATATTCTGAAAGAAACCCTAAAAATGAAGGCTAACCCTAAAACTGGTACGGACGAAATCTCAGCCCTAAAACTTGAATCAAAAACCGATTCAAAGTCGGTGTTGAAATCTTCCGGATCAAAACAAACCTCAATTTCGGCTTTTTTTGGCGGGAAAATTGGCGGAACTAGACAAAAAAGTACGTCAGTGAAGCCAGTTTTGTCTGTTTCTGCAACTGGAGAAACGACAACAACCACTGGGGACGGTGGGAAGGAAAAAAATGCGAAAGTGAGAGGAGGTGAGCGGAAAGAGGGAGAGACGAAAGAGGGAGAGACGAAAGAGGGAGGGAAGGAAGTGGGAGAAAAGAATGGGGGAAGGAAGGAGAGAAAGAAGCAAGAGGGAGAGAAGGAGGGAGCGGAGAAAGAAGGAGACCTGGCTGTGACAGGTGACGCAGAAAGTTTGGAAGTGGAGAAAGGAAGGAAGAAAGGGGGAGAGAAGGGACGAAAGAAGCGAAAATTGATAATGGAGGAAGAGGGAGAAGGGTCGGGAGAGGCAGAGAGAGAGGCAGAGAAAGGAGGAGTGAGGAAGGGACAGAAAGGAGTAGGAATCAGAGGGAGAGAGGAAAAAGAAAATGGCAATGGAGAGAAAGAGGGAGAGATGAAAGGCGAGAGAGACGGAAAGAGAGAGGGAGAGGGGAAAGGAGAGGGAGAGGCAAAGGGAGAGAGTAGCAGAGAAAGTGGATCGGAGAGTGGTGGAGAAGGCGAGAGAAGGATGGCATCAAAAAAGAAAAAGGCAAAAACAGAAAAAAAAACAGAGGAGGCAGAAATTAGAGGAGTACAGGGCGAGAATTGTGAAAGAAAGGGTTTAAGACAACTTGAATCAAAGAAGCCAGGAGAGCGAGAAGTAGGAGAAGAGAAGGAGATGGAAGGGGGGGTAGAGTTAGAGAAGGTTAAAAAGAGGAGACGTTTGAGAAAAGTGAAATCTGAGGATGAAAAAATGGAATCGGAAAGTGATAGTGAGATCAAGGCAAAGGGAGAGGGGAAGGGAGAGAGAGGAAAGGAGGAAAGATCCGAGGACAAAACAATTGGGGGAGGAGAGGGACAGGTTATTAAAAAGGAGACGAATAGGGTGGATGATTTTTTTAAAAAGAAAATTACGACAACTGGGAAAAGTAAAGGAGACACCTCTGTGAAACAGACGAACAAGAAAGAGACAAAAGAGAAAGAGATAAAAGAGAAAGAGACAAAAGGGAAAGTGACAAAGGAGGAAGAGACAAAAAAGTCAGAAATCGATGGTAATAAAGGGAAACAAGGGATGGGAAATGGAAAACTTGAAAATGAATCGAAAATTGAACCAAATTCACCGAAAAAAAAGAGAAGGAAGAGTGGGATTGTGGCCGAAAAGGAAATCACACCCATTTGGGACATAAATTATGGAGAGGTAGAGGAAAAGGAGGAGAAAAAAGAAGAGAAGGAGAAAAAAGAGGAGGAGGCGGAAGAAGAGGAGAAAAAGGAGGAGGTGATAAAGAAGGAGAAGGAGGAGGAAAGTGCTTCAACAAGCTCAGGAGAGTTATTGAAAGAGGAGGAAGAGGAAGGAGAGGAAATTCTTTCAGAGAGAGATGCAGAAAAAGAGGAAGAAAAAGTGATTTTACAAGTCAAAAAAGGTGTTAAAATTGGGTCTGGAAGAAAGGTAAAAATGGGGAAAGGGACAGGAAAAGGACAAAGTGGAGTGGGAGACGGTCTTCTCGCTTTGGCGATTAAACATTCAAACTATAATCCGTTGGAAGCCGCCACATGGAAACCGGGAGAATCCGTTCCGTTTCTTTTCTTGGCTCAAGCTCTTGAAGGTAAAAAACTTTTTCTCTTTTTCTTTTTTTTGTCTGGTAATTTTTTTGCATGGAGGGGAAGAACTTTCCACCAACAATCTCCTTCCCTCTCCCTCTCCCCCTCCCCTCCCTCCCTCACCCCTCCCGCTCCCTCCCTCCCTCTCGCTTCCTCCCTTCCCCTGCAGAAATCTCCCACCAGTCCGGCCGCCTGGCCATCACGGAGATTCTCTGCAACGTTTTCCGTACCGTGATGGTGACGTCACCGGGGGACCTGCCAGCTGTGGTGTACCTCTCGGCCAATCGCGTGGCTCCGCCGCACGAGGGGGTGGAGCTGGGCATTGGGGATGCCGCAATAATAAGGGCTTTGGCGGAGGCTACAGGACGAAAAGAGGCGCAGATAAGGGCGGAGTATAAGGTGAGAGGGGGGGAGGGAGAGGGAGGGGGGGGAGAGAGGAGGGAAAGACAGAGGCACAGATAAGGGCGGAGTAGAAGGTGAGAGGGGAAAGAGAGAGAGGCGAAAGAGAGTGAGGGAAAGAGAGAGGGA
>JBBHKE010000973.1:8962-16462 GCA_037447655.1 Zygnema cylindricum
GGGAGGGGGGGGGGGGGGGGTATAGGGGGGGGAGTGTGGGGGGGGGGGAGTGTAGGGTGGACGGACTGTAGGGAGGGAGGAAGAGATTATATAGTCGTAGTTAATGTAATATATAATACCTGTGGTTGTGCTGGCCGGAATGGGGGGGGAGGGAGGGAGAGGAGAAGAGGACCTCCATTGTAAATCCATTCTTAGATTTTCGTCAATATTAGAGTGGATAGTATCCCGTTTACATGCCTTTTCAATATTTTGCTTAGCATTTTTTTTAACACTATTGTTAAACTTCCTCTTCCCCCTTCTTCTCCCTCCCCCCTTCCCCTTCCCCTTTCTTTTTCCACTTCACTAGTATGTTACGGGGACCGAAGTAAAGGGAGTCTTCATTTTCTATACAGGAAAATTGACTTGTATACAAAAATTAAATTTTGGAAACGGCATTACCGTCATCAGGCAACTTTTTTTGTTCACGGAATTAAAGAATGTTTTTTTAAAACCTGCGGCCCGTAAGCAAAAGGAGAAAAGAAAAAGAAAAAAAATGCAGATGAAGAAAAACTCAACGATACCATTTTTCAACAACTTTTTGCGTCAGTTTTTGTGAAATTTGGCAGTCGTAAAATTTGGTAAATTGTATATTTGACGAATCGTGGAATTTTCTAGCATTGAAATTTGGCGGTTTGTTTATCTTCGGCAGAGAACAATGTTTCACCTTTGTAACTTCTCACAATCTGTTTGATAAATAAACACTAATTTCTAAAATTTGACGGTATGTAAACTTTTGCACCTGCAAAAATTTTGAGGAGGTTTCACGCGTTAACAGTCACTAAGCATCCTTGGGATCTCTATTAATCCTCCTCCCTCCACCACAATGCTTCTACTATCTTCACACCAGCCTATGACCTTCGCCACGTGGGGATGGCTGACACTCTGCATCTGCCGCGCCACGTCATCCACGTTGTCGTCACGTCCCAAAACATGGACAGCCACATTTTCAAACTCAAATTTCCCCCTGTAGACTTCCCATGGCTCCTCACACAGCTTGTCAAGACAGGCGCCTTCAACTTTTATGCGAGAGAGAGTGGGCAGGTCCCTGCGCGGGTCATTCCGAATCCCCTCCCCTCCCCTCCCCACCTCTTCATGCCCCGCAGCCAGTCCATGGAGGGCGAGGCGAGGAGGGCATGGGCAAACCCCACCTGCCGCTCTTTGCAACTTCTCTTTTGCTCCATATAAGACAAAAATGTGGTTCTGTACCTGACTGTACTACATGTCGCATTATAAGTACAAATGGAGTAAGATAGACGCAGTGTAAAAATTGCACTACGATTTATTAAGTTCTAGAAGGCTAGAACTCTGGACTGTAGAATTATCGAGCAATATTGTAGCGTTAAGGCTCCGATACGGTCTGCAACTCCATTGATATGCGCTTTTGCACACTGCTCGTACAGCCATGTACCGTACAGATGCTTGTCGTTTGTGTGGCGTCGTCCGGCGTCAACGGGGAAGAGCGTTTCCAACAAATGTATCAGGCGTAGGCACTATCTCTTCCCCTCCCTCCCCTCCCCCCCCCTCCCTTTCCCTTACCTCTCCTTCTCGAAGCTCTCTCGAATTGTCAAATTTTATATACTGGGGAATTTTACGAACTGTCAATTATACTACCAAATTTTACGAGCGTCAGACTCACAAAAAAAAAAAAAAAACTGACGAAGTTTACAAGTTTTCGAGAAATGTTTCCATTGGTTTTTCTTCTTCCGCAATTTTTTTTTGACATTTTCCTCTTTTGCTACCGAGGCACAAGTTTTCAATATATATATATATATATATATATATATATATATATATATATATATATATATATATATATATATATATATATATATATATATATATATATATATATATATATATATATACATATATATATATATATATTTATAATGTTTCCTCTTCTCCACAATATATGCCCCGGGGAGGGGGGGAGGAGAGTGGTGAGGAAGGAGAAGAGGGGCAAGATTCCGTGTTGGAAAGACGGGAGTTTTTTTGGGGGTTGAAAGTTGGAAGGTGGGGGGAAGGGGGGGGAAGAATGGGGGGGCAGTTCTTATTGGACGTCATTTTTGTCTGTTTGTTGAGGTTCACAAGGAAGATGAAGCACAAAAACATGTTTTTAACCTTAGTTTCATACTGACCTTTCCTCTCCCTCTCTCCCTCCCCTCTCCGAGAACTCCGGAGAGCGTCTAAGGGATCTGAATTGATGGCCATCGCCATGCGCCTTTGGTCTCCCCGTCAGCCCAACGGGGGGGAGGGGAAGGAGGGGGGAAGGGAGGGGAGAGAGGGGGAGCGGAGGGAGGAGTGTAGAGATCAGGATAGAGCAAGGTTTGGCTTGGTCGGATTGTTGTTCCCCTCCTTCCCGCCCCCTTTGGTTTGGAGCGTAGGGTAGTTGGTGGGGGGTGAGGGGAGGGAAAGGAGAATGTTTGGAAGGGGAAAGGGGACGGGGGGGGAGGAGTTGGAGTGGAAGGGAAGAGGGCAAGGATGGGGAGACAAAGGGGAAGTAAGAGGAAGGGGAAAAACGATAAGGAGGGTGAGGTGAGAGGGGCTTTCAATAAAGACTTCCCATTGGCCCTCTCATTACCCCTCTCCCCCTCCGCCCCCATCCTGAAACTCTTATTCTTCTCTCAATATCTCAAAGATGACCACCTAATTTCTCCTCTCACCTCCCCTCACATCCCCTCCCCTCCCCCCCCTACACCCCCTCCCCTAAATAGCTAGATCCCATCTGAGGGGGAGGAGGAGACAGAGAGGCTCGTGCTTTCCTCTCGTCTCGGGGAGGGGGGAAGGGGGAAGGGAAGGGAAACGAGGTGATAAAATGGGGAGGGAGGAAGGAAGATTGAGGAGAAACAGGGTGAGGAAATGGGGAAGAAAGGTACAATAGACTATCATCTTTTTCATTCTCTTTTCTTTTTTATTCGGGTTATAAACTTCAATTTTTCTATAGTTAAGAGTGTTTTTTTTTTTTTCCTGGCCTCTCTCTCTCTCACACATGTTCTCCTTTTAATTTTCAGTAGCTTTTGATGTACAAATACATAATGTTCATACTAAATGCAGTCTGCCTGTTTTCTCTCTATCTCACCTTATTGTTCTCTCTCTTCCCCTCTCCCTCTTTTCCCCTCCTAGTTTGTTATATAATCCCCTCCCTCTTTCTGCCCCCCCTCCACACTTAAAGCGTTTCTTTTTCTTTTTCCGCTTCTCATAATCCCCTTTTTTAACGCTCCCTCTTCTCATATTTTCTTCAAATCCGTAAAAACTGTTTTAACTACAAGAAATTCCGTTAGAATAAAAATGGACACATTTGACAAAAGAACAAAAAACATTCTGATTGTAAAGTCTGCGAAAATCTTCCCAATAAGTAAAATTGTCCTTTTTAAGCCAGCACACTTAAAATGCAAGAAACTCAAAATTACATGATGGCAATTTAGATTACTTTGAAAGAGGTGTCTAGCCTATTCTGAACAGATTAATTATTTTGCAAAGTTATTATTCAAAGTATTTATTTTGACAAACTATCATAAATGATTATGATTTAACGATATTAGACTCAAATCAGGTGTGGCCAATTAGATGACTCTATACGGAGGTTCAAACCCTTCCGCTTAAATTGATGAACACATTTTGTACTTTAACACTTACAAAAGATTACAATTTTAACAGCACTACTTGACAATCAAAACTAAATGCTGAAACATCTACACAATCCTATTCTCCAGGGTATAGATTTGAAGAACTAAAAATTAGGATGCCACAGTAGTTGCTAGACGATCTCGCGCTGCTAACACATTATTTCAAATAGGAGCTTGACAAAATATCACCTACATTGATTGAAGACTGGCAAGACAATGGAATCTATCACTGGCGCAGATTTCAAACAGAACAGTTGAGAAACAAACAGACAGGTGGGCACTCTACTAACGACACTAGACTAGGGTCACCAAAGTGAAAGGAATGAACAGAACTTTTGAAGGCAGCAAAATTTCTTTTACTTCTTGTTATAGATTTACTAATAGTGAGTCCATGTGCATCACCCGCATGCATAAACTGTCTCCGTTTCTCTCCTTTAGTGTGTCCCGTATCGTCTTACTTAATGGGGAATCTTCTTGTGTCACTTCCAAATCACACTCCATTTTCTCCACCATTATTGCAATCGCTTCGTTTGGTCGTCAAACTATACAAAGCCTTGCCATGTCCTCCAAGGTTTTTCCCTACACTAACATAACCTTTTCACCCCAGCAAGAGTACAGCTGGAAATGCCTTTCATGGCAAGCCTCTTCCTTAGTTTGACACGCTTTCCAGATTCATTAGCGCAGGAAGGAGTTCTTCCAAGGACGGACGCAAGTTTGGGTTCCTTTCCACGCAGCGAAGAATAAGGCCCACCGCGTGGTGTAACTTGTCACTTGGAACGGAACGGCAGTTTGGGTCCAAGTTGTCCGTACAAAAACTTCCTACCATCTCATCAAACCCACCAGGCCAATCTTTAAATCGAGTAGCCTCGTATTTTTCGACTTCAGTCATCCGATCAGTAACATCACCGCTTCTTTCATCGCTGTCAAAGTCCATGAAAAAGCTGCTTTTTAACTTTTTATCATATTGAAGAAGGACATCAAGGACCGAACTGACTCGCTCCATGTTGGCCATCAGTTGCAACATGGTGAGCCCGAGAGCATACGTGTCAGATTTTTTGCCGTACGACCGTTTTACAAGTAAGTAAGGGTCGATGTAGCCAAGTGTTCCCATGATGGCATCAGCCATGCTCCTTTCATCCCTTTCAAATGGTTCTGCAAAGCCCATACCTGCAATTTTGCTTATTTTGTTTCCATCAAGAAGAACATTTGCCGGATTTAAGTCTAGATGTACAACATTTTTTTCATGCAAAGCCACCAAACCGGCCGTCATTTCTCGACAAATTCGCACTCTTTCTCCCCAGGTAAGAATACCCCTTTCGCCAGCTTTCAGCCAATCTTGAAGGCTTCCTCCAGCCATATACTCACTCACTATACAGAAGCCCTCAGTATCCATTCCTAATATGGACAAAACATGAGGATGTCGGATGGTATGGAGAATTTTGGCCTCACGCAGGAAGGTCTCGTGCATGAAAGTCTTCATTTTTTTGACAGCCACATCAACTCCCTGGTATTTACCCTTATACACTGTCGCAAAACCCCCTTCTCCAATGGCTTCCGAAAAATCACCGGTAATTTCCTTTATATTATTTGTGCTGATGACGGTTACAGAAGAGGATATATCACATCGTGGCTGCATAAATCAAAGAACAAAGGTTTGAGAAAGTTAATCAAGAGAGCCCATATCTGCATCAAAACAACATCTTGGAATCTTTACAAGTATAAATCCAATGATTACATTTCAAATGTTTGAAAATATAAAGGAGAAAAATGGAGAGGGGAAAGATAGGACGATAGAGGAGAGAGAGAGGGGAGGGAGAGAGAGAGAGAATGAGAGAGAGGGAAGGAGAGAGGGAGGGAAGGAGGGGAGAGAGAGAAAGAGAGGGAAGGAGGGAGGGAGGGGAAGAGAGAGGGAGGGAAGGAGAGAGAGAACGAGGAGAGAGGGAAAGAGTGTGCGAGAGAGTGGGAGAGAGGGAGAGAGGGGGGGATATAGAGGAGGAGAGGGATAAGAATATAGAGTTATGATGCAAAGAGACGGTGATGTAGCAATTACGTCACAAAAAATGAGATGACGTCTCGGACATGTTGGTTTATGCCAGTGGGAGAAACTGATGGAAAAAAATGAAAGGAAATTAGGGAGGATGAGTTTAGGGCATTGGCAAAAATTTTATGTGGCCTAAGGAGGAATGGACTGTACAGTACCGTCTGACAATTTTAAAATATTATTAAAAACGAAAGATTATTGCTGAAATGGAAAATTAATCTTAACGCATGGAAACTCATACCTATAAATGAATTTTTTAATGCTACAATTCGAACAAATTGGTGAATCGTTCAATGCACTTGACTTCATCAGTAAGATCCTCTGTTTCCAAAACTAAAATGGTTATAACGGTTATGTTCTAAAAACTATTTTATCATAAACTGGATGTTAGGCATTGTGTGTATTTACACACACACGCACACACATATATGTAGATTTGTAAATATATAAAGAGAGTGAGCGCGGGGGACTAGGGGAAGGGGAAGAGGGGGTGCGGGGAGACAGTGAGAGTGTGGGGGAGGAAGCGATGGCGAGAACGGGAGAGGGGCAGAGAGGGAGAAGGGGAGAAGGGAATAGGGCGAGAGGGGGGAGTGGCGGGGAGGGGGAGGGGGAGAGGGAAAGGGCGAGGGAGGGGGAGCGGGAGTGGGGGGCGGAGAGGGAGAGGGAGAGGGATGGAGGGGGGGAGAGAGGGGGGGGGGGGGGGACAGGAAGGAGGGCAGCGAGAGTGAGAAGGAGAGGGAGCGAGTGGGGAGATGGAGAGAGTGATAATCGAGTGTGGCGGCGAGGGAGAGGGAGAGGGAGAGTGAGAAAAAAAAGGGAGAGGGCGAGAGGGAAAAGGTGGGGGACAGGGAGAGGTAGAGAAAGACGGTGTGGGAGAGGGAGAGGGCGAGGGAGACGTTGAGGGAGAGGAAATGGGAGACTGAAAGGGAAAAGGAGAGGGAGTGGGAGAGGGAGAAGGAGAAGGAGAGTGAGAAGGGTATGGAGGGATTGGGAGAGGGAATGGGAGAGGAAGAGTGAGAGGGAGAGGGAGAGTGCGAGGGAGCAGGAGAGAGAGCTTGCAAGGGTTAGAGAGAGTGTGAGAGGGAGTGTGAGAGGGTGAGGGAGTGGGGAAGGGGGAGAAAGAGGGAGACGAAGGAGAGAGGTGTATCGGCTACTGAATCCAGCCAACAGATCATCCAAATCATCGGCAAATTTACAGTATGACGGGAAACACATTTTCCACAAATCCAGCTTATCGCAATCTCTTACAATTTTCATTAATTTTCAACAACCGCAAAATTATACTTCAAATATCGTCTTTCCTTTAGTCAACCTTTGACTGTAAAAAACTTTTTCTCAACTCGAGCTCTGCCCTTAATCTCGTAGAATCCTCCGACCACAAAATTTTCCATATTATATCTTGTTTTTTTTCTGCTTCCAGCTGAGCATCATTAATAAATTCCGTAAACTAAAGGAGGTTAGGTTTTTTGTGAGCTGATGTGTCTACCTTTTCAAGATCTCCTTTCCTGGCAAAACATTCCAGCTCTTCTAGGGAAGTGAGGAAATCAGTGAGGTCGGGCCGATGTTCACGGGTGCGTTCCAAACATCGAAGCACGAGCCCCACAGTCTTCTCTAAAGCCACTTTAGGCATCGTGGAGCTCCTTGGATCCAATTTCAAAACGAAGTGTCCAATAATCTCGCTAAAAGCATTGGGATCCTTCCCCCCCCATCGACTTACTGGAGCATCAAAGCTACAATTTTCGCTTTCCTGTTTCCCTAACAACTCATGAACATCTTGGATGCACTCCATCCCTG
>JBBHKE010000973.1:21462-197266 GCA_037447655.1 Zygnema cylindricum
GTCACAATATCCCCCCCTATCTGCGTCAAAATATCCTACACATTCTTAAGATGTCCGTCAAGATCGAGATAACAAACCAATCTCGACCATAACTGCAAGGCAGCGAAATATCCTCTTCACGGCCTCCCAATGAATCTTTTTAGGAGCTTGAAAAAATCGGCTCACGACAAACACTGCGGCTAAAATATCCGGTCGCGTGGCCACACTTAAATATTTTAGACTTCCAACGGCCTCACTATAGGGCACGTGGACAGTTTCCTCCTCCTTAAATTTGCAATATTGAAGTTTGGAATCTAGTGGTGTCAAAACCGGCTTAGAATTCAACATAGCAAATTTTGTCAGTACTTCTTTACAATATTGCGCTTGCGACAATTTAATATCCCTTTTATCGTACCTTAACACTTCCACTCCAAGAATATATCGTAAGTCCCCCAAAATCTGTGACTTTAAAGTGTAGACGTATATACTTTTTCAATTCCGCGATTCACGTCAACTTGTCACATATCATCAAAAATTCATCCACGTAGACAGAGAATATGATTTGATCCTCCCCCTCACCTTTTAGGTAAACTCCAGAGTCTAAAACTGTTCGTACGAATCCAAATTCGGTAAAGACCTTGTGTAATCGTAAGTACCAAGTACGTTGTGCTTGTTTTAGTCCATACAAGGACTTTTGCAGCCGCCATACCTTTCCCTCCTTCGACACTACTCCTTCCAAAACCTTCATATAAACCTCCTCCTCTAAATCACCATTCAAGAACGCAGTCTCAACGTTCATTTGGTGAATGTGCTTTTTGCCGGCAACGCCAATATCAATAATTATCGTCAAAGAATCAAACTTCATTACCGGTGCATATGTCTCCGTATAATGTACTCCTTCCTTTATTTGAAAGCCCTTACAAACTAGCCGAGCCTTATGTTTTACTATTTCTCCCGATGCACCAGTTCTAGTTTTGAAAATCCACTTCGCATCAACAGCCTTTTTACCCTCCTGTAAGTTTACCACCTCAACTGTACGATTATCGATAATAGATTGAAGTTCCCTTTCCCACGCCGGTGTCCAATGCTTCTCCCAATCGCATGATTTTTGTGCTTCCATATACGATTGCAGATCGCTCGGTATATTATCGCATAATGATTGCTATAAGAGGAAATTTTCCTCCCTAGCCGCCGAAATATAATAATAAGAGTTTTCATTATTTCCCTTACCGTCAAAAGAAAGACGAGCCGGTTTCTTTCCCATATTATCTCTCATACTTCTCCTCCGCTCAAATTCTTTCTCCTCCTTTTCCGGTTCCTCCTCAATGGTATTCGGTCCATACGACTTAGAAGATGAAGTTTTCTTTGTGTGTAAAGACATTCGGGAATTTTCGCTTCGTGAATTCCCACCAATGTTATCAAACTTTACGTTTTCCACAATTTTACCTTTCCCCCTCTTAACATTGGAGGTGGATCCCGGATCAATTTCCAAATCCGAACCCTCATTGTCATTAAGATCACCAAAATCAAATTTTTCATGAAAATCAAGATTAGAATGTCGCTTAACCGATCGAGAGATTGTGGGTAATAAATCCTCGTGAAAATCCACATTCCTCGATTCCTCAACGATATGACGAATCAGATCATAAACTTGATAAAGACTCTTTTTGTCGCTATATCGCACGAAATAACCACTCCAACTCCTCGATGCAAACTTACCTTTTCTCTTTTGTGCTTGAATAAAAACCGACGCACGGCATCCCCAAATCGGAATATGGTGAAAAGTGGGTTTTCGTCCATTCCATAATTCGTATAGAGTTTTATCACGTGAAACTGATGTAATCTTCCGATTACAACTATAATTCGCCGTCAAAATCGCATCGCCCCATAAGTTAATACTCCTCCCGGATCCATGTACCATGGATCGTACCATTTCTTGAAGAGTGTTGTTCTTTCTCTCGGCAATGCCATTTGATTCCGGTGAGTAAGATGCGGTATATTGGTGAGAAGTTCCCCATACTTTACAATAAGGATCAAAAGCAAGAAATTCCCCTCCATTGTCCGATCTAATAGATTTCAAGTATCTCTCACATTGCCTTTCGGCCATCACATGCCACTCTTGAAAATAGAAAAATGATTCGGATTTATGTTTTAGTAATATTACCCATGTGAAGCAAGAAAAGTCGTCCACTACCACCATAATACATTTGTTTCCGCCAATTGTCGCCGGTTTAACGTCCCCACATAAATCAATATGCACAAGATCAAGCGGATGCTTAGATTGATGCATCGGATCCTTAGCCGAATGCGGCTTTCGGATTTGTCTCCTCCTTACTACACTCTTCACATCCACTAATTTTCTCCCTGACGCCAAGTCTAATCCCCTTACGCTCCCAATTTTAGTCATCCGTCGTAAACTCGCCTCGGATGTGTGAAACATCCGGTGGTGCCACAAGGTTAAATCGCCTTTTAATTCAGAGATTTGCGAAATAATACTGACGGAATTCGGGGGGGATTTAGGACGGCGCCATGTTAAACGACTATGCAAAAATTTTGTGACTTCTCCGTCGCCTATTTGTACACCACCCGGTTGTACAATTTTTATTGTGGAGTCTCTGTAGGCAAGTACGTTGCAGCCCAGTCGCTGAATCTGTGGTACGCTGAGAAGGTTCACTGAACCTTCAGGTAAGTACAAAACATTCGTCAGTTCGATTTGCGTGAATTTTTTTATGCCACGTGAATCCAAATTTGGTAAGTCTAACCGTACAGTACCCACTATACCAAATGAAATCACCTGTCCACTTGCGACGGTGATTTGTTTCGGTACTGCATTGGCGCTCCTTATCCGGACAAGAAACCGCCATATGACCAAGTTTGCCGCACTGAAAACAAACAATATTGGTAAGATCTGAATATCCGGGCTGGGAAGGAGATCTCCCGACCCTTTCGTGTCCTCTTCGCGCTCTTCCTCTTCAATTTCCCGCTGTTCTTCCTCCTCTTCCCTGAAAAGAATTTAGATCGGGCGTTTCCGGTGTCGTCGCATTGAGGGAACCGGTCGGTTCCCCTCGATGACCTTGGACGATTCGCCTCGGTAGATTTGAAGAATGTGATTACTTCAAACTATGAACCAAAACCAAATTATATAGTGCGCACGAAGCGCCTACCAATCAAATTGCTTTTACACACTAAACTACGTAGTACTAAAGCACTACACCTTGACTCGTTATTAGCGTATAGAAATTATTAGTGTTGTGTATCGGTAAAAAACTTATCGCGATAACACCGATACCGATAGTTATCGGTTATCGAACGGTCAGAGGTACCGATATATCGGTCCGAGACCAACAAATTCTATATTGGTGATAACTATAAAAATATATAGTACGCATACTATAGTACCTTATTAAATACTGTATTATGCTATTTACATTATATAGCGTGTCATGCCACGTGTACGATAGTGTTCCGTAAATATTAACTGAAAATTATTACGGACAACGCAGCACAAACTGAACAAAATTTTTTTACGGCGACGTACAGAATTTACATGCAAACTGGTGAACATGGAACGAAAAAAGGACGGCGGACATAAAGTACAACGGACACAAAGTAATATTCTGCACGCCGCCGGAATCTAACGTACTACTTCGAATGAAAAAGTACGAGCGGACGGCCAGCGTGAGCGTTGGCATCCCGGAATGTCTCCATTGGCAGCTTATGCCCAAAAAGCTGACAGATTGACACGTGGCAGGTGTCTAGTGGATCCCAAGGAATAAAGGGACAAAGCCATGGCCTCGGATGTGAAAGGTACATCGTTTATATTGGAACCGTGCCAAAACCGTACAGACGTCATGGCGGCGACTGTACTTTCTGCGCGTCCGAGGAATAAGACGTACAGCTGAGTGTACATGCCGTACATTTAGATGTACGGCCCATATATTTACCTGTATGGCCCGTACATTTATCGCCGATAGTTATCGTTATCGGTGTTATCGCCGATAAGTACCCAACATTATCGGTATTGGCTACTTATCGGCGATAGGACCGATAACGATATATCGAACCAATATATCGATTATCGGGAACCCCGAAAAAAGGTCCATATCGGTTATCGGTAAATGCTTACAGATACACAACACTAGAAATTATTAGTGTAAAGAAAAAATTAGCGTCATTCATTCTAATTTAGTGCCAGAGACGTGGCAGATTATGGTCCACGTATTTAAATAGTGTAATTTATTTTATTTAAGGTATCAATGTCAAAGTTTTGGGGTGCCGATATAGAGTACATAAGGCTAATAACGATTCACGGTGTACCATATGTACACTCAAGAACAAATAACGATAAACCTTACACACCAAACAACATCTGTACCTGGTCGTCGCAAAACCGAATCTACGTGTACCTGGTCGTCGCAAAACCGAATCTACGCGAGACCAGTAATTACGAAACAACTACGATACATAATAAGACAGAATCAAGACCACACGCGCGACGAAAGGACAAACTATTCGGTCGCGCGACAGACCGCGACGACCGATTACAATTTTGACGCTAACAAATTTGATCTTTTGACCCTAAATCACAAAATAAACCTAGCAACACTTTTGTAATGGAAAAAAGCTGACATATTTACAATCACTGAGTATGTATCGATGATTATACTTATACATCTACACAAATGGCTTCACTAACTCACTCTAGCAACGAGGTATGGTCTGTTATCGACTCCTCGATTGGATTTCGAATTGATTAGTCTTTTTAAATTGGATTGTATCATGAAACTGTTGGGGTTGACATGTACACAGGATAGTCTGATCCATAGCAATGACACATCCTTTCTCAGAAAACTTATTTTTATCAACATCTCAGCTGAAAGGGTGACTATTTTGACCCACGAGTCGCAAGGAAATCTTTCCAAGGACGAACTACAGCCTGAAGACAAAACTGACTTTTCTTTTGTTTTCGTAATATTGCGTATCAACTTAAAGTACAAAAAGTGTTGCTTGCAGCATTCTAACAAACCCTTCCTTTTGGATTTTCCGAAAAAATAAGTAAAAAGTTAAGTGGATAAATACTAATAAATAAAACAGTAAATAAATAAAGGCCAGGAAATTAAAGCAGCGGACTCCATACGACATTATTGTGTCATAATCAAAGGACATTTCTTGACAATGGATATATACAGAGGTGCATTTCTAACTAACCAAAGTGCGAAAAGTGAAATTTTGTTAAATGGAATACTGTTTTTTTTCTGGAAGAAATGTCATAACAGATAAGCTGTGATATGAAACAAAAATTTGAATTATGTTCTGTCATTTTCAAGGCTTTTTCGAAGTAATGCACTCGTCAATACAATTTGGTTTTTTTGTGTGACGAGTGAATTCCTTGTTTTGAGCGAAATCAAGGTCAATCTACAATTTTTTTTTTTTTCTTATTTGTTCAACAATCATAAATGTGCTGGTCAAAGTGATGATTGATATTAAGACAATGCACTAATTTTCTGATCTTCAAGTAAACATGTCTTCATTTGATCTCCCAGTAAACAAGGTGGGGAAATGGGAAGGAAAGCAGAGGAGGGAGGAAAAAGGTGGGGACATGGGAAGGAAGGTAGGAAGAGGAAGGAGAAACAAGGTGGGGAAATGGGAAGGAAGGAAGGAAGGAAGGAAGGAAGGAAGGAAGAGGATGGAGAAACAAGGTGGGGAAATGGAAAGAAAGGAAGGAAGAGGAGGGAGAAACAGGGGGAAGAAGGAAGGAGAGGGAGAAACAAGGCGGGGAAATAGGAAGGAAGGAAGAGGAGGGAGGAATAAGGTTGGGAAATGGCAGGGAGAAGGGGGAGTGGCAGCGGCAGAGCGGGCGGTCGCAATATTGACAGAAAGGATTTTTAAGAGGAGGTGGGAGGTGGGAGGCGGGAGGCAGATAGGAGAGGGGGAGGAGGAGGGAGAGGAGTTGGAGGAGGAGGAGAGGAGGGAAGGAGGAGGGAGAGGAGTTGGAGGAGGAGGAGAGGAGGGAAGGAGGAGGAGGAAGAGGAAGAGGAGTCAAACAAGGATATGCGTCTGAGAGGAGTCTCCAGGCAGATAAGGGAAGCTTTTGTGATGTTTTTTCATTTGTGAGGGGGTGGATAGGAGGGATAGGGGGAGAGAGGGAACCTTCTCTTTTGTTGGTTTTAAACGGCAGAGAAGAAATAGAAAGAGGGAAAAGACAGGGAGGATTCGGAGAAAAACCGCCTTTGTTTTTTTTATCGGTTGTGTAGCGAAGCGAGTTTTAAACATTTTGGAGATCATCCACTTTTCGGAAGTGTGAAAAAAACAATGAAAATAATTCAACCCCAGATTAAATAACAAAACAAAAAGAAACTCAGTTTTAAACGATTAAATATTTGTTTTCCCTAAAACCAGTAAATCCATCGATTACCCTCGCTTTTCATCGATGTTTACCCCATTCCTATCGTATTCCGGGAAGAAAAAGAGGTTAAAAAATAAATCCATGAAGCCAAAATTAGAATGGAAACGACACACAAATCAAAAAATATATATATGTACATATATATGTACACATATAATATATAAATATATATATATAAATATATATATATATATATATATATATATATATATATATATATATATATATATATATATATATATATATATATATATGTATATATATATATATATACATATATATATATATATATTTATAATGTTTCCTCTTCTCCACAATATATGCCCCGGGGAGGGGGGGAGGAGAGTGGTGAGGAAGGAGAAGAGGGGCAAGATTCCGTGTTGGAAAGACGGGAGTTTTTTTGGGGGTTGAAAGTTGGAAGGTGGGGGGAAGGGGGGGGAAGAATGGGGGGGCAGTTCTTATTGGACGTCATTTTTGTCTGTTTGTTGAGGTTCACAAGGAAGATGAAGCACAAAAACATGTTTTTAACCTTAGTTTCATACTGACCTTTCCTCTCCCTCTCTCCCTCCCCTCTCCGAGAACTCCGGAGAGCGTCTAAGGGATCTGAATTGATGGCCATCGCCATGCGCCTTTGGTCTCCCCGTCAGCCCAACGGGGGGGAGGGGAAGGAGGGGGGAAGGGAGGGGAGAGAGGGGGAGCGGAGGGAGGAGTGTAGAGATCAGGATAGAGCAAGGTTTGGCTTGGTCGGATTGTTGTTCCCCTCCTTCCCGCCCCCTTTGGTTTGGAGCGTAGGGTAGTTGGTGGGGGGTGAGGGGAGGGAAAGGAGAATGTTTGGAAGGGGAAAGGGGACGGGGGGGGAGGAGTTGGAGTGGAAGGGAAGAGGGCAAGGATGGGGAGACAAAGGGGAAGTAAGAGGAAGGGGAAAAACGATAAGGAGGGTGAGGTGAGAGGGGCTTTCAATAAAGACTTCCCATTGGCCCTCTCATTACCCCTCTCCCCCTCCGCCCCCATCCTGAAACTCTTATTCTTCTCTCAATATCTCAAAGATGACCACCTAATTTCTCCTCTCACCTCCCCTCACATCCCCTCCCCTCCCCCCCCTACACCCCCTCCCCTAAATAGCTAGATCCCATCTGAGGGGGAGGAGGAGACAGAGAGGCTCGTGCTTTCCTCTCGTCTCGGGGAGGGGGGAAGGGGGAAGGGAAGGGAAACGAGGTGATAAAATGGGGAGGGAGGAAGGAAGATTGAGGAGAAACAGGGTGAGGAAATGGGGAAGAAAGGTACAATAGACTATCATCTTTTTCATTCTCTTTTCGTTTTTGTTCGGGTTATAAACTTCAATTTTTCTATAGTTAAGAGTGTTTTTTTTTTTTTTCCTGGCCTCTCTCTCTCTCACACATGTTCTCCTTTTAATTTTCAGTAGCTTTTGATGTACAAATACATAATGTTCATACTAAATGCAGTCTGCCTGTTTTCTCTCTATCTCACCTTATTGTTCTCTCTCTTCCCCTCTCCCTCTTTTCCCCTCCTAGTTTGTTATATAACCCCCTCCCTCTTTCTGCCCCCCCTCCACACTTAAAGCGTTTCTTTTTCTTTTTCCGCTTCTCATAATCCCCTTTTTTAACGCTCCAGCTTCTCATATTTTCTTCAAATCCGTAACAAACTGTTTTAACGACAAGAAAATCCGTTAGAATAAAAATGGACACATTCGACAAAAGAACAAAAAACATTCTGATTGTAAAGTCTGCGAAAATCTTCCCAATAAGTAAAATTGTACTTTTTAAACCAGCACACTTAAAATGCAAGAAACTCAAAATCACATGATGGCAATTTAGATTAATTTGAAAGAGGTGTCTAACCTATTCTGAACAGATTAATAATTTTGCAAAGTTATTATTCAAAGTATTTATTTTGACAAACTATCATAAATGTTTATGATTTAACAATGTTAGACGCAAATCAGGTGTGGCCAATTAGATGACTCTATACGGAGGTTCAAACCCTTCCGCTTAAATTGATGAACACATTTTGTACTTTAACACTTACAAAAGATTACAATTTTAACAGCACTACTTGACAATCAAAACTAAATGCTGAAACATCTACACAATCCTATTCTCCAGGGTATAGATTTGAAGAACTAAAAATTAGGATGCCACAGTAGTTGCTAGACGATCTCGCGCTGCTAACACATTATTTCAAATAGGAGCTTGACAAAATATCACCTACATTGATTGAAGACTGGCAAGACAATGGAATCTATCAGTGACACAGATTTCAAACAGAACAGTTGAGAAATAAACAGACAGGTGGGCACTCTACTAACGACACTAGACTAGGGTTACCTGAGTGAAAGGATTGAACAGAAGGCAGCAAAATTTCTTTTTCTTCTTAATGTATCTTTACGTATTGTGAGTCCATGTGCATCAGCCGCATGTATAAACTGTCTGCGTTTCTCTCTTTTGGTGTGTCCCCTATCGTCTTACTTAATTGGGAATCTTCTTGTGTCACTTCCAAATCACACTCCATTTCTCCACCATTATTGCAATCGCTTCGTTTGATCGTCAGTCTACACATCCTTGCCATATCCTCCATGGTTTTTCGCTACACTAGCATAACCTTTTCACCCTAGCAAGAGTACAGTGGGAAATGCCATACATGGCAAGCCCCTTCCTTAGTTTGACACTCTTTCCAGATTCATTAGAGCAGGAAGGAGTTCTTCCAAGGACGGACGCAAGTTTGGGTTCCTTTCCACGCAGCGGAGAATAAGGCCCAATGCGTCGTATAATTTGTATAATTTGTCTCTTGGAACGGAACGGCAGTTTGGGTCCAAGTTGTCCGTACAAAAACTTCCTACCATCTCCTCAAACCCACCAGGCCAATCTTTAAATCGAGTAACCTCGTATTTGTCAACTTCAGTCATCCTATCAATAACATCATCGCTTCTTTCATCGCTGCCAAAGTTCATGAGAAAACGACTTTTCAACTGTTTATCATATTGAAGAAGGACATCAAGGACCGAACTGACTTGTGCTACATAGGCCATCAGTTGCAACATGGTGAGCCCGAGAGCATACGTGTCAGATTTTTTGCCGTACGACCTTTTTAGAGTAGGGGTCGATGTAACCAAGTGTTCCCATGATGGCATCAACCATGCTCATTTCATCGCCTTCAAATGGTTCTGCTAGGCCCATACCTGCAATTTTGTTTATTTTATTTCCATCAAGAAGAACATTTGCCGGATTTAAGTCTAGATGTACAACATTTTTTTCATGCAAAGCCACCAAACCATTCGTCATTTCTCGACAAATTCGTACCCTTTCTCCCCAGGTAAGAATACCCCTTTCGCCAGCTTTCAGCCAATCTTGAAGGCTTCCTTTAGCCATATACTCACTCACTATACAGAAGCCCTCAGTATCCATTCCTAATATGGACAAAACATGAGGATGGCGGATGGTATGGAGAATTTTGGCCTAACGCAGGAAGGTCTTCTGCATGAAAGTCTTCATTTTTTTGACAGCTACATCAACTCCCTGGTATTTACCATTATACACTGTCGCAAAACCACCTTCTCCAATAGCTTCCTAAAAGTCACCGGTAATTTCCTTCATAATATTTGTGCTGATGACGGTTACGGAAGAGGAAATGTCACATCGAGGCTGCATAAAACAGAAAACACAGGTTTCAGAAAGTTAATCATCAATTTTCCAAAGTAATAAGATTGTTAAACCGTCACTAATGCTTGTGGCTACTCCAAAAATTGTTAAAGTAAATGAACATGAATGAAATCCAATGCTCCAAGAATTGCTTTCTAATGGTGAGTATAGACTATGATGTTTCCAGATTCATTTTGATCCCATCTACAAAACTATCGTCGCACAAACAAACATTTCCATTGTACTTTGAACCCGAAGGAAAAGACAAACACTTCATTGAGAAAGGTGATATTAAATAAGTTATTCGGTGAAAAGTCCCATTCTTAAAGCCATTACTGTCCTAAGAAGACAATGCAAGAGAGGACATGGTCGCCACAAGATAAGTAGATTAGAAGATCATATCATCGTCATCATCAATGACCTTTTGCTCTTTTGCTCTTTTTGATTTGTTTTCATTGATTTTATCTCAATGTGATGAAATTTGGCAATGCCATGAAATAAAGAGTGGCAAGACAAACAAAACCTGAGATGATAAACACAACAAAACCAGACAAAATAAGGCAAAATTTTGACATAACAAGACAAACAAAATTTCATTGATATAAAACATATGATATATGAAACACCGTCACAAAAATCGGATAAAATTCAATCTCTGACAATTCCAAGAAGCCATACTGTCAGGCAGAATGTGGCATAACAATATATAAATTCTTTACTTCTCAAAGTTCTTGTTAGAATTGAAAATTAATCTTAACAAGTAATAATTCAAATTTGAAAAAAACAAATTAAATGCATTAATAGATTAATTTGGTGAAACATTGAGGATACTTCGAGAAACATAGTTTCCACAAATCCAGCTTATCGCAATCTCTTACAATTTTCATTACTTACAGCGTGACAACAACCGCAGCATTATTCTTCAAATAGCGTCTTTCATTTAGTCAACCTTTGACTGTAAAAATCGTTTTCTCAATTTGAGCTCTGCCCTTAACCTCGTAGAATCTTCCGACCACAAAAACTTCCTCAAACAATTTCCTTATAACATCTTGTTTTTCTTTTGCTTCCAGCTGGGCACCATTACCAGATTCCGTAGACTAAAGGAGGTTAGGTTGTTTGTGAGCTAATGTGTCTACCTTTTCAAGATCTCCTTTCCTGGCAAAATATCCCAGCTCTTCTAGGGAAGTGAAGAAATCAGTGAGTTAGGGCCAATGTTCACGGGTGCGTTCCAAACTTAGAAGCAAGAGCCCCACAATCTTCTCTAAAGCCTCTTTAGGCATCGTGGAGCTCCTTGGATCCAATTTCAAAACGAAGTGTCCAATAATCTGGCTAAAATCATTGGGATCCTTCCCCCCCCGTCGACTTACCGGAGCATCAAAGCTACAATTTTCGCTTTCATGTTTTCCTAACAACTCATGAACATCTTGGATGCGCTCCATCCTGTCAGAAATTTGTAAAATAACGAGTCCAAGTGCATAAGTGTCTGAATAAGGACCCACCAATCCAGTTTCTAAAATGTAGGGATCTATATAGCCGGCAGTTCCACACATGCCGGACATTGTCACCTGGTCTCCCTCACACAGCTTGGCTGAACTCATATCACATATTTTGCTTCGTTTACCGTAATTGAAAAGTATATTCTGTGGTTTCAAGTCTAGGTGTAAGACTCCTTGAGTGTGCATGTATGCCACAGAAGAGACTATTTCTCGACAGTTTCGCACTTTGTCCTCCCAAGTCAAGGTATCTCCCCTTCTTTGGAGGTAGTCTTGGAGGCTTCCTCCGGACATGTACTCACTCACTAGACAGTTTCTAGTGGGATCATAGCCAATCAAATTCAAGATATGCGGGTGATTTAACATATTTAGAACCCGAATTTGTTTTTCAAGTTTGTTAGAGTTTGTTCCGGGAAGGATCTTTGTCACAACTATACTTATTCCCATGTGAAGCCCCTTAAACACTTCACCGAAGACTCCACTCTAAATCCTATTGGAAGAAGAGAAGTTTTCAGTTGCAACTGCAATTTCTTGTGAAAGTGAAGAGCCTCATGTCTTCACAGAAGGTGATGTCAGCTTGCAGTATCAAAGATTTAGGGTGTGTTCGGGTGAATCGACGGTGTGTGGAGAGGGACGGAGGGGAAACAAGGTGGGGAAACGGGGAGAAAAGGTAACAATTTTAATTTCGTGTTTTCTTTACACTTGTCATTTTGGATTTCTCCGTTATAATGGTACGTATTTTTTTTTTTCTTACTTGGCATCTCTCTCACCCATACACGTTAAATTTTAAGCTGATAAAACAATGTCAGTATAAATTATCCGGCTGCTTGCTTTCCCTCTCTGTTGCCCTCTCTTTCTCGTTGTTATCCTCTCACACTTTTTACAGTAGATATAGTAGGTTTATGGCGTAGTATATGTATTATTCTAGTTGTATTTGTATAATTGAGTGTTATTTTCCACTCTTATGTAATATTAAACAACAAAGATACATAATTGTAAAAAACAGGGATAGAGGGGAAGATGAAGAGGGGAGAGAGCGAGAAAATATATATGGAGCGCGGGAGCACAGGGGAGCGGGAGGAGGGAGAGAGGGTGAAAGAGGGATGGAAGGAGAGAGGGAGAGAGGGGAGAGTGGGTGAGCGGAGAGTGGAGTGGGGGAGCGGAGAGTGGAGTGGGGGAGCGGAGAGAGTGGGAGAGGAGAGAGGAGATAGTGGGAGAGATGGAGATATGTAAGGGGAATAGGGGGAGAGGAGGAAAGGTGGAGAGTGGGGGCGAGGGGGAGAGAGGGAGAGGGGGAGAGGGTGAGAGGGGAAGAGGGGGAGGTGGAGAGAGGGAGAGAGGTGGAGTGGAGGAGAGGAAAAGAGGGGGAGAGGGGGTAGATGGGGAGAGGAGTGGAGGAGGAGAGAGGGGGGTAGGGTGAGAATCTGAACCTTTTCGTTCGACATTGCGTAAGGGTTCCAAAAAAAGGAACGCAATGGATGCTCCCTCCAACGTCCCTCTGTAAAATAGGACGCTTTTCCCTCTTTCTCTCCGTACTGTCCCTTCCTTCCTTTCCCTCCTCTCTCTCCCGGCAGCAAAAGGGATAATTGGGCAAGAGCAGGGTACCGAGGTGGAAGAGGGGAGGGGAGCAGAGTGAAGGGTTGGGGAAAGATGGGAGAGGAGGGAAGGGAAAGCAAGTTTGGAAGTAGGGAGATAAAGGTACAACAGTGTACCGCGTAGACGCACCGACACGATTTTAAACATACAGACATGATCGAAGGAGTGACGTTTCGACGAAACCGATACGAAACGAAGTCGAACGTTTTGCTCTGTTGGGGAGCGAAACGTTCGACTTCGTTTCGCGTTTACCCTATTTATTGTTGTACGAAGTGTTTCGGGATCGTTCGTCGCACGTGTGGAATTTATACTTTTATACGCTTGTTTCCATGGGGAAAGCGCGTCCATTTGCTTTCCGTGTGCCTTCTTCTTCACGCGTTTCCTTCGTTTGTGACGTGTTTAGTGATCTTATAGTCGCACGTGTGGATTTTTTTTATTTTCTATGTTTTGTTTGGATGAGGAAAGCGCGTCCGTCTGCGCTGCCGCGTAATTAGTTAAGTAGTCTTGCACTCCAAAGTGACAGGCAACTATTTAAGCACCATAAGTGTAAGTGCATTGGAACATTGGATTATCATTTAATTATTGAAGGTTAATGGTGTTTAAGAGTTTAAAGAGGGAATTACGTCGTGAGTTCTGTGGTGAGCCAAAAGCTTCGGTTGAAATACATTTATTCGTTTGGCCGAATCTTTTGTTCCCTTGTATTATCTTTCTAGTGGTGAATACTTCCGATATAAAATTTGTTGTGGTGATTTATTTTGCGACCTTTGTGGTGGCATTATAGATCTAGAGGACCAAATGGAGAAGTCCATGGAGAAAGTGGCAGAAAAGACGGATCGTGTCAGTATACTGGCAGTGCCAGTGGAGAAGGTAAGGCATACTCTCTCACTCTCTCTATCTTCTCCTCCCTCTTCCTCCTCTCGTCTAGTGGGTTTGTGAATGTGGCACCTGTGTGAAAGAAGACCCGTGGGAACCTGTGTTTCAGTCCCGTGGAGAATATTCTCAAATTTTAAGAAAAGAAATATACGCAAAACAGAGGAATAATGAATGCCGTCCACATTCTAATGGTGTCAACAATAAAGAAATTGGAGAGAATAATTTTAGAGAGGCTGGAGGGAGAGGGGGGGAAGGAGGAAGTAAGGGGGCAAAGCAAAGTAAGCGCGAGGGTTTTTGCAGTCTAAACTCCAGAAAGCAAGTAACTCTTTCCCTCCCTGCCTCTTACCCTCTCCGTCTCACCCTCGCCTCCTCTCTCGCTCTCTCCTTTTACCCCTCTTCTCCTTTCACCCTTTCTCGGTCTTTCCCTCCCTCCCTCTCCCTCTCGCCTCCTTTCCCTCTTTCCCCCTCTCCCTCTCTCCTCCTCCCCCTCTCCCCCGCTCCCCTTGTCTTCCTCTCCCCCACTCCCCCTGTCCCATTCTCTCCATCTGTCACTCTATTCGTCTCTTCTTCTCTCCTCTCCTCGTCATCTCCAATCCCCCTCTACCTCTCTCTCCTCTCCCTCTCACCCTTCTGCCCTCTTTCTTGCCTCCCTTTCTCTATCCCTTGCACTATCTCTCTCTCGCTCCTCCCTCTCTCTCTCCCACCCTCTGTGCCTCACTCCCTCACTCGCCCTACCTGTCTCCTTCTCTCACTCCCTCGCTCTCTCCAACACTCCCTCTGTTCCCCTCTCCCCCTCTCTCTCCAACTTTTCCTCTGTCCTTCCTCCCTCTCTCCCTTTTTTCCTCTTTTTGTCTTTCCCTCTCTCCCTTCTCCCACTCTCCTCTCCCCTCACTCCCCCTCTCCCTCTCTCCCTCCATCTCTCTCCCTATTCCCCTCATCTCTCTCCCTCTCTCCTATCCCTCTATCCTTTTCTTTCCCTCTCTCTCTCTCTCTCCTTTTCTTTATCTCTTCGCTCTTTCACTCTCCCTCTCTTTCGGTCTCGCTCTCTCCTTCCCTCTCACTGATCAAAATGAGTCTGGAAACATCATAGTCTATACTCACCATTATAAAGTAATTCTTGGAGCATTGGTTTCATTTGTGTTCATTCACCCTAGCAATTTCTTGAGTAGCCACAAGCATTAGTGACGGTTTAACCATCATTATTACTTTGGAAACTTGAAAACCATCAGATGTGGGTTCTCTTGATTAATTTTTTGAAACCTTTGTTTTCTGTTTTATGCAGCTTCGATGTGACGTTTCCTCTTCCGTAACCGTCATCAGCACAAACAACATAAAGGAAATTACCGGTGACTTTTCGGAAGCTATTGGAGAAGGGGGTTTTGCGACAGTGTATAAGGGAATATACTAGGGAGTTGAGGTGGCTGTCAAAAAAATGAAGACTTTCATGTTAGTTTTAGGTGCTCACCTTAGCCCCTGGCCGAGGGCTAAAGTAGATAAGCCTAGAACATACACTAGAAGGGGTGCCGTTATGTGCCTCACAAGGGTTTAGAGATGGGAGTAGAAATAGATGTAGACAATAGATGAGGCAGGTTTTATCAGCTTTGAATAGGATTGTTAAGAATTACAATTGTCACTCTGGACATTTCTCTATCTAATATAGCTCGATTTCACCTCCTATGACTAAGGTCTAATCTCTATGATCTATGATGATCTCTGATTTCTCTGTACAATGTGATTCTATGAATAAAATGCTAAACAACATTGCCTGAACAAATTGCTATCCTGTGATGTTTGAGAAAAATAGATCTCTTGCTAAACTTTGCTCACTATTTAAGCATGTGCACTCCTATCAAATGTGAATGTGTGCACTCGTGTGGTCCAATGACTACACGCCAAAATGTACAATGTCAGCCGTCGGTGGCCGCGTCCCAAAGGTGCGCCAGAATTTCCGCCAAAAGGTGTGTGTCGTGGAATCGTCACTCGACTCCGTACGATTCGATCCTGCCATCCGTACATAATATCGGCCGAGATCGTCTAAAATCAACACTCCCACTCGAGCTCGTGTCGATATTTGCCGTGCTCCTCGATTTCGTCGAATTGGTAATTGCTTGGCGCTTCAGTGGTACTGTAACTGCGTAACCATTTCCGTACAATCTATACCCTAGTAAATCAAGAAAATCTCTGATTTCGTTAGTTCTAAGCAGATTTTGTTCCACGTAATATTTCCGTCCGTTGGGACCACCTGTGGTCTTTAAAATCATGTCTTGTTGTACGTGGACTGAAATGAGGCGTGCGCCGTACAAAGGAACTCCGCCGTTGGCGACCTTGTCCTTTGTTACTGACTCCTCAGTCGGATTACGTGACGTGTAATCCTCTTCGTTCGTGGATCCTCCAAATCACAAATTCGCGTAATCCTTAGTGATCCCGAACCGTCGTTTTCACTTTCGCAAAATTAAAATATTTCGACGTCGCATTGAGTCGCGTGATAAAATTGTCGTCGCTCGTGCATTTTACATCGTTCGATATATGAATTTGTGGTCGTGATAACGTCGCTCGAAATGGGCGATTGAATTTTTCGTTCGTGAAGCGTCGCGTGATGAAGTTGCCATCGCTTGACCAATTTCGATCGTTCGATGTATGAACGTGTGGCCGAGATGACGTCGCTCGAATTGTGCGACCGTACTTTTTGTTCACGCCATCGTCGCTCACTCAGAAAGGTACCTGTACCGCCTTTGTCGCATCCATATAGTGGGATGTTGAAATTATTAGATTTATAAGGTATTTTATAGGTTTGAATTTATTTGTAAAAATAGGAAAAGTAAAAGCGCTTGCAGCCTGCCTCCACCTCTTCACTCTACCCCCCATACTTGTTGTAGTTACTGAAGGATAGAGAGGCTGGTGGAGCCATGGCAGCCTCAGCTCCATAGGCAGGACTTAAGAGTGACCTAAGTCACTCTCAACAAAATGTTGAGTCCGGTTGGACTCGAACCTCCGACCGACAGAGCGTGGCGTAGCCGTCAGCTCTAACCGGTCTGTCGTGGAAGTTCGTTACATCACATAAGGTATGATATTTATTTACACATTGAATAGAACATTAATTCGATTAACGTAAATGTAAAAAAAAAAACATAGAGACGTAGCAGATTCAGTACGTACATCAAATCCGCCGCACGAAATACATGAATCGGACATTTATTTCAAACGGCTTACATTAAATGCCGGTCTTCATCCGACAAGGTTAATCATCGCCGAGGTCCCGAAATGGTCACTTTGGTGGTTTTCGGACGTGGCGTGACGTGGCATGACCTAGCGATACGTGGCAGGATTGAATTGAGCAGCGGGGATCCCGGACGACATAAGGACGACTCAGACGGCGACTCGTGTCTACTCCATGGCCTTTTCTTACAGAGGCCGTGCATAAAGTACGTCGGCTATAGTACTTCTTGTACTATATAGTGTTCCTATTGGACTAGGGTTTAGTAGTAGGTAGTCGTGAGTAGGCAGACCGAGACTTAGTAATATTTAGGTACCTCTCTCTCTAAGAGAGCTTGTAACTATAAAGGTCATATTTGACCAGCCATAACTTACTGCTCAGGGGAGCAAATTCATTAGTTCTTTTTGCGTTTGACCCGGGGGAGTCTTGTCCTCACACGGGTGAGATTGGTCAGAATCTTTGTGTGCCTGGGCGGCGCTTATTCAGCGCGAATGTAGAAAGGGGCAAAAATTATCCTAGAGGCTTTACATAGGCTGCTCATTCTGTGGGTCAAAGGAGACCACTGAATTTCACTTTTCCCCTTACAAAGATTGATCATTTCCCCAAACGGCTAAGTCCTAAATACTCCATATATCTACCAAAAGGTACTACTCTATGCACGTCGTACAAAAGTACGCGCGTGAGCCTATCAAAGTAAAGTACAAATGAAACGTCATAGTGTATTCGGTACTATATGAAAATGTAGGACCGCCGTACATATAGAAGTACCAAACGAAAATATATACGACTGGCGTACCAAAGCAAAAGTACCACGCACGTAAAGCCAAATCGAAACATAATTGAAACTAAACTAATCATGCTACGAGAATCAACACCACACGCTAACGACATAAATTATAGTACTTCGCTCAACAAACCTGAGACGACGTTTCACAATGTACCTAACAATCCCCCTCTTATTGGGAATCCCTCTCTCAAACTGAAAAAAAACCTAACTTTAGTCATCCACGTAAAAGTATGTCATTAACCGCCGCCTTAGTTAACATATCTGCAACCTCCTCCAAAGTCAATATGTATAAAAATTTGATCTCCTTTGCTGCAACCAGATCTCGTACAAAGTGCCACTTGATGCGCATATGTTTTTGTACGCTTGTGGAAGACTGGATTTTTCACAAGCGCCATCGATTATTTGCTGTCAGTGAAAATTTGCAGACAGCCAATCAACACACCTAACTCACCGAGCATCTCCTTGATCCACACCGACGTTTCTGCTGTATGGCATGCTGACATGTATTCGAACTCCGTGGAACTTAGCGCAACCGTAGGTTGGAGCCGCGAACTCCAAGAAACAGTAGCCCCACCCAAAATGAAAGCGTATCCTAGCGTGGATTTTCCACTGTCGAAATCCCCTCCCCAATGTGCGTCGCAATAACCGATAAATTGCAAGGGGTCTCGTTCAGATGTATATACCAATCCGTACTCGATCATACCAACTAAGTAGCGAAGTATTCGTTTCAATGCCTCCCAATGGATCATTTTCAGAGCATTACAATAACAACTAACAACTGGCACTGCCGCCGCAATATCGAGACGCGTGCCAACGCTCAAGTACATTAAACTACCTACCACTTCACAATATGGTACTAACACATTCTCTTCCTCTTTGTACTTTCTGTACTGTACTTTTGGATCTAATGGCGTCGAGACAGATTTCGCGCCAATCATACCAAATCTAGTCAAGACCTCTCTATTGTACTGAACCTGACTTAATTTATTTACATTCTTGCTGGACCATATGACTTCTACCACCAAAATGTACCTTACTCCTCCAAGATCTGTAACTTTAAAATGTATTCTAAGGTACTCTATGAATTTATTAATAACAAACAACGTGTCACTAATCATTATGAAGTCATCGACATACACACAAAAAATAATTTGGTCCTTTCCCTCTCCTTTCACGTAAACTCCGGAATCCGAAATTTTACGAACAAAACCATAATTAGTAAGTATCTTATGAAGACGAAGGTACCATGTCCTCGCCGCATGTTTTAATCCGTTCAAGGATTTTTGCAGCCGCCATACTTTTCCTTCCTTTGAAGACACACCCTCGGGCACCTTCATATAAACCTCCTCATCTAACTCTCCATTTAAAAAGGTTGTTTCTACATTCATTTGATGTATATGCTTATTCTCTGTAGCCGCAATAGCGATTATCATTCTCAAAGAATCAAACTTAACAAACGGTGCATAAGTTTCCGAATAATCAACCCCCTCTACTTGTTGAAAGCCTTTACACACCAATCTAGCCTTATATTTAATTATCTCCCCTGTAGCACCAGTTTTTGTTTTAAATATCCACTTAGCATCAATCGTTTTCTTCCCCTCCGGTAAACTCACCTCCTCAAAGGTTTTATTATCGATAATGAATTTTAATTCTCTCTCCCACTTTGGTTTCCACTTATCCTCCCAATCCATAGAACTTCGTTCCTCGGCGTAAGTTTGGGGATTGTCGGGGAAACGCCTCCTCCGAGGCGGCCGAAATAAAATAATTGGAATTTTCAACATTTCCACCTTTGCGATCAAATGATAACCGATCCGGCTTCTTCCCCTTCGTCTCACGTTGACTCCTTAATGGGACCTCATTTTCTTTTTCGTTTGCGGATTTTTCAAATTTGGTTTCTTCCTCTTGGAAAGAAACATTTGGAAATTTAGAGCTTTTAGATCGGTGAGTGTCCGAATACATTCGGTATTTTTCACTTCAGATCTCATCAAAATTAACTAATTCCGGATGAGTTTCGGAATTAGCTTTCCCCCTCTTAATATTGACGACTGGATCCGCCTCATTTTCGGAATCCGAATCATCGAGATGAGGAGAAGAGAGAGATTCATTCACTTCAAGAAAATCATGATTAGTACATAATTTTTCGGAACGAGAAATAGCAACTTTGAGATCCTCATGAATTTCACATTACGACTCTCTACAATGACATGACGAATCGGATCATAAACCCAGTATAAAATCCCTTTGGAGCTTTACCCCACAAAAATTCCCGACCAACTACGAGAAGAAAATTTACCTCGTCGTTTTACTGATTTGATGTACACCGTCGCCCGACACCCCCAAATTCGTTAATGATGTAACGAGGGCTTTCGGCCATACCCTAACTAGTGAGGAGTCTTATCGCCCAAAATAGAGGTAAGTTGACGGTTACAAATATAATTAGCCATTAAGATCGCATCTCCCGATAAATACTCCTTCCTTCCCGATCCGTGAATCATCGAGCGCACCATTTCTTGAAGTGTGCGATTTTTGCGCTCAGCGATTCCGTTCGATTCCGATGAGTAAGATGTCGTAAATTCTTGTTGGATCCCCCATTTCTTAAAATACGGATCAAATGCCTTGAACTCCCAGCCATTATTGGATCGAACCGCCTTTAATTTCCGTTCACATTTGCGTTTCGGCCATAACATGCCACTCCTCAAATTTTGCGGATGCATCCGATTTATTTTTGAGGAGATAAACCCATGTGAATCTTGAATAATCGTCGACTCTCAGGTTTAACATCGCCACATAAATCCACGTGTACCTTTTCAAGTGGGTGAGTTAACCGAAATTCAGAATCCTTGGTAGGATGCGGTTTACGGATCTGACGCCTTTGATTACATCCGTCACAACCGTTGACTTTTTCTTCTGACGTCATATCAAAGCCGCGCGTGCAACCGACTTTGATCATACGTTTGAAATTTTGTTCTCACGTATGGCACATGCGATGATGCCATTGCGTCAGATCTCCCTTAATTTCGGCGATCTGACTTATGATGCCGTAATCATTACGTTTCAATTTCGGTAGCCTCCACAAAAGACGACTATGAAATGCGTCAGATACTTCGCCCTCACCGAGTGTGACTCCATCAGATTGTACGATTTTGATTGTCGAGTCTCCCAAAGCGTACACGCTCGCGCCAGATCTTTGGATTTGGGGTACGCTCAAAAGATTCGCTGAGCCGCCCGGAACATAAAGCACATTTATCAGCTGGATCTCATAGATTCGCTCAGATCCATTTGGATCTAGCGAAATCAAGTCAAGTCGTACATTTCCAACTGTACCAGTAGAAATAACTTGACCACTAGCGACTGTAATATTTTTAGTTACAGTCAAAGCGCGCATTTTGTCGAAAAGCGTGCCGTCCGTACATACGTGATGAGAAGCGCCGGAGTCTATAATCCACTCCTTGTCGTTTTGCGTTTGGAAGGACGTAGTTTCGTTAGTGACGTTTAACGTGGAAAAGGTGATAGGACCTTCTTCCCTTTCATCATTTTCCCGGCGAAGTGTCCATGGCCGCCGAATCGGCGGCCACGTCCACCGCGCCCCCCTCTATCAAATCCGCCACCGCCACGTCCACCAAATCTGCCGTTGCCGCCGTCGCGGCCGTCGCGCCCGAAGCGGACGTCAGATCTCGCGTAACATTGGGGACTAATATGTCCCCATTTCCCGCAATAGTGGCATTGTTTTACTTTGTCCGGGCAAGAGGAGGACATATGACCAGATTTATTGCATTGAAAGCAAGTGATAGTAGATTGATCTTGGAAAGAGGATTGGCCGGGGAAGTTTCCCCTTCTTTCGGTGCTTCTTCCCCTTCCCCTAGATCCGCCTCCTCTTCCCCTTCCCCCTCTTCCCCCACAGAGAAAATTTAGATCCGCGGGTTCTTCGGAGAATGTGTTCAGAGATCCACCCGATGTTGAAGCTTAAGGAGGACCTCCGCGATTTCTCTCGGTGGTTTTAAAGAAATTCACAATAAATTCATAAGTCGGATTTGTTTGTGCCCAAAGTATTTCTTTGAGGTAAGTGAGATTGTCGGGTGATGCATTGATGAGACTGATCACTTTGTCCTCCTCGATAATAATCCAACCATTATTCGAGATTTGCTCCACAATAATATTATATCGCTTGATCGCATCATCAATCGATTCGTTTTACTTTTTCTTAAATTGGATAAAGTCCGTGTAGGCGGGAAGTGTTGAAAAAGGTATTTTATAGTCTTGTCTTTTTTTTGGTCTTCCAATAACCCTCATACTTGTCATAGTCACTGAGGACTTGCAGGCAACCATGCCTGTCTCATGCAGGTAAGGAGACAGAGCAGAAGTTTAAGTTTTATGCAAAACCTAGACGGTCCCTAGTAGGACTTGGACCAGTGACCTCCGGATATTAGCCGTACGGCGCAGCCGTTAGCCTTATCCGGTAGGTCTTGACTAAACGATATACTAATAGGGTTTTGTAGTTATTTATATTGTAACACGTTGGCATACTTCACTTAACATATTACGGGACGAAGTGAACATGAAACGTGCGGGACCGCACGAAATAAAGTACCGCACGAAACGACATCAAATTTCGACGGACGAAATTGAAAGTCGTTCGCACGGCTCGCGGAGGAGTCGGAATTCCGGAATGGTTTTTTGGCGGTTTGCTGAGCGAATGTCGACAGGTGACACGTGGCGGATGATGGTTGGACAGCGGGTATCAGGGAGGGAGCAACTTCGGTTTAGGAACTGACACGTGTCAGCGGAGCGGCCATGCCGTACTATGGCCGTACAAGAAGTACAACGATACCCGTACCTTCTTGTACCTTACAATCTTTTGATTAGATAGGTACACTAGTAGTAGGCTTAGAGAGGTAGTTTAGGACTTTGAATATTTATTGGATTTCAACCTCTCTCCCAAAGTGCTTCTGTATTTATAGGCCATCTTTGGCCGGCCATAACTTAATGCTCGGGTGAGCAATTTTAGAGATTCTTTTTGCTGCGAACTCAGGGGAGTCCAGGCTACACAGGGGTGTAGTCGGTTAGAGTTTTTGAGTGCCAGGGTGGCACTTATTCATTGTCAAAGTCAAAAGTGCAAATATTATCCTAGAGGCTTCATATAAGCTGGACATTCTGTGGACCAATGGAGGTCACAGAATTATAGGTTCTGGGCCCACCCTCTAGGGTGCCCATTTTCAATGGAATAGGGTTCATTTATTGGGAAACCATGATGAGGGGTACATTGTTTGTAAAACGGCTATGGGGCATTGTGAGTGGTCGTGTGCGTCGGCCATCCACAAAATTGGGAGTTCCACCAGGGTTTGGAGGATCTCGGTTCACAGGAGGATCTGCGGGGGCAGAGGTGGTAGAGGATGTTGGATAAAGCATCATGTCGGACACAGGGAACGAGAAGGGGAAGGAGAAACTCACACCGATGCCTACTGGATCGGTTCCGGTAACAAATGTTTAGAAAACTGAGGCTAATGATAGTGAAATTTGGGATTTTAACAATAACGTGGCGACTCATTTTATTCTCGGGCGTATTACTCAAGCACTGGCTACGCCTCATCTTAATGTGGATAGGGCGGACAAGTTGTGGGAGGTTCTTGTTAGCAATTACAAGAGTGGTACGATTCAGCAGCAGAAGCTGGCTGATCAAAAGGTACACGCATATGTGTACAAAGGGGGAAAGATGTTAGATTTTTGTAATGACTTGGTCAGGTTATTTATGGAGTTGGAGAGTGCAGGGAAAAGGGATACCGAGAAAGAGAAGGTGAATACTTTGTTGATGAAACTCCCAGATGATTATGAAAACGTTGTTCACAGGGTTCAGGACTTGCTAGATCATCGATAGATCCGGAACTCTGTTGTGGAATGATTTTGGTTCGGGAAAGCACAATTGAGATTCGGAGAGGAGGAAAGAGTGTTTAGGCATTGGCTACTGGGACTAATTGGGGGGATAAGGATTCCAAAAATCCTTATGGAAACTTTGGTGGAGGAGGAAGAGGAAATCAATTGGATGGCTTTGGATTGAGGCCTCCGAAGGGGCTTTGTGACTTTTGTAAGAAGCCGGGACATTACATGGCGGAGTGCACTAAACTGACAGAGTTGGGATTGAAGGAAAAACAGGTCGGAAAACCAGCCGCAAGGAAAAAGAAGGCATTTGTGGCAACACAAGTCATCGAAGAGGATTACGATGAGGACGATGGAGAACTCCTCCTCAACGAGGAGCTGGAAGTGAAAGGTGAGTAGGAGATTCCAAGGAGGAAAAAATGTGTTTTTTGGTGGAGTAAGAGAAGCTCCTGAAGAAGGATGGATTATTGATTCAGGAGCCTCTATGCATATGTGTAGAGAAAAACAATTGTTTACCAAGATGAGAAAGATCCCCACTGTAGAGATAGAGTATGGGGATAGGAGAATAGTGACCACTAATTTAGTGGCATCAGTGGACCTGAGAGTCTTAGTTGATGGTAAGACATCTATAGTCACTTTCTCTGATGTTTTTTTTATTCCAGAGTTGAACAAGAATCTTATCTCTACGTCGGTCTTAGATGATAAAGGTTTTGAGACTAGTACTAAGAATGGAGTCTTTGTTGCTAGCTATGAGAATGAAGTGTACTTCACAGCTGAAAAAGGTAGCCAATGAATGTTTAGGCTGAATTTGAGTAATGGCAAGACGGGAGTTTACTATGCTGGTGTAAATGATTTGATGATGTGGCATAAAAGATTGGGACATGTGCATCTAGATAGATTGAAGGAAATGAAGAAAAAGGGTGTAGTTGAGGGAATACATTTTGGAGATAATGAGACTTTGGATGATTGTAGTGGGTGTGCTCAAGGAAAAACACACAGATTGCCTTTTCCAAAAGCCGCAACATATAAGGGTGAAAAGGTTTTAGACTTGGTTCATACTGACATATGGGGATCGGCCAAAGTACCATCAGTTGGAGGGAAAAGGTTTATGCTTACCATCACTGATGATTGGTCTAGATACTCTAGAGTATATTTCTTCAAAAACAAATCCGAGGCTTCGGCTTATTTTAAGGAGTATAAAACATGGAGTGAAAAGCTTCATGAGAAAACTATAAAGAGAGTGAGGAGTGACAATGGGGGAGAATTCACTTCTAATGAGTTTGAGGATTACTTGAAAGAGGAAGGGGTTCTACACCAAAAGATTGTCCCATAGAACCCAGAACAAAACGGTGTTGCCGAGAGACTAAATCGGACATTAAGTGATAGTTCCTGTAGTATGTTGACGGATAAAAAGATAAGAAAAAGTTTTTGGGCAGAAGCTATGAATTGTGCTAACTATCTCAAAAATAGAGTCTTTACCTCGGCGGTAAAAGGACAAACACCTTATGAAAGACGGACCGGGAGAAAACCTAATATTTCACACTTAACGGTGTTTGGAAGTCAAGTATTTAGTCTAAACACAGAAAAATCTGATTGGAAACTAGATGCAAGAGGAAAGCCAGGATACTTACCTGGGTAAGATGAAAATGTAAAAGGGTATAGAGTTTATGATCTTGGAAGAGGAGACATAATTCTAGTAAAACACTTGGTAGTTACGGATGAAGGAAAGTCCATAGATCCCTTTAAGTACACTAAACAGGTCTGAATTAGAATATAATCCGAAAATGAGTTAGATTCAGATTCTTCTAACCGAACTTCGATTCAGCCTGACCTTGAAGAAGGATATGAAAAACTGACCGAGAGTGACCCTCTCTTGGAGTCACAACTTCCAGTTCAAACCGGGGAAGAAAACGAGGAAAGACCGGAAATGGACGATGAACGTCAGGAGATGGACTCCAGGGATAGGGGAGAAGGTGCAGATGTTCGGAGAAACCTGAGATTACCCTCCATCCCAGCGTCAGGGTTTAAAGGAGGGAGGAGAAGCAGCAAGAGACTTCAAGAGAGACAAGTGAACAACAAGGTAACTAAGCTGTCACATTTGAGCGAACCCCAGACTTACTCGGAAGCAGTTAATAGTCCAGAACGTTGTAGATGGGTGACAGCTATTAATGATGAGATGGCTTCTATTATGGAAGCAAACACATGGGAGTTGGTGGATTGTCCTCCGGATAGAAAGCCAATAGGATGCAAGTGGGTATTTAAGTTGAAGCTCAATCCGGATAATACTATTGAGCGATACAAGGCCAGGTTGGTGGCAAAGGGGTTTACACAAAAGGAGGGAATCGATTATGAGGAGACCTTCGCTCTGGTTGTTAGATTTCCCTCCCTCCGGATTCTACTTAGTCTAGCGGCAGCGGAAAACATGGAAGTGCACCAGATGGACATCAAAACCGCTTTTATACACGGAGAAATGGAAGAAGAGGTCATCATGCGACAACCGTAAGGGTTTGTGGAGAAACGAGAAGAAAGTAAGGTGTGCAGATTGATAAAGTCCCTTTATGGACTAAAGCAAGCTCCACGTCAATGGAACAAAATGCCTGACGAGTTTTTAACGAGTTTGGGATATATCCGAATTAGTTTGGATCATTCCATCTACTTATTTCAGGATGAGGAAGGTATAATTTTCATTGCCATCTATGTTGATGATTTGCTTATTTTGAGTAAATCAATGGAGGAAATTAATGGATTGAAAAAGGATCTAAAGAGTAGATTTGAAATGAAAGATTTGGGGGAGGCAAAGTATATTTTGGGAATTCAGATGGAGAGGGATAGAGAAAAGAAAACAATTAGACTAACTCAAAAGGAAACAATTGGGAATATGCTGGAAAAATTTCAAATGGATAAAGCAAATAGTTGTACGACTCCAATGGACTTAAAGAAGGGAAATGAGGGGAGCTCAGAAGAGGGAATCTTGATCTTGGATAATGAGTTAGGACTTGAGGAAAGTAAGTTTATGCAAACTATTCCGTACAGACACGTTGTCGGTAGTTTGATCTATTTTATGAACTATACTCAACTTGGTATAGCAGCCGCTGTGGGAGTATTAACTAGGAGTTCGAATGATCCTAGGAAGAAAGATTGGGAAGCGGCTAAAAGGGTCATGCGGTACTTGATAGGAACAAGAGATCTATGGTTGCATTTGGGAGGGGATAATACTGACATCACCACTTGGAGTGATGCCAGTTATGGGGATGCTCCGATGAGGAGGTGTACTTCTGGGTATGTGTTATATGTTGGGAATGGAGCTTGCTGTTGGAGCAGCAAGCAACAAAAGGTGATTGCTCAGTCCACCATGGAGGCTGAGTATATGGCCTCTTGTTTGGCTGTGAAAGAATTAATGTGGGTGAAATCTTTGCTTCAAGAATTGGGATATATGAAGAATGGAGTGCAAAAGATATTTTGTGACAATCAAGCTGCAATTACAATTGCAACAAACCCTAAGCATCACTTTAAAGCAAAGCATATAGATATTCGTTTGAGCTTGTTAGAGAAAAGGTTGAGAATAAAATAATTAGTTTGGAATATAGACCAGATGGAGAGATGGTAGCAGATATGATGACTTAACCGGTTCATTCTCCCAAATTGATATTTTGTAGGGAGAAGTGTGGACTGAAGCAAAAGCCAGACTAGAAAATAAGGGGAGTGTTGAAAAAGGTATTTTATAGTCTTGCTTTTTTTTTGCTTTCCAGCAGCCCTCATACTTGTCGTAGTCACTGAGGACTTGTTGGCAGCCATGGCTACCCCATGCAGGCAAAGAGACAGAGCAAAAGTTTTAGTTTTATGCAAAATTTAGGAGTCACTAGTGGGACTTGATTCGACGACCTTCGGATAGACTGCCGTATGCCGTAGCCGTTAGCCTTATCCGGTAGGTCTTGATGAAACAGTTTACTTATTGGGTTAGATACATTTTTATAATGTAACGCGTTGGCATACTTCATTTAACATATAACAGGACGAAGTGAACATGAAACGTGCGGGACCGCACGAAATAAAGTACCGCACGAAACGATATTGAATTTTGACGGACGAAATTGAAAGTCGTTCACGATCGACGGTTCGCGAAGGAGCCGGAAATCCGGAGTGGTTTTTGGCGGTTTACTAAGCATATGTCGGCGGGTGACACGTGGCAAGGGATGATTGGACAGCGGGTATCGCAAAGGAATCAACTTCGGTTCAAGAACCGACACGCGTTAGCGGAGCGGCCATGCCGTACTATGGCCATACAAGAAGTACAACGGTACCTTTACCTTCTTGTACCTTACAGTCTTTTGATTGGATAGGTAAAAAAGTAGTAGGCTTAAGGAGGTAATTTAGGACTTAGAACATTTCTCGGGTTTCAGCCTCTCTCCTAGAGAGCACTTGTATTTACAAGCCAACTTTGGCCAGCCATAACTTAATGCTCAAGGGAGCAATTTCAATGATTCTTTTTGCTGTGGACTCACGAGAGTCCACGCTACACAAAGGTGTAGTCGGCCATAGATTTTTTCGTCACAAGGTGGGACTCATTCTATGCCAAATTCAAAAGTGCAAATACTATCCTAGAAGCTTCACATAAACTGGACATTCTATGTATCAATGGAGGTCACAGAATTACACTAACTTTGCATTCTGTGGGGGAACAAAGCACACAAAATTTTTTAATTCACATGGGTGAAGTTGTATTGGGTTTGTGACTGTCAAGGTGTCAATCATTTGGGTTTGTATCAACTAGAGTCGGCACTATCTAGATAAGCAGCTTTGGATGCGAATTCTGTGGGGGAGTGGACCTCACACAATTTCAGGTTATGGGCCCACCATCTAGGGTGTCTATGTTTGATGGAACAGACTTCACTTATTGAGAATTTACGATGGAGGGATTGCTTTTAAAACAACACTTATGGGGAATTGTTTCGGGACAAGTGAGGTGTCCGCCACCTGGCTTTGGTGGAACTCACTATGGAGAATCATCTGGGGATTCCAAGAAAACCAACCGGAGTTCAGATGTAACGGAAGGTGAAGGGAAAATTATTGCCTTGGAAGAGGGAAAAAGGGAGAAGGGAAAAGGAACACCTATAGTGAGGGGAGCTAGGCTCTCGGCTACGGTTCCACTTGTAGGGGTTATAACTAAAACTGAAAAAAATGATAGTAAAATTTGGGAGTACAAAAACACTATAGCAAAACATCTCATACTTAGAAACGTGTCTAAGTCAATAGCTATCACTTTTATAAACCTAACAAACTCTTCAGAAATTTGGGAAACACAAATTCAGATTTATAAGAGTGAGACTATTTAGAGGCAGCAGTTAGTAAAACAAGAAATATAGGCCTATGTCTATAAAAGCGGTAGCATGATAGAGTTTTACAATGATATTGTTGCGTTATATGTTGAGCTTGTTGTCCATAGCCATTTCTAGCCATGGATTCACCCTCGGAAGCACCACAGACTACCCAAAAACAGCCTACTTTGAATCAACACAGAATTCTACAGAAATAACAAAACAACCTGAAACTATATCAACAGATAGTGTCTAAGCTTTAAAATAACCTCACAAAGTTTCTGACAAATATAATGAACAGAGTGATCACATCATCTAGTCAAAGTTGCAGAAAAACAGTTTGCCAGAACTTTGATAAAACAGACGAACTTCACAATGAAGTAAAACACAGACCAGGCACACAATAGGCCTGAAAATCTGTGAAAATATTAACAATATAAAGAGGAACACACATGCAGAATTTCAGATAATTCTGACATCAGATCTGAGAGCAATACTCAGACAAAATTACCAAAAATGATCATAAACTGTTTTTGGTACAGAAAGTTCCTATGTTCTGAAATGACTAAGTTCTACAATATATACACTCAGGCTTACTACTAAATGTACGGAGGCATACCAGCCGTACGTAATTTACCATCTACTTAAATTAATGTGAGTATACCTGAATAATTCAAGGTATGTCAGAAAATGTAATTCTACACTAATAATTAATGCAGAAAAAGACAAAACAATGTTAAATCAAAATATTTACACCGACGCTTCCATAAAATCCGCGTACTGAGTATCAACTTGATTATTCACTTGTGGACGAAACCACGTAGTGAACCGACATCACATAAGTACGGTTCACTTGATACCACGTCATCAAAATTGCGATTCCTTGAAAAATATCGGCGGACGCCGTCCGCCCTACAAATGTACCATGACCCACTTGCCGAAATTAAACCGTACCTGCGTCGTACATATTTAACATTTCGTACATTTCACATCGGATCGCTTCGCGATCCGCCGTCCATTTGCAAACGTATTCCGAGCCACTCAATTACTATTTCGTTCGTCCCAAAATAATATATCTCTATGTTCACTCCCCCAATCCGCGAATCCATTCGAACCTCCACAGTAAATTCATTTAACAAATTACGCACGAAACTTCGCGTGCGCACAAAGTGTGTAGTACGCACGAAACTAAGTTTTCAAAACAACAGAGCTTGGTAGTGCAGGATATGTAGAATCCGAGGAGAGAAAGATTGACACACTAATCAAAAAACTCCCAGATGAGTACGAAAACATCAAACATGTTGAGGATATCAAAGATTGTAGAGTAAATGATTTAGGAATGGGAAAGTCAGATTTCGACTTAAAATTGGAAGAAGGGAAAAATCCAAACATTAAGGATATTCTAATTGATATTTTTGAGACAGAAAACAGGTCGAAAGAGGAGACTTCAACAGATTCCGAGGAAAGGGGAGGAGTAAATATAGAAGGGGCTTCAAAAGATAGGGGAGAAAATGAAAGTTTAATGAAAGATTTAGGGGAGGAGAAATATTATCTAGGAATCAGAATGAAAAGTGATAGTGAAAAGACTTGTATGGATCTGAAAGGGGGAAGTGGGGAAATATTAGAAAATGGGGTAATTATCATAGATAATTATTTAAGTAGGGAAGATGTAGGATTTATGAAAACTTTAGTAGGGACTAGTGGTTCTTGGGTAAATTTGGGGGAGGGTGGATTTGACATCACTACTTCGTGTAATGACGCTTATAAAAATGTGCTTGTAAAAGGGTTAGCATTTGGGTATGTGTTGCAGATTGGGGATGGGGCTCGCTGTTGGAACTGCAATCCGGAAATTGGTGTTTGCTTGGATGAAAAAGGGATGAGGTGGATAAAATCCTTGCTCCATGAGCTCAGTTTTATGAAAAGAGGCATGTGAAATAAAATGAGTGATCAACAAGATGCAATGTTTATTTTGACTCATATAACACTTCTTTAATCACAAGAGTATTCACTAAAATTTTTACGAGAGGAAAAAAAAAAGAAGGAAAAAATGGGGGGGGGGGGGGTTTGTTTTTGTTGTTGAGTGGGAGTTGACAAAAAAGTAGATTAGAAAATAAGGGGAGTGTTAAAATTTGTGTATTTTCTAGGTCTGAATTTATCATATTATCTGTTAAATGGTCTATCTAAGTCACCCATACTTGTTGTATTCAATGGAAGACAAAGATAGCCATAACTACCTAAGTAGCTAAGGAGACAAGAAGGAGGGGATAACCATGGCTACCTAAGTAGCGAAGGAGACAAGAAGGAGGGGAGCCTGTCTTGAAGGAGGAGAACCTGTCTGGGCGTTACCAAAAGATGTTCGGAAAGAAAAGGATTTGATCGTGGTCCATTTGGTCTACGGCCGTACAGATATAGCTCCCCGCTTTATCCGTTAGATGTAAGCTGATCGATACACCCATAAGATTAGAATACTAAATAAAGTGGTTTGCACCAGTATCATCCATTTAACGGCGAAACCAAACTAAATGTACATAGAAAGGTATCGTGCAATTCTGTGACCTCCATTGGTCCACAGAATGAGCAGCTTACTTTAAGCCTCTAGGTTAATTTAAAGTGCCTCTCTTTATTCCCTAACAATTGCCACCTTGGCAGAAAAAGATTCTGACTACCTTCACCTCGTGAAGGTTAGACCCCAAGCTCAATGCAAAAAAAATTGTTAAAGACGCCCAACCAGACGATAAAATATCAAGTGGCAAACATGTCAGTTTTTATACAAGCTCTCTGGGAGAGAGGCGGCTATCAACCAGAAACACTAAGTTCTAAACCCCTTACTACTGGTGTACGGATTCTAATCAAATGAGTGTACAGTACATGAAGGTACTGCATCCGATGTACTTCTTGTAGGGTCATTGTACGACATGGCCATGGAGGAGACGTCCATCAGTTTTGGACTTGCCTCCGGGTTTCCGGCAAATCTTGTACTCGAATGATGTGACACCACGTGGCATTGGGGGACATAACGTTCGCAAGCGGCAAATGTGACTATTCCGCAATGGCGGTTTGAATAAGAGCCGCCCGATGTTAACCGACATTTAACAAAAGCCGTCCAAATTAGTTGACCGTGAGTCTATATAAAAAGTATCTGTTTCTATGTTACAGTGCTATAATTTCGTTAATTGACTTTATTTAGTTGTAGTAGTTTATGTAGTTACCACACCCTATATATCGTAGCACCGGTCGTAGACTATAGGACAACGCTACTGGCTACCAGCTACTCTGACGGACTATAGGGACCACGATCAAATCCTTGATCCGTCAGTCTTTTTGCAAAAGGCTGGTCTACCTTCTTTCTTTTGGCTGCTTAGGCAGCCATGGCTCCATCTCTCTTTGACCAGTCTAAGCAACCATGGCTCCATCTCTGTTTGACCAGTCTTGAGTGACTGCAACAAGCATGGCAACTAGAGAGAGAGAGCGGAGTCTAACTATTAATTAAATCCCTTTTATTTTTTATATCCTGACCATGAAAATACAACAAAACCTCAAATTTCAACACTCCTGTTATTTTTTAGTCACTCCTTTCTTTTAATCCACACTGTTCTTTGCAAAATTTTAGTTTAGGAGATGGAATTTGCTTTATCATCATATCTGCCACCATTTTCCCATCAGGTTTATACTCAAAACTTACAATTTTTTTTTCAACCTTTTCTTTCACAAAGCTCAGCCTTATATGCATATGCTTGGCTTTAAAATGATGTTTTGGATTAGGTGCAGTAGCAATGGCAGCTTGATTATCACAAAACACTTTTTGAGTCCGAACCTTCATAAACCCAAGTTTTTGGAAGTGAGAGTTCACCCACATTAACTCTTTGACAACAGAACAAAAAGGCATGTACTCAACCTCCATAGTAGACTGAGCAACCACCTTTTGTTGCTTATTGCTCCAACAGCAAGCACTAGTCCCAACATACAAAACATTTCCAGATGTGCAATTTCTCATAGGAACATCCCTATAGGTGGCATCACTCTAAGCTGTGATGTGAGTGTTCTCCCCTCCCAGATGCAACCAAAGACCCCTGGTTCCTATCACATATCTCAAAACCCTCTTGGCTGCTTCCTAGTCTTTCTTTCTAGGATTATTAAGACTCCTCCAAAGTACCCCAATTGCTGTAGCTATGTCCTGCCTGATACAATTCATGAAATAAATTAAACTTCATACGACCTGATTGTAAGGAATTGATTTCATAAAATGACTCTCTTCAGGGCTCATTTTATCATCAAGGATGATCACACCTCTTTCTACACTCCCATCGCTTACTTTTTTCAAGTCCATGCGAGCGGTACAACTATTTGCCTTATCCATCTGAAAATTTTCTAACATATTTTCGATTGCCTCTATCTGAGTCAATCTGATTAAGTTTTTCTCTCTATCCCTTTCAATTTGAATTCTTAAAATATATCTCACCTCTCGTAAATCTTTCATGTCAAATCTGCTCCTTAAATCTTTCTTTAGCTTATTAATCTTTTCCATAGACTTACTCAATACCAGCAAATCATCTACATAGATGGCAATAAAAATGACCCCCTCTTCATCCTCAAACATATAAATAGAATGGTGAGAGCTAATTCTGACTTATTCCAAATTGATTAGGAATTCGTCCAGTTTCTTATTCCATTGTCTGGGCGTCTGTTTCAATCCATATAGTGACTTGATAAGTCTGCAAACTTTGCTCTCCTCTCCTTTCTCCACAAATCCTTACGACTGCATTATAAAGATTTATTCCTCTAGCTCATCGTTGAGGAAGGCGTCTTGATATCCATCTGATGAATTTCCATGTCTTTCGTTGCTGCTACACTGAGGAGAATCATTACAAAGAGAAAGCGTACAACCTGTGCAAAAGTTTCTTCATAGTCGATCCCTTCCTTTTGAGTAACGCCCTTTGCTACCAACCTAGCTTTATATCGTTCAATGGTATTATCTAGGCTGAATTTTAGTTTAAACACCAATTTACATCCAATTGGTTTTTTGCCTGGAGGACAGTCCACTAACTCCCACGGATCTGCTTTCATAATGGAAGTCATCTCATCATTGATTACCCTAATCCACCTATCCTTTTATAGACTGATCACTGCTTCTGAATATGTCTGTGGCTCATCAGGACGTGATAACTTAGTTACCTTGTGAACTGCATGCTTTTCTTGCAACCTTTTGCCGCTCCGCCGTCCTCCTTCAAATTCAGAAGCTGGAATGGAGGGTAATCTTGGGTTTTTCCAAACTGTTTCATCTGCTCCCCTATCCATGGGAGCCGACTCCTCTTCCTCCATGTATGTGGATTGTATTAGAGCTTAGAGATTCATTGGAGTCTCCTCTTTTGTCTGAGTTTCTTCCGGATCTGCAATGATCTAATGATTGACATCCTTTTCAAAAACGATTGACTCTTCCTCACTCTCTGAGTCAAATCTAATTCTGATTGTTTTAGTGTATTTCAAGGGATCCACCGTTTTTCCTTTCATCCATGACAACTAGGTGCTTAACTATTATGATATATTTTCTCCCGACATCATAGTCTATATCCTTTGACGTCCTAATCATATCCCACTAGATATATTAGCTTTCCTTAACATCTAGTTTCCAATCTTTTCGGTCTGAATTCAGACTACATACTAAACTTCTAAAGACTTTCAGATGAGATAGGTCCGGCTTCCTTCCAACCCATCTCACATAAGGTGTTTCCCCTATTATAGTTGTAGTAAGAACTCTATTTTTGATGTAGTTTGCACAATTAATGGCTTCGACCCAAAAGCGTTTTCCTTATCTTCTTATCTGTTAGCATGCTTGTGGCACTATCACCTAGAGTTTTATTTAGCCTCTCAGCTACACCATTTTGCTCTAGATTATCAGGGACAATCTTTTGATGTTGAACCCCCTCATCTCTCAAGAAATCCTCAAACTAGTTAGATGTATATTCTCCACCATTATCACTCCGGATTCTCTTAATGGGAGTTCCATGTAACTTCTCACTCCCTGCTTTGTATTCTTTAAAGTAAAGTGGTGTTTCAGACTTGTTTTTAAGAAAGTAAACTTTGGAATATGTGGACCAATCATCAGTTATGGTTAACATATAACTTTTCCCTTCTATCGAAGGTACTTTAGCCTGTCCCAAGATGTCAGTGTGTACAAGATCTAAGACCCTCTCTCCTTTATATATGGCAGTTCCGGGGATAGGCAATCTCTTAGTCTTACCTTGTGCACACCAACTACAATCATTCATCACTTCACTATCTCCAAAAAGAATCCCTTCCACTACACCCAGTTTTTTCATTTCCCTCAATCTGTCCAAATAAACATGCCCCAGCCGCTTATGCCATATCATTATCTTTAGGACACCAACATATAAGAATTTTTCTTTTCATTGCTTAAGTTAAGCCTAAACATTCTTTGGCTACCCTTTTTTTGCTTTGAAATAGATCTCATCCTCATATTTTGCTATAAACGTTCTCTTCCTAGTATAAGTCTCAAAATCTTTATCATCTAAAACAGAGGTAGAGATGAGATTCTTGCTTAAGTGAGTATGTAGAGAACATCTGAGAAAGTCACTATAGATGTTTGACCCTCCACTAGTACCTTTAGATCTACCGATCCCACTAGATCTGTAGTTACCTCTCTCCCATCCTCGTACTCTATCTCTACAGTGGGAAACTTTCTCAGTTTAGCAAACAATTGTTTCTCACGGCATATATGTATTGAGGTACCCGAGTCAATGATCAAGCCTTCCTCCATAGCTTCTCGGATAGCTCCGATAGCACATTTGTGCTTTTGTGAGATCTCCGTTTCCTCCAACTTCTCATTGAGAAGAAGTTCTCTATCTTCCTCATCCGAAGCCTCCTCTTCTCTGGACTCCCTTTTCACTTTGGTTGTCACAAGTGCCTTTTTCTTGCTTCTTAAGGATCCACCAGTTTGACTCTCCTTGAGCCTCATCTCTGTTAACTTGGTGCACTCTGACATGTAGTGACCAGGTTTCTTACAAAAATGGCAGAGTCCTTTTGGGGTTTTCGGTCCTCTGGACTGGTTTTCTCCTCCGCCGAAATTTCCATAAGGTTTTTTCGAGTCCTTGCTCCACCGATTTGTACCTGCAGCCAGAGGTTGCATACCTTTTCCTCCTCTCAGGATTTCAATCGTGTTCTCTCGGACAAGGATCATTTTGAGAATCGAATTCCAAATCCACAAACTTTCCTCGAGATCGTGCACTCGGTTGACCACATTCTCATACTCATCTGGTAACTTCATAATCAAGATATTGACTTTCGTTTTCATGCTTCTTATCCAACCAACACTTTCCAACTCCATGAACAAGCCAGCCAGGTCGTTACAGTAGTCGAGCATCTTCCCCCCTTTGTAGGAATATGCATTTAGCTTCTATTCAGTTAGTTGTTGTCCCTAAATCGTACCGCTCGTGTAAATATCCACCAGAGCTGTCTGCAGATCCGTAGCCGCCACGATGTGTAGATGTGATGTTGCCAAACCCTGAGTGAGATGCATCAAGATGACGTGCCTTGCTGCAATGATTCTATACTCCCCTGTCATAACATCATTCTCCTCAGTCTTTAAAGCCGATGTCTCCATCGCCAAAGCAATAGGAGTAAGAGGCTGTTTCCCTTTCTCTTTCCATTTTTCTGACACATTGCTATCTCCTTCATCTGCTTCCACAGATGATGTTGTAGAAAATCTGATTCCACCAAACCCTGGTAGGGTTCCTAGAGATGGACGCTTGACTTGTCCACTCGTTATTCCTTAGTATCAATTTTCACACAATGCTCCCGTCATCATTGTTTCCCAATTAACAAAATCATGTTCCATTGAAAATGGGCACCCTAGAGGGTGGGCCCATAACCTTCAATTATGTGACCTCCATTGGTCCATAGAATGAGCACCTTACTATAAGCCTTTAAGATAATTCATAGTGCCTCACTTTCTTCCCTAAAAAGTGCCACCCTGGGAGACAAAGATTTTGACTTTGTTCACCGTTGTGAAGGTTGGACTCCTGTGAGCCCAATGCAAAAAGAAATGTCAAAAACGCCCAACCAGGGGATTAATTATCAAGTGGCAAAGATGCCTGTTTTTATACAAGCTCGCTCGGAGAGAGGCAGCTACCTATTAGAAACACTAAGTCCTAAACCCCTTACTACTGGTGTACGTATCCTAATCAAATGAGTGTACTGTACAGGAAGGTAATGCGGACGATTTATTTCCTAAACGGCCATTCTACGACATGGCCATGGAGGAGATGTCCATCAGTTTTAGACTTGCCTCCGGGTTTCAAGCAAATCGTGTACTCGAATAATGTGACGCGACGTGGCATTGGGGGACATAACGTCCGCAAGCGGCAAATGTGATTATTCCGCAATAGCGGCTTGAATAGGAGCTGTCCGATGTTAACTGACATTTAACATAAACAGTCCAAATTAGTTGACCGCGAGTCTATATAAATACTATATGTTTCTATGTTACAGTGTTACAATTCCATTAATCGAATTAATTTAGTGTACTAGTTATATATTTATCACATCCTATATATTGTAGCACTGGTCGTAGACTATAGGACAACCCTACCGGCTACTTGTTGATATTTGATTATTTTCTAGGTCTGGTTTAGGAAAGAAAATAAGTAGAGGCAGACTGCCTCTGACTCCCTTCTCCAAGATCCCACACTTGTTGTAGTCACTGAAAGCTAGATAGGGAGCTAGAGCTATGGCTGCCTAAGCGCTTCAGAGAGACAGGAGTAGATAAAGGAAGATTTACTAAAAAGACATTTGACGGACCCAGGATTTGAACCTGGTACCTACTGTCCGTCAAGCATCCCGTAGCGGTTAGCTCTATCCGTTAAGTCTACGATTAGTGTTAAAGCATATAGAGTTTGATAAATATATATACATTTATACGAAGAGATTTCCATTAAACTAGGTTAACGACATTTAGAACATAGAACCAGTTGCGAAACAAATGGTACAGACATTTGTTTCGACGACCCAGATACAATTTGTGTTTGAATCGACGGCCGTGGTGCGAGCCGTGATTCCGGTGTGAGCAACGTGGCATTTTTGGGCACCGCCACTACCGGATGACACGTGGCATGTTCTTAGAGGATTGCGGGATCTTCGGAAAGCAAGATAATGAGTCCGGATGTGACAACTGTCACATTATGGCGATGTCGTACAAGGATCGTACAGAAAGTACTTCAGCACCTATACTTTCTTGTACGGTACAGTCACACGATCGTACGACGATTGTATAATGTCAACGGCCAACAATTGGATGACGACCGTAGAAATTCAACGGTCAACATTGAAGGAATTTCAACGGTCAACATATTTCGGCGCGCCGTCAGATCGGACGGTTGACATTGATCGCCGAATTGCAAACGGACGGCACGCGTGAGTGCCGGAATGCCGGAGAGAATATCTTATTGTACTTCACGAATAAAAAGGAAATGATACGTGGCATCATCCTATTGGATGCCGAATAAGAAAAGGACAGAATGAGGATGACTTGTATGCCACGTGGCAGACTGAGAGTGTTGCCGAATATTTTCGTACATAAAGTACGGCGGTTACCGTACTTTCTATGTACATTATGTAGTGTGCTATATTTTGATTGGTCTAGAGGGGTTGTGAGTAGGTTTTAGGACTTAGAATATTTTTGGTAGATAGCCGCCTCTCCCAGAGAGCATCTTGTATAAAAGGCAAACTTTGGTCAACCATAACTATCAATTTACTTGACCATTTTCAGTGATTCTTTTTGCACCGGACTCACTGGAGTCTACGCTACACAGGGGTGTAGTCGGTCAGAGTGTTTGCCTGCCAGGGTGGCTGACTTTCTGAGGGAAAGTCAAAGTGGGGAATGTTATCCAAAACTCATATTCTAACTTTGCATTCTGTGGTGGAACTGAGCACACAGAAAGTCTTATTTCACAGGGGTGAAGCTTTAATGAGGTTCTGATTGTCAAGGGGTCAATCATTTGGGTTTATATAAACTTGGAATTGGCACTATCTAGATTAGCTTCCTTAAGACCTGCGAATTCTGTGTGGCAATGGAGCCCATAGAATTTCACTACTCTTACGGACTATAGGGACCAGGATCAAATCCTTGATTCGTCAGCCATTTTGCAAAGGGTTGGTCTACTTTCTTTCTTTTGGCTGCTTAGGCATCCATGGCTCCATCTCTCTTTGACTCGTTTTCAGTGAATGTTACAAGTATGGCAACTAGAGCGAGAGAGAGTGAAGCCTAAATATCCATTAAGTCCATTTTACTTTTTATATCCTGACCTAATAAATACAACAAAACCTCAAATTTCAACATACCGCACTAAAAAATATACGGGGCGCACGAAACAAATGTCAAAGACATTTGTTTCGACGGTCAAAATTAGAAGTCCAAAATATAATCGAACAACTCATAGGACAGCCGACAGTACGGAAAGACAAATTCAACAGTTTTTTTACGCGCCGACACGAGATGACACGTGAGGACGTGTAATTGGACAGCGAAAAATATGGTAATAAGAATAACGATTCAAAATCTGGCAGACGTCAGCAGGACGGCCATGGCGTACAATGGCCGTACGTGAAGTACATCGGTGCAACTCTGAGACCTCCATTGGCCCTCACAATAGGAAGCTCACTAGAATCCCCTAGGATAAACCTGACCCTTTTGAGTTTCCACAAGAATAACTATCACCCTGACAGATAAAGACCTTGACCAACTTCTCTCCAGTGAAGACAAGACTCCCCTGAGTGGATAGAAAAAAGACTCTCTGAATTTGCTCCATTGAGAAGTAAGTTATGAAGGGTCAAAGTTGACCTTTTGTACAAGAGCTTTTTGAAAGGATGGGGCTACCTACCAAATTTTCTAAGTCCTATATCCCTCTCTAAACCCTCTACTACTAAAGTATAGCACCAATCACTAGAGTGTGTCGTACAGAAAGGTACAGGTGCCGAAGTACTTTCAATACGGCCATCGTACGGCATGGCTGAAATGTTGACGCTTGCCATATCCGGATTAGTTCCCATATTTTCAGGAGATACCGCAAGCCAATGATGTCGTGCCACGTGGCGCTTGACGTGGCGCTGACCGAAAAACGCCAAAGCGCCTATTTCGAGATCTCGGCACCTATCGTGGCCGTTCGATCAAAACCTACTTTTGATTCTAGCCGTTGAAAATCAATGTGCGGTATTTGTTTTTTCCGTCGAAACAAATGCGCACTATTTATATCTCAAAGTGCCCTACGCCGTACGTATATTGTAACTGTGTCTATATTACATGTTTGTTCGCACCGTTAAATGAATTTATTTAATCCACATTGTTTAATATCTATCAAACCCTATATGTCTCAGCACCGATCGTAGACTATAGGATAAAGCTACCGGCTATTACTAGTTTGACGGATGGTAGGTACCAAGATCAAATCCTAGGTCCGTTTAGTATATTTTGGTAAACCGTACTGAAATAAATAGCCTGTCTCTCTATCTCTGACAGCATTGCCAGCCATGGTCCTAGCTCCCTCCTTAACCTTTGCAATTGTGTGTCCTCCATTGAACTACAGAATTGAGGAAGCCTCTAGATAGTTTTATTTAACCCACTTCAAGCCACAACTGCAATTCTGTGTCCTCCATTAAACTAGAAAATTCAGGAAGCCTCTAGATAGTATTTAACTAACCCACTTGAATCCACAACCACTGCTGCCCAAAAAGGCAAACTAACAATTTGACTGCACCCTTGTGCAGCCTAGACTCCCCTAAGTCCGTAGCAAAAAAAATCACTGAAATTAGCCAACCAGCCGATAAGTTATAGGGTGGCAAAGATGCCAATTTATACAAACTCTCAAAGAGAGAGAGAGGGCTATCTACCTGATTTTTCCTAAGTCCTAGTTTTTCCTAGTTCTCTCTCACAACCCCTATCTACTGCCCGTACAAACCAATCAGAACACTGTGTAGTACCAGAAAGTACTACTGCTGATGTACTTTCGGTACGGCCTTTGTACGACAAGGCCATTAGGCGGACGCGTGTCTATTTTCCATTCGTCCGTACATTCCTCGGAATTCCCGCGACCGAATGTCATCTCTCCACGTGGTGCCAGGTCATGCCACGTCACTAAACGCCAAAGTGACCATTCTGCGATCTCGGCGATGATGTGCGGCGTTAGATTTGACGCGAAATAAATCTGAGCCGTAATAAATACTTGCAAAATATTTGTTTCGCTGTCGAAACAAAAATGTGCAATATCCGTTTCAATTTAGTACAGTACTTCGCATTTCGTAAAACTGTATCTATGCGTGTCGTAAAGTATTTTCAGTTAAATAATTTTTGCATTACACAATAGTTTAAATATTAATGAAACCCTATATCTCCTAACGGACTTCTACGACAGACTGGACGGCTACGCCGCGCTCTGCCGGTCGGGGGTTCGAGTCCTGTCGGACTCAACCTTTTGTTGAGAGTGACTTAAAGTCACTCTTTAGTCCTTCCTATGGAGCTGAGGCAGCCATGGCTCCATCGCTCTCTCTCTCTCCTTCAGTGACTACAACAAGTATGGGGGTAAGAGAGAAGAGATGGAGGCAGGCTGCCTATATTTTCTTTATATGTTTTCCGCTAATTAATTTAGACCTAGAAAATACAAAAACTACTTATTTCAACAACAACCACTGCTGCCAAAAAAGACAAATTGACAGTTTGATTGCACCCTTGTGCAGTGTGGACTCCCTTGAGTCCTTAGCAAAAAGAATAAGTGAAAACGGCCAACCAGCCGATAAGTTATGAGCCGGCAAAAATGCCAATTTTATACAAAGCTCTCTTAGAGAAAGGTGACTATCTCCCAGATTTTCCTAAGTCCTAAACCCCTCGCACAACTCCTATCTACTGAAGTACGAACTAATCATATGACAACAAAGTACCAAAAGGTACTACGGCCGATGTCCTTTCTGTACGGCCTGTGTACGACAAGGCCACTGAGTGGACGCGTGTCACCCTTCCACTCGTCCGTATGTTCCTCGAAATTCCTGCGACCAAATGTTATCCTTCCACGTGGCTCCAGGTCATGCCACGTCCATAAACGCCAAAGTGATCATTTCGCGATCTCGGTAATGATGTATGCCGCCGGATTAAATCCGACATTAAATGTTGTCTGTCGAAACAAATGTCCGATCCATTTGTTTCGTGCGAAATGACGTCCACACTGAAACTTTAACTACTTCTATGTTCCTTTGTTCACTTTTCAGTTAATCGGTTTCAAGACCAAGTACCTGTTAAAATATGTATCAAACACGATGTACTTTAACAGACTTCTACGACAGACTAGTTAGAGCAAACGGCTACGCCGTCTTTTACCGGTCGGAGGTTCGAATCCTGCTGGACTCAACCTATTGTTGAGAGTGACATAACTCACTCTTTAGTCCTACATGTTCAACTAAGGCAGCCATGGCTCAACCACCCTCTCTATCCTTCAGTGACTACAACAAGTATGGTGGCTAGAGAGAGGAGGTGGAGGCAGGTCCGCCCTATTGTAATATTGACATATTTAGACCTAGAAAATACTCTTGAAATCGATTACTTTCAACAACCTTCAATGACTACGACAAGTGTGGGAGTTGAAGAGAGTAGGTAGAGGCAGACTAGCTAGACTTCTTTTCTGCATTCCATTTTAGATCTAGAAAATATTAAAAGAACCATTAATTTCTACACTCCCCTTATTTTCAAGTCACTCTTCAATTTAAGACCACACTTCTCCTTGCAGAAAATTAGCTTAGGGGAAGGCACAGGTTTGGTCATCATATCTGCTACCACCTTGCTATCTGGTTTGTACTCTAAACTGATTATTTTGTCTTCTACCTTCTCTCTAACAAAACAGAGTCTAATGTCCATGTGTTTGGCTTTAAAATGATGTTTAGGATTGGCAACAATAGCGATTGTTGACTGATTATCAGAAAAAAAAAATTGCACAACACTCTTAAGGTGACCAAGTTCACCAAGCAAGACTTGATCCACATCAATTCTTTTACAACAGAGCAGTAGGCCATATAATCAACCTCTATGGTTGACTGAGCAATAACCTTTTGCTGTTTGCTACTCCTACAACAAGCCCCATCACCCACAAACAATACATATCCAGATGTACATCTCCTCATCGGAGCATCACCATAACTGGCATCATTCCAAGTAGTGATATCAGTGTGCTCCCCTCCCAAATGCAACAATAGATCCCTAGTTCCTATTAAATATCTAAAGACTCTCTTAGCTGCCTCCCAATCTCTCTTAGTTGGAGCATTTAGACTTCTACTCATCACTCCTACACCTGCAGCTAAATCCGACCAGGTACAATTCATAAAAAAGATTAGGCTTCCCACTACTTGCTTGTAAGGATTAGTCTGCATGAACTTCTGAACTTCAGGACCTAATTCCTCGTCTAAGATTATGACTCATTCTTCCACACACCCCTCAGTTCCCTTCTTTAACTCTATTGGAGTTGTATAACTATTAGCCTTATCTATTTGAAACTTTTTCAACATGTTCCCTATTGCTTCTTTCTGAGTTAGTCTTATAATCTTTTTTTCTCCGTCTCTTTCTAGTTGAATTCCCAAAATATATCTTGCCTTCCTCATATCCTTCATCTCAAATCCCCCTTTAAGATCAGTTTTCAGCTTATTAATTTTGTCCATTGATTTACTTATAAGAAGCAAATCATCAACATAAATTGCAATGAAGATAACACCTTCTTTATCTACAAAAACATAGATTGAGTGATCTAAGCTGATCCGGATATATCCTAGATCGGTAAGAAATTCATCAAGCTTCTTATTCCACTGTCGGGGCGCGTGATTCAAACCATAAAGAGATTTGATCAGCCCGCATACCTTTCTTTCCTATCATTCGAGTTGGCGCATGAAGATCTCCTCTTCTAATTCTCCATGCAAAAAAGTTGTCTTGATGTCCATCTAGTGCACCTCCATGTCTTCCGCTGCTGCGAGACTGAGAAGTATGCAGACAGAGGGAAATTTGACGACCAGAGCAATGGTTTCCTCGTAGTCGATTCCCTCTTTCTGTGTAAATCCTTTTGCCACTATTCGAGCCTTGTAGCTCTCAATGGTGTTATCTGGGTTGAGTTTTCATTGGAACAACCTCTTACAACCGATTCGTTTTCAGTTAGGTGGACAATCCACCAGCTCCCAAGCATTGGCTGCCATAATTGAGGCCATCTCCTCATTGATGGCCACCGGTTCCTTTCTTGACAATTCATCACCTCTCCATAAGTTTGAGGTCTATCCGGAGGAGATAGTTTTGTTACCTTGTTATTAACCTGTTTTTCTTGCAACCTTTTGCTACTTCTCTTTCCTCCCTCAAAATCTGTTGCCGGAATAGATGGTTCCCGTGGGTTCTTTCGAACAATCTCGGCTTCTCCCTTGTCCTTTGATTCTGATTAAATTTCCACCACGTCTTCCGCTTCGGGTAGTGTAAAAGGGACAGAATACCTCACAACACACCACAATGCACAGCGAAAAGCTCTGAAGATCTCCCCGTTGCAACAGCACAGACACACAACAATTCCAAAGAAAAGTTGAGCTTTATTAATCAGAAAGAGATTACAAAGTTGAACGCTCACTGCAAAGGTCTACTCAAGGAGTCCGTCTGTTCACTAAGTCTACTTCTCTATTTAAACTATCTATCCGCTAATCAACCCAGTATTTTACAGATGTACACGTGGACCTTCACAGTCATCCAAGATCTATCCAAACTATCATTCTAGAACTTTGCAGTTCAATCTACATTCAGCTATGTTGCTATGTTGCGTTGCTATACTACGCTGCTAAGTTACTACGTTGCTCTGCTACGCTACTCTGGCATCGCGGCTGCGCAGCTCTGGAACCACAACTACAGCAGCCTCACCTCTAACAATATGGTACACACTTATGTAACCCTGTTACAGTGCCTCCCACTAAAGATTCAGCGTCCCGCTGAACCTTACTGATTTTCTTTCTAAATATTCAAACGATTTTTTATTCTTAAAATCCCCTTTAATCGCTTAAATGGTGTTATTTCATCTCTTGTTGGGATTATCTTTTGTTTTTTTTGTAAAGAGGAAGCAAACAAAAAGCTCTAAAAAAACCCTTGAAAAGCCTCTCTCTCTCTCTCTCCCCTCTCCCTCTTTCTCTCCTCTTCCTCTCTCTCTCTCCCCCTCTCCCTCGCCGTCTTCTCTCCCCCTCCCTTTCCCCCTCACTTTTCATTTCCACTTTCCCTCTCTTGCTCCTCTTCCTCTCCCTCTCCCCCTCCCCCGCCCTCACCCTCTCCCCCTCCCTCTCCCCCTCCCTTTCCCTTTCCTTCTCCCTCTCTCTTTCAAGTTGACAAAGTATATCATATGTCTCCTCACGGTATGAAACTCTGAGACCTCCATAAGTCCTCAGAGTGGACAGCTTCCAAGAAGCCTCTAGGATAACCCTGATCCCTTTGTGTTTCAGCAAGAACAACTACCACCCTGGCAGACAATAACTTTGACCACCTTCACCCTTGTAAAGGCAAGACTCCCTTGAGTTGATACCAAAAAGAATCTCTGAATTTTCTCCCCTGAGCAGTAAGTTATAGAGGGTCAAAGTTGACCTTTTGTACAGAAGCTTCTTGGGAGAGAGGATCCTATCTCCTAATTTTTTCTAATTTCTATCTCTCTCACAGACTCTCTCTATTGATGTACGCAACCAATCAGAGTACTCTTCCGTACACAAAAGTACAGCTGTCGGTGTACTTTCTGTACGGAATCTGTACAATGTCGACACGTGGTATATCTAGATTCACTTCCTTAATCCTCAAAGATGTCGTGATCGAATGTCATTCCGCCACGTGTCATCCGATATGGCGATGACCAAAAACCGCCGAAATCCTCTTCCGCGATCTCGGCGTTAATTCCGGCCGTCCTATTAAATTCACATTTAATTGTAGCCGTAATAAATACATGCGCGGTATTCATTTCGCTAAAGAAATAAATGCGCGGTATTGGTTTTTTTCCGTACCGTAATCCGTACTTTTACATTACTAGATCTATGTATCCCGTAAACAATTAGAGTTAAATGAATTAACCTACTTATTAATATTTAATTAAATATCAAACCATATAGTACGTAACACTACTTAAAGACTTAACGGCTAAGGTTATCGGCTACCGGCTGCTTCCCGTCCGGCAGGTACCAGGTTCAAATCCTGTGGCCGGCACATATCTTCTTAGTAAATAAACCCCTAACTAATATATATTTCCCGTAAACCTCTGGATAGCCTAGGTAGCCATGGCTCTAGCTTCCTCTCCAATTTCTCAGTGACTGCGACAAGATTGAGAGTTGGAGAGAGAAGTTAGAGGTAGACTGCCTCGGCTTCTTTCTATATTTCTATTTAGACCTAGAAAATACTTTAAACGGACCATTAATTTCTACACTCCCCTTATTTTCTAGTCAATCTTTAATTTCAGACCACACTTCTCCCTGCAGAAAATTAGCTTAGGGGAAGGCACAGGTTTGGTCATCATATCTGCAACCATCTCACTACCTGGTCGGTACTCTAAACTGATTATTTTGTTTTCTACTTTCTCTCTAACGAAGCTGAGTCTAATGGCCATGTGTTTGGCTTTAAAATGATGTTTAGGATTGGCAGAAATAGCGATTGCTACCTGATTATCACAAAAAAAATTCTGCACACCACTTTTAAGGTGACCAAGCTCACCAAGCAAAGACTAAACCCACATCAATTCTTTTACACCAGAGCAAGAGGCCATATACTCAGCCTCCATGGTGGACGGAGCAATAACTTTTTGCTGTTTGCTACTCCAACAGGAAGCCCCATCACCCACATATTATACATATCTAGAAGTGCATCTCCTCATCGGAGCATCACCATAACTGGCATCACTCCAAATATTGATGTCAGTATTCTCCCCACCCAAATGCAACCATAGATCCCTAGTTCCTATCAAATATCTAAGGACTCTCTTAGCTGCCTCCCAATCCCTCTTAGTAAGAGCATTTAGACTTCTACTCAGCACTCCTACAGCTGCAGCTAAATCCGGCCGGGTACAATTCATAAAATAGATTAGGCTTCCCACTACTTTCTTGTAAGGATTAGTCTGCATGAACTTCTGTTCTTCAGGGGATAATTCCTCGTCTAAGACTATGACTCCTTCTTCCTCACTCCCCTCACTTCACTTCTTCAACTCCATTGGAGTTGTACAACTATTAGCTTTATCCATCTGAAATTTTTCAAGCATGTTCCCTATTGCTTCTTTTTGAGTCAATCTTATAATCTTTATCTTTCGATCTCTCTCTACTTGAATTCCCAAAATATATTTTGCTTCCCCCATATCCTTCATTTCAAATCTCCCCTTAAGATCGGTTTTCAGTTTATTAATGTTTTCCATAAATTTACTTAAAACAAGCAAATCATCAACATTAATTTCAATAAATATAAAGCCTTCCTCATCTTCGAAAACATAGATTGAGTGATCTGAGCTGATCCTCATATATCCCAGACCGGTAATAAACTCATCAAGCTTCTTATTCCACTGTCGAGAGGCTTGTTTCAAACCATAAAGAGATTTAATCAGCCGGCATACCTTACTCTCCTCTCCTTCCTCCACAAACCCTTCGGGTTGTCACATAAAGATATCCTCTTCCAATTCTCCATGCAAAAAGGTTGTTTTGATGTCCATCTGGTGCACTTACATGTCTTCTGCTGCTGGCAGGCTGAGAAGTATGCGGACGGAGGGAAATCTGACCACCGGGGCAAAGGTTTCCTCGTAGTCAATTCCCTCCTTTTGTGTATATCCTTTTGCCACTAATTTGGCCTTGTAGCGCTCGATTGTGTTATCTGGGTTCAGTTTTAATTTGAAAAACCACTTACAACTGATTGGTTTTTGTTTAGGTGGACAATCCACCAGCTCCCAAGTATCGGCTGCCATAATTGAGGCCATCTCCTCATTGATGGCTATCTTCCACCGGTTTCTTTCTGGACAAATCATCGCCTCTCCATAAGTTTGAGGTTCATCTTGATGAGATAGTTAAGTTACCTTATTATTAACCTGTTTTTCTTGCAATCTTTTGCTACTTCTCCTTCCCCCCTCAAAATCTGAGGCCGGAATAGATGGTTCTCGTGGATTCTTTCGAACAATCTCGGCTTCTCCCCTATCCCTTGATTCCGAATCAATTTCCACCACGTCTTCCGCTTCGAGTAGAGTTGTCACTGGAGTTTCCACAGCCGATTCCTTTTCGGTCTGATTTGTTCCTGCAAGAATGTCATCTTCTCTAAAACGTTGATAGTTAGGAAGCTCAAAGTCATCGGAATTTTCTGACTCAAATCTGATTTTTACTGACTTTGTATACTTGAAGGGATCCACAAACTTTCCTTAATCCATAACTACTAGATGCTTTACTAAGATTATATCTTCCCTTTTTAGATCGTAAACTCCATATCCTTTAACATCCTCATCATATCCTAATAAGTATCCCGTTTTTCCTTTTGGATCTAGCTTCTTATTAGACCGATCTGTATCTAGACTGAATACTTGACTGCCGAAAATATTTAAGTGAGATATGTCTGGTTTCCGGCCTGTCCATCTCTCATAAGGTGTTTGATCTTTTATAGCTGAAGTAAGAACTCTATTTTTGAGGTAATTAGCACAGTTCATTGCTTCCGCCCAAAACCTTTTTCCTATCATCTTATCTGACAACATACTTCTAGCACTATCACTTAGTGTTTTATTTAACCTTTTAGCTACCCCATTCTGTTCCGGGTTTTCTGGAACTGTCTTTTGGTGTTGGACCCCATCTTCCCTCAAAAAATCCTCAAACTGGTTAGAAGTATACTCTCCACCATTGTCAATCCTTATTCTCTTGATTGGAGTTTCAAGGAGTTTTTCGCTCCATGCTTTATATTGTCTAAAACAATCTTGAGCTTCGGACTTGTTTTTAAAACAATACACTCGGGAATACCGAGACCAATCATCAGTGATAGTCATCATAAATCTCTTCCCACCCGGTGAGGGCACTTTAACCGGTCCCCAAATATCTGTGTGTACTACATCTAGAATTTTTTCCCCCTTATAGGTGGCTGTTTTCGGAAAGGGTAATCTGTGTGCTTTACCTTGAGCACATCCACTACAATCACTTATATTATCACTCTCACTGAACTGAATCCCTTCCACCACTCCCATCTTTTTCATCTCTCTTAACTTATCTAGATTCACATGCCCAAGCCTCTTATGCCATATCATAATATCATGAACACCAGCATAATAAAGTTTCTTCGTTTCATTACTTAAAATCAGCCTAAACATCCCATGGCTACCTTTCTCAGCAATGAAATAGACATCCTCCTCAAAACTAGCATTAAAGATTCCTTCCCTAGTGCTAGTCAAAAAACCCTTATCATCTAATTCAGATGTAGAGATGAGGTTTTTGTTCAGCTCCGGAATAAACAATACATAGGAGAATGTTACTATGGATGTCTTTCCTTCTACTAACACTTTCAAATCTACTGATCCTACAAGAGTAGTGGTGCTATCCTCCCATCCCCGTACTCTATCTCTACCGTGGGAATCTTTTTTATCTTAGTGAACAGGTGCTTATCCTTACACATGTGCATAGAGGCACCTGAATCTACAATCCAGCCTGCTTCACCTTTCAATCCACCGTAAGCACATTTCTACCTTCGTGGAATTTCGACCTCGTTTTTCGCCTCCAACTCCTCATCCAATTGGAGCTCATCGTCCTTGTCCCCGGATTCCGCCTCATGTACTTGTGTCACAAGGGCCTTTTTCTTTCCTCTCGGGGTTCTACTGGTCTGCCCCTCCTTTAACCGAAGCTCGGTTAGCTTAGTGCACTTTGCCATATAGTGCCCCGGTTTCTTACAAAAATGACATAAACCTTTGGGAGCCCTTGGTCTTAACTCGTCGGTCTGATTTTTCTGCTCCCTCCCCCCATAATTTTCGACCGGTTTCTGGGAACCCTTGTTTTTCCAATCTGTCGCAGCTGCCAAGGCTTGCCCACTCTTTCCTCCCCTTCGGATCTCAATCGTATTCTCCCAAACGAGTATCATCCCTACCATTGAGTTCCATATCCACCTTGAGTCCGGCAAGTCCTGCACACGGTTGACTATGTTCTCGAACTCATCGGGTAACTTCATCAGTAAACAGTTAACCTTTTCTTTTTCACTAAAATATTTTCTCGCACTCTCTAGCTCCATGAAGAGTGTAGCAAGCTCATTGCAAAAATCGAACATCTTCCTCACTTTGTATACATACTCTTTAACTTTCTAATCAGCCAACTGTTGTTGCTGAATCGTACCACTTCGGTAAATCTCTATGAGAGCCATCCAAAGATCGGATGCCCTTTCAACCTGCAAATGAGGACATGCAAGTCCTTGAGTGAGATGGCGTAGGATGAAGTGCTTTGCCGCCATATTGTTGAAGTCTCAGGTTTTAGTATCATTCTCCTCGACTTGGAACAGGTGACATGAATGCTGAACCAGTTGCTATTGGTGTGGTCGTCTCCTTCTCCTTTCCTTTGTCAACCACCTCTCCTTCTTTTGTTTCCTTTGTTGAAGGTGGATCCTCTCTCCTGGTGAATCTGCTTCCTCCAAACCCTAGAGGGATTTTAAGACTTGATGGACGCCCCAACCGTCCACTCACTATCCCCCAAAACCTTTTTTCGCATAGAGCTCCTATTATCATACTTTCCCTGTATATGAAGCCAGTTCCATAAAAGATTGGTACCCTAGAGGGTGGGCCCATAACCTGAAACTCTGAGACCTCCATAAGTCCTCAGAGTGGACAGCTTCCAAGAAGCCTCTAGGATAACCCTGACCCCTTTGTGTTTCAGCAAGAACAACTACCACCATGGCAGATAAAAACTCTTACTACCTTCACTCTTGTAAAGGCTAGACTCCCCTGAGTCGATAGCAAAAAGAATCTCTGAATTTGCTCCCCTGAGCAGTAAGTTATGGAGGGTCAAAGTTGACCTTTTGTACAGAAGCTCTCTGGGAGAGAGGATCCTATCTCCTAATTTTTTCTAATTTCTATCTCTCTCACAGACTCTCTCTATTGATGTACGCAACCAATCAGAGTACTCTTCCGTACACAAAAGTACAGCTGTCGGTGTACTTTCTGTACGGAATCTGTACGACATGGCCTAAATGTCGACACGTGGTATATCCGGATTCGCTCCCTTAATCCTCAAAGATGCGTGATTCAATGTCATTCCGCTAAGTGTCATCCGATATGGCGATGACCAAAAATCCGCCGAAATCCTTTTCCGCGATCTCGGCGTTAATTCCGGCCGTCCAATTAAATTCACATTTAATCGTAGCCGTAATAAATACATGCGCGGTATTCATTTCGCTAAAGAAATAAATGCGCGGTATTGGTTTCTTTTCCGTACCGAAATCCTTACTTTTACATTACTGGATCTATGTATCCTGTAAACTATTAGAGTTAAATGAATTAACCTACTTATTAATGTTTAATTAAATATCAAACCATATAGTACGTAACACTACTTAAAGACTTAACGGCTAAAGTTACCGGCTACCGGCTGCTTTCCGTCCGGCAGGTACCAGGTTCAAATCCTGTGGCCGGCACATGTCTTTTTAGTAAATAAACCCCTAACTAATATATATTTCCCGTAAACCTTTGGATAGCCTAGGTAGCCATGGCTCTAGCTTCCTCTCCAATTTCTCAGTGACTGCGACAAGATTGAGAGTTGGAGAGAGAAGTTAGAGGTAGACTGCCTCGGCTTCTTTCTATATTTCTATTTAGACCTAGAAAATACTTTAAACGGACCATTAATTTCTACACTCCCCTTATTTTCTAGTCAATCTTTAATTTCAGACCACACTTCTCCCTGCAGAAAATTAGCTTAGGGGAAGGCACAGGTTTGGTCATCATATCTGCAACCATCTCACTACCTGGTCGGTACTCTAAACTGATTATTTTGTTTTCTACTTTCTCTCTAACGAAGCTGAGTCTACTAGCCATGTGTTTGGCTTTAAAATGATGTTTAGGATTGGCAGAAATAGCGATTGCTACCTGATTATCACAAAAAAAAATTTGCACACCACTTTTAAGGTGACCAAGCTCACCAAGCAAAGACTTGACCCACATCAATTCTTTTACACCAGAGCAAGAGGCCATATACTCAGCCTCCATGGTGGACGAAGCAATAACTTTTTGCTGTTTGCTACTCCAACAGGAAGCCCCATCACCCACATATTATACATATCTAGAAGTGCATCTCCTCATCGGAGCATCACCATAACTGGCATCACTCCAAGTAGTGATGTCAGTATTCTCCCCACCAAAATGCAACCATAGATCCCTAGTTCCTATCAAATATCTAAGGACTCTCTTAGGTGCCTCCTAATCCTTCTTAGTGGGAGCATTTAGACTTCTTCTCAGCACTCCTACAGCTGCAGCTAAATCCGACCGGGTACAATTCATAAAATAGATTAGACTTCCCACTACTTACCTGTAATGAATAGTCTGCATGAACTTCTGTTCTTCAGGAGATAATTCCTCGTCTAAGACTATCTCCTTCTTCCTCACTCCCCTCACTTCCCTTCTTCAACTCCATTGGAGTTCTACAACTATTTGCTTTATCCATCTGAAATTTTTCAAGCATGTTCCCTATTGCTTCCTTTTGAGTCAATCTTATAATTTTTCTTTTTCGGTCTCTCTCTACTTGAATTCCCAAAATATATTTTGCCTCCCCCATATCCTTCATTTCAAATCTCCCCTTAAGATCAGTTTTCAGTTTATAAATGTTTTCCATTGATTTACTTAAAACAAACAAATCATCAACATAAATTGCAATAAATATAAAACCTTCCTCATTTTCCAAAACATAGATTGAGTGATCTGAGCTGATCCTCATATATCGCAGACCGGTAAGAAACTCATCAAGCTTCTTATTCCACTATCGAGGCGCCTGTTTCAAACCATTAAGAGATTTAATCAGCCGGCATACCTTACTCTCCTCTCCTTCCTCCATAAACCCTTCGGGTTGTTGCATGAAGATCTTTTCTTCCACTTCTCCATGCAAAATGGTTGTCTTGATGTCCATCTGGTGCACTTCCATGTCTTCCGCTGTTGCCAGGCTGAGAAGTATGCGGACGGAGGGAAATCTGACGACCGGGGCAAAGGTTTCCTCGTAGTCAATTCCCTCCTTTTGTGTAAATCCTTTTGCCACTAATCGGGCCTTGTAGCGCTGGATTGTGTTATCTGGGTTCAGTTTTAATTTGAAAACCCACTTATAACCGATTGGTGTAACTCTGAGACCTCCATAAGTCCTCAGAGTGGACAGCTTCCAAGAAGCATCTAGGATAACCCTGACCCCTTTATGTTTCAGCAAGAACAAATGCCACTTTGGCATACAAAAGCTCTTACTTACTTCTTCCTTGTGAAGGCAAGAATCCCCTAAGTCGATAGCAAAAAGAATCTTTGAATTTGCTCCCTTGAACAGTAAGTTATAGAGGGTCAAAGTTGACGTTTTATACAGAAGCTCTCTAGGAGAGAGGGTCCTATCTACCAATTTTTCTAAGTCCTATCTCTCTCACAAACTCTATCTACTGGTGTACGACACCAATCAGATTAAGATGTAAACCTCTTGATAGCCCAGGTAGCCATGGCTCTAGCTTCCTCTCCAACTTCTCAGTGACTGCAAGAAGTGTGAGAGTTCGAGAGAGAAGTTAGAGGCAGACTTCCTCGGCTTCTTTCTATATTCCAATTTAGACCTAGAAAATAATGAAACAACCATTGATTTCTACACTCCCCTTATTTCTCGTCAATCTTTAATTTCAGACCACACTTCTCCCTGCAGAAAATTAGTTTAGGAGAAGGCACAGGTTTGGTCATCATATCTGCTACCATCTCACTATCTGGTCGGTACTCTAAACTAATTATTTTGTTTTCGACTTTCTCTCTAACAAAGATGAGTCTAATCTCCATGTGTTTAGCTTTAAAATGATGTTTAGGATTGGCGGAAATAGCGATTGCAGCCTGATTATCACAAAAAAAATTATGCACACCACTCTTAAGGTGACCAAGCTCACCAAGCAAAGATTTGACCCACATCAATTCTTTTACAGCAGAGCAAGAGGCCATATACTCAGCCTCCATGGTGGACTAAGCAATAACCTTTTGCTGTTTGCTACTCCAACAGCAAGCCCCATCACCCACATATAATACATATCCAGAAGTACATCTCCTCATCGGAGCATCACCATAACTGGCATCACTCCAAGTAGTGATGTTAATATTCTCCCCACCCAAATGCAACCATAGATCCCTAGTCCCTATCATATATCTAAGAACTCTCTTAGCTGCCTCCCAATCCTTCTTAGTGGGTGCATTAAGACCTTTACTCAGTACTCCTACAGCTGCAGCTAAATCCGGCCGGGTACAATTCATAAAATAGATTAGACTTCCCACTACTTACCTGTAATGAATAGTCTGCATGAACTTTTGTTCTTCGGGAGATAATTCCTTGTCTAAGACTATGACTCTTTCTTCCTCACTCCCCTCACTTCCCTTCTTCAACTCCATTGGAGTTGTACAACTATTAGCTTTATCCATCTGAAATTTTTCAAGCATGTTCCCTATTGCTTCCTTTTGAGTCAATCTTAAAATCTTTCTCTTTCGGTCTCTCTCTACTTGAATTCCCAAAATATATTTTGCCTCCCCCATATCCTTCATTTCAAATCTCCCCTTAAGATCGGTTTTCAGTTTTTTAATTTATTCCATTTATTTAATTAAAACAAGCAAATCATCAACATAAATTGCAATAAATATAATACATTCCTCATCTTCAAAAACATAGATTGAGTGATCTGAGCTGACCCGGATATATCCTAGACCGGTAAGAAACTCATCAAGTTTCTTATTCCACTGTCGAGGCGCCTGTTTCAAACCGTTAAGGGATTTAATCAGCCGGCATACCTTACTCTCCTCTTCTTCCTCCACAAATCCTTCGGGTTGTCGCATGAAGATCTCCTCTTCCACTTCTCCATGCAAAAAGGTTGTCTTGATGTCCATCTGGTGCACCTCCATGTCTTCCGCTGCTGCTAGGCTGAGAAGTATGCGGACGGAGGGAAATCTGACGACCGGGGCAAAGGTTTCCTCGTAGTCGATTCCTTCTTTTTGTGTAAATCCTTTTGCCACTAATCGGAGTGTATGATCTTAAGAGAAAAGTTGTATTTCTAGTAAAACATCTAGTGGAGATGGATGAAGGAAAGTCCATATATCCCTTTAAGTATACAAAGTCAGTCAAAATCAAATTTGGGTCAAAAAATTCTAATGACTTTGATCTCCCCAATTATCCAGATTTTCGAGAAAATAATGATCTTGCGGGTACAAACCAGACCAAAAAGGAGCAAACAGTGACACCTCAAGAGACACTAAAAGCGGAAGACGTGGTGGAAATGGAACGGGAACCAAAGGAGAGGGGAGAAGTAGAAATTGTTAGACGGAACCCAAGAGAGCCATCTATATCGGCGCCAAAATTTCAAGGAGGGAGGAGGAGCTGCAAAAAGCTGCAAGAAAAACAAGTCAATAACAAGGTAACCAGGTTATCTCATCCGGATGAACCACAGACTTACAAAAAGGCGATGAACTGTCCGGAGAGAAATCGATAGAAAACAACCACCAACTAGGAAATGGCCTCAATCATGGGGGCCGATACTTGGGAATTGGTGGATTGCCCACCTGACCGAAAGCCGATAGGATGCAAATGGGTTTTCAAGTTGAAACTGAACTCGGATAACACCATTGAGCTCTACAAGGCCTAGTTGGTGGCAAAAGGATTTACACAGAAAGAGGGAATAGAATACGAGGAGAACTTTGCTCCGGTCGTCATGTTTCCCTCAGCCCGAGTAATTCTCAGTCTGGCTGCAGCATAAGACATGAAGGTGCACCAAATGGACATCAAAACAACATTCCTCCATGGAGAGCTATAATAGGAGATTTTCATGCGGCAACCCGAATGCTTTGTGGAACACGAAGAAGAGAGCAAGATATGTTGACTGATCAAATGTCTCTATGGCTTGAAACAGGAGCCCCGACAATGGAATAAGAAACTCAATGAGTTTCTTACCAGTCAGGGATATATAAGGATCAGCTCAGATCATTCAACTTACGTGTTTGAAGATGAGGAAGGAATCGTTTTTTTTGCAATTTATGTTGATGACTTGTTGGTTTTAAATAAATCCATGGACAAAATTAATCAACTCAAAACATATCTAAAGGGCAAATTTGAGATGAAGATATGGGAGAGGCAAAGTATGTTTTGGGAATTCAGGTAGAGAGACACAGAGATAGGAAGATAATCAAATAAACTCAAAAATAGGCCATTGGGAATATGGTGGAAAGATACCAACTGGATTAGGCTAATAGTTGAACAACTCCTATGGAGCTAAAGAAGGGAAGTGAGGGGAGTGTGGAAGAAAGAGTAATCATCTTAGATGATGAGTTAGGAATTGAAGAGAAGAAGTTCATGCATACTATTCCTTACAGACAGGTAGTGAGAAGTTTAATCTATTTTATGAACTCTACCATGCCAAATTTAGCTGCGGCTGTAGGAGTACTGAGTAGAAGTTTAAATCCTGCCACCAAAAGAGATTTGGAGGCAGCTAAGAGAGTTATACGATATCTGGTAGGGACTAGAGATATATTGTTACATTTGGGTGGGGACAACACTGACATCACCACTTAGAGTGATGCCAGCTATGGGGATGCTCCAATGAGGAGGTGTACTTCAGGATATGTACTGTATGTGGGTGATGGGGCTTGCTGCTGAGTAGCAAACAGCAAAAGGTTATTGCTCAGTCCACCATGGAGGCTGGGTACATGGCCTCTTGCTATGTTGTAAAAGAATTGATGTGGGTGAAGTCTTTGCTTGGTGAGTTTGGTTATCTTAAGAAGAGTGGTGTGCAGAAAATATTTTGTGATAATCAAGTAGCCATTGTCAGTGCTGCTAATCCCAAACACCACTTTAAAGCCAAACACATAGATATTAGACTCAGTATTGTTAGAGAAAAAGTTGAGAGTAAAATCAAAAGCCTAAAGTACATGCCAGACATTGAAATGGTAGCAAACATGATGACCAAGTTTTTACCATCTCGTGAATTAAACTTATGTAGAGAAAATTGTGGTCTCAAACTGAAAGGTGACTAGAAAATAAAGGGACTGTAAAAATTAGAGATTTTTGTTTTGTATTTTCTAGGTCTGCAGGATGTAAAATAAAAGGGAGAAAAGAGACATAGAAAGTCTGCCTCTAGCTCTTCACTCAAGTCTTCACACTTGTGGTAGTCACTGAAGACTAGAGAGGGAGGCACAGCCATGGCTGTCAAGGTTGTCTGAAGGAGACAGGAAGGGAAAGGTGGTAGATTTACCAAAGAGGTTTCACAGACCCAGGATTTGATCTTGGTACCTGCCGTTCGTGAAAGTAGCCGTTAGCGTTTTCCTATAGTCTAGCAATTGTGTTGAGATATATAGGGTGTGATAACTGTTTAAACTAATACACATAGGGACTAACATTAAACTAGATGAACGGAATATAGGGGATAGATTCCGTTGTGCTTTATGTACCGGACGAAACAAATGTTACGGACATTTGTTTCGACTGCTTACATCAAAAGCCGACTTAGGATCGGACGGCCATGGTCCAAGCCTACATCGCGGAATGGTCCCTTTGGCGGTTTGCGGTCACAGTCACACATAACGACACGTGGTAGCATCTCAGTAACTTGCGGAATCTCTGAGGAGCATCACAACAAGTCCGGATGTGACATGCGTCAACTATATAGTTATGTCGTAAAGTGGTCGTACAGAAAGTACTCCGGCACTTGTACTTTTTTGTACTGTACAGTCTTTTGATAGGTGCCGTACTTTAGTAGAAAGGGGTTTAGAGAGAGATTTAGGACTTAGACATTTTAGAGGTAGCCGCCTCACTCTCCAAGGGCATTTGTATTTATAGGCCATCTTCGGCCATTGATAATTAACTGCTGAGGGGAGCAAATTGCCTGATTCTTTTTGTCGCGGACTTAGGGGACTTGTCTTCACTGGGGTGAATTCAAGTCAGTCAGTTGTCTTTCACGGTGGCAGTCAGATTTGTGCAAAGTATAAAGGGTTTAGGCTATCAAAGAGGCTTTGGGTGAGCTGCCCATTCTGAGTACCAATGGAGGCATCAGAATTGCAATTTTTTCCTCCTCCCACGAGAGAGGATGAAATGGACAATTTTGTGCCCTGGGCCGAGCAGTATATTACGGTTGCCGAATGGACGGAACATTGGAGGTATGGTGAACCACGCTCCCTAAACCCCAAAAAAAATCCCCGTCCGGAAATTCTCGACATCCCTCGGATGTTCGCGCTCATCCGACGTGGCTTTTCATCGACTGTGATGACCGAGGCTCGACATTTGCCCACATACGGCAATTTGATCTGGCGGATCCACGGCATACGTGGATTGTTCATGATGACCGCGGTTTTTAGGTGAATATTTAGATTTATTGCGGCTTCAGCATCCGTGGGACCCCCGACTATACACCGCTCTCAAGTATTGTCCAAAAAATCTGAAGGTAATGGCTCAGGATGCGGCTCGTACCTTGGTACTAAATAAGTTGCGAAAACTTGAAGTGAGACGACCTCGTCTATGCGAAATCCCAAGAGTTTGGCGTCCGATTATCCCCCTTCCACCACCGAGAGAAGAGGATTGGCCACGAATAATCAAGGCACTCACTCACGAATTGGTTTCCCAACAAGAACATGTGACGAGGCTCACACGAGAATTGTCTCAAAAAAATGCGGTAATCGGTATGTTTGTGATTTCCAAAATTATTCATTTTTCCTTCTCTTCTTCTCTTGTTGGTGCTAACCCACCCACTCAAATTGTTTATTTTTTATTATTTTGTCGTGTTTGTTCAATATAGCGACGACAACGCCTCATTGGTAAACTTGCGACGAATTCCACTCGTCGTTGAACCATAACTCTCCCAAAGTTATATTTTGCAGCTGATCGTCGATACAGCAACGACAACTGGTCGTCGCTGAAGCAATTCTGAATCTTTACTGTTTGACGTTTTTTATGTATATTTTCAGTCACTAATTTTTTTTTCTTTCCTTTCTCCAATTGCAGATTACCATAAGGCAAGGCGGTGGTGAATAGAAAGGGTGGCGGTACTAAAAAGAATAAGGGAAACTACTCTCACCTTATCTTCTTCGAGTTTTGGAAAGAGAGGCGTGGCGGTAACGAAGGCGTTACCGAGAAGGGGTAGGAAAGAGTTACCATAGATGGTGAATGTTCACAAAGACTTAGTGGACGAACTCTACCGATTCCAAAAGGAGGGCATGTCGATTATCATTGTGGGAAAAATGGCAAACTACATCATTGCCGAAATGAAGAAGGATGGTGCGCCGAAATTTATCGACGACAATGGTGAAAAAATCGAGATTACAATCACTCGGCGTTGGATTCAACGCTTTTTCGAAAAGCATAGCATTGTTGCCTGAGCCCAAAAGGGCAAACTACAATTAAGTCTGGAGAAAGAGGAATACATAGAGAGATCCGTGGCATATCACATGGGCTTATTAAAAAAGGGATTTCTCTCGGGTAAGCTTCGTATTTTCCTTCCCTTTGTTGCTTCTTGGCATACAAAGTTTTTATTTTGTTTTTTTTCCGTGTTTGTTGAGGGTAATGAGTGTAAAAAAAACATTTGTTGTCTTAGTAACCCCCTCAATTTGTAAAAATGACAAGAATGTAAACCAACATTGTTACCGCTTTCATAATACTTACTTATGTTTTGTTTTCTTTTGTTTTTTTCTATTTTTTTGGTGGATAATACGTTTTAACGAGGATTCGTTGAAGAACATGGATGAGACCCATTTAATTGTAAATATGGACAACAAAAAAACTTTAGGCTTTTGTGGCGACGAGGTCGTTAAATACGTCGACGTTGCCGGTGGTGGAGAGGCCGTGACATTGATGGTACGACTCACGGGAGGAGTGAACGCACGAATCGAAACTCTGATGATAATATTCACAAACCGCGGTCAAAATTACTCCGTAAATGGCCTTTCCGACGATGTACCGGGTAAGTGTCTTTCAATTTTAATCTTTGACATTTTGTTCATCTTCGTTATTATTTTCCTCTATTATTTAAGTATTCCTCTCTATGAAAATGTGTTTTACCGTTTCCTATTGGTTTGTAATGCTTCCTCCTCATCCCTTTCCCCCTCACTCATCTCCCCCCCTCACTCACTATCTCTCCCTCTCCCCCCCCTCTCGGCCTCCTCTCTCTCTCCCTCTCTCTCCCCCTCATGTAAATCACCCCCTCCCCTTATCCTTTATTTTTTCCGATTGTAGGAGTTTGCTACCGAACCGGCCCTAAAGGGGGGAACGACAAAACCGTATTCCCGCAATAGATAGAAGAGCCGAGGTCTTACGAAAGAGATTGTGATGGACGTGAAAAAATAATCTTCCTCGACAATTGTGGTGGGCACAATAATTCCGAGGAGTTGAGCCGAGTATTACTCGCCATGAGGACGATTTTCCACTTCTTCCCACCGTGCCCGACTCACCTCGTGCAACCTGCGGACTCCCTTGTGATTTCCAAGATTAAGGAGGTTTGGTCACAAAAATGGGAGAATTGGAAAATGAACGAGATTGAGAAGCATGCGTGGTCCCATGCGAGTGGCAAGGGTTGGTTTGGGAAGCTACTTTGGCCCGGGAAGGCTTTCTTCCTTAAGTTGGTTCGCGATTCAATTTGCGAAGTCAATGTAATGAAGGACAAGCATGGGATGGGTTACGCACAGAAGGCTATGATTGAGTGCGGATTGTCATTGAAGGACGGGAAATGAGAGGAGAAAATGCTCACCTCAGATTTACAAGTCATCATTATGAAATGGCGATGCCATTTTGAAGGTGACCAGGTGCCAATTCATTCTACAATGGCACGAGATTTTGTCCGAGGCATTCAAGATGCCGCCACTCGCGAGGATGAAGTCTTTGATGACGCTGAATGGGAGAATGAGGATTTTGAGTCCTTTCAGAGAGAAGTGATTTCATTAGTGAAGTGGGGAATAGGGGTTTGCATAAATTTGTAGAACTACTGTTTATTTGTTATCTTTTGTGTGTTGTAGTTTTGGATGGTTAGTGTGATAATTGTAATTAGCGTCTGTCAAAGTATGTCGGGTAAATTTTATCCATGATAAATTCAATATAATTGTATCTTTTTTTGTTTTTCATTTTGAAGTTTGTTACTGAGAATGTTGTATGAAAAAAAAACTTGAATGACATTGAATGTGAATGATGTTTTCAATGTGTTTGGAGAATGCATCGGTTTCATATTATATACCATGTTCGGCGACGAATGCACTACATCGCTAGGTCAGTTCCGACATTAAGACACTTCCAGCGACGAGACAAACAGACAGACTCGTTGCTGAAGTATTCAAATTCGGCACCACAAACCAGCGACGAGAATGTGTCGTCGTTGAATGGTAAATCTGATGGTAAACAGAAGTTTTACCATTCGGCGACAAAAATGTGTCGTCGCTGAATGATATAAATATAACTCTATTATAAATGGAAGCTAGACATAGGCATACTAAAAGGACTATACCATAAAAATACTTGGCTGTGATGCGAAAAACGCGAATTCTTTGCACAGACAAATTAATTGTGATCCGTATTTATTTTTTTCTTTCAAAGTAGTAAACAAAACATTCACTTCTTCTCTTAAGTTTGGTCCATCAAAATCAAAAACAATAATCAAAAGTCATTTTTTTCTTGTCTTTTCTTTTTTGATCTCGGTAGTAAAATAATTCACATGTGACATTTTTTTTTTAAATCTTGTTATCAAAATAACCTCGCATCATAACTTTTTAACAATCAAAAGCATAATTTAGAATCATAAAGCAAACTCGTATATAGAATACAAAAAACAAAAAACATTAATAAAAAACATAAATAAAAAAACATAAACCAAAAACTGAATAACATAAAAGAAAAACATAAACGAGAAATTCCTTTCTTTTGTTTTCCTTTCACGGGGCACATAAGGTTTGTACAAAAATTGACAAACCTACATATAAACCATAGCTATGGAACCGTAAAGAGATATAATTGACAACGCAATAAATGCAAACCTATCTCGGAAAATATCGAATGTAAAACCCTAGTATAAACATAAAAGAGTACTCCTCCCTATATTTCTCCATATTCTATTTGTTTTTGTCATTTGTCGAGTCAAAAACCAAACTCACTATACATCCATGCAACCCCTACCCTCCCTCTTACTCTTCACTCTTCACCGTTATTTAACATGGCTTTAGGCTTGTTTTGAAATCTCTTTTTTTTTCTTTCCCCTCTTTCCTCTCTCTCCTCTACGCCCTTCCTTTCCTCACCTCCCTCTTTCCTCTCCTCCCTCACTTTCTCCCTCTCGTTCAAAACTTCTTCTTTTATACTTTACTTGTATGCTCAGTTGGTTCAAAAAGTAGAGGGAATAATGTGTACGTCACAACTGCAAATAAGACAAAAAAATAATCGAAAAACAAATTCGCAAACAGAAACAAAATAAATTAAATGCAAAACAAAACAAACAAATAAACCACAATAAAACAAAAGATACAAAAAACAAAACAAGTAGAATGAAAAAAGTTCAGGAGGGCAAAGAAAAGGGAGAGGGATAGAGTGAAGGTGAGGGGGTGGCATATGAAAGGGGGGGGGAGAGAGAGGCATATTGAGAGGGGCGCGATAGACTTCTTCAGTGTGAGAAAGAGGGGAAGGGATAAAAAAATAGGAAAAGAGAGGGATTCACGGATAGGGAGAGGCAGATTGGAGGGAGAGAGGTGGAGAGGAAGATTGAGAGGGAGAGAGGCAGAGGTAGAGAGATAGAAGAGGAGGGGGAGAGGAAAGGAGATCAAAAGTAAAAGAGGGAGGCAGATTGAGAGTGAGCGGGATAGGCTCCGTGAGTGGTGAGAATGAGGGGAAGAAGACTAAAAAGAGGGATCTAAATATAGGGGGAGAGAGGGATTACCAAATAGGGAGAGGCAGACTGAGAGGGAGAGAGGGGGAGAGGGGGAAAGAAGAGAGGGCGGCAGAGGTAGGGAGAGAGGAGGGGGGGAGGGGGAGGTGGAGCAAACCTAGGGGGAGATGGGGAGGCGAGGAATATGGCGAGGGAGAGGGACACGCAATATCACTAAAGCCAAATGTTGTTATTTTATTTTATTTAATTCAATGATGAAGCCTAATTTGTGGTTCTATTGACATATCAACCTCATATTAACGTATACATTCACTTTATTTTGTGTTCGGCACCATATTACAATAGACTTTTATATTAAATGGGACCATTACTACCGAAATAGCATAAACTTATACGCTAAAGAAACCGAAACCGCAAAATAGCATTAATATTTACCATAATTGCTTACATAAAACTTAGTTGAAGTTTAAACTCTATATATGAGAGCTTACAGTTATACGTCGGCGCCACATGTGATTCAGTTACGTTCATTTACTGAGAAAAAATGACTTTCCACATGCGAATATGTTTCACGTTCACATTGTCGACCATGCGTTTGTTGGACGAATATGTGCGAACGTCATTTTTTACGACCCGGATTGATCCCGTTTTTAGACCGCACATTCTTATGCGTCCACGGTTACTAAACATAATGAATTGTACCTTTTCACTTAGAAAGGTACAATTTTGTACGGTCTGACACTGACGGTACACCACATTATTTAAACGACAACTTACTTTCGTTTTGAATGTTCTTAGAAAAAAACCTCAAATGGCGTAAAGAAAAAAACAGAATAAGTTATGCTATTTGAGAATTTGGAAAAAAAAAACGGGACGGAACTAGCATACATTACGCTAATATCGATTGGCGGTGTACAGTACAGTAGAGTACACCGCGAATCGCTATTAGCGTCAATAACGCTAATTCGGTGCCCTCAAATTTTGAACCCAAATTCTTAAATAAAATTAATAATTATATTTTTTTCTTAACGCTTTTTAGGGTTCTTTTCCAACTAGCGTTAATAACTTCAGTACACTGCAATTTAAATAGTGTGGTGTTCGGTCAGTTTATGATCGTACAAATCTGTACCTTTCTAAGTGAATAAGTACAAAAATTGATTCAATATAACCACGCACGCATGTTATGTCCGCTCTAAAAAGGGGATAAAATCGGGTCACCAAAAATTACGTTCGCACATATCGTCCGACAACCGCGTGGTCGACCGTGTGAACGTACGATTTGTGTACGATTTGTCAAATTTTGTACATGTACTTATATTAGTGTAAACAACTTTATGACAAGTATTTTTTTTTTTTAAACCCAAATTAGAGTAAGTAAATAATTAGAGTAAATGTTTTTTTTGAAAATTTTGAAATTCCCAATTAGCTTTAATAACACTATTTTTTTTTTGTGAATTGCTAATCGCAGAGACAATTTTTTCTTTGCGCAAGTAATTGCGTCATCTTGTCAATAATTGTTAAGTACAGATTAGTACAATTTACGTAACTCTAAGTTTATGCTTTACGTTTAATCCGTCGAACAACTTTGACTTGCGAAATATTGTAACGACCGGTTAAAAAACTGCCTCTCTTGCGAACGACGACCGTCATAAAAAACAATAACTCACACGGCCGGCCAAGGTTTACTGTAACAAAACTGCGGCAACCACATGTAACAACATGCAAATAAAATTGTTGCGCGCAGGTACACCCCCAATCGTTATTAGTGTCAAAGTCACTAATTTGGGTTCGTAAAATTTTATTTTTTTCCGCAATTAGTATACATGATTTTCGAAAATAAATTAGCAACGCAATTTAAAGACGTGGACCATAATCTGCCACGTCTCTCGCACTAAATTAGAATCAATAACACTAATTTTTTTTACGCTATTCAAACTTTGACACTAATAACGATTTGCGGTGTACTTTCTCACTTCACTTTCTTCACTTAGATCAACTTTGGATGTGCTGATAACGTTTGGCCAACGTACGGAAAAAGATGTGTTCTTCAATTGATGACGGTGCACATGTAGTGTTGTCGGTGCACTAGGTTAGGAATGTGTACAAACGGGTACATTCTATTAATTGCAAACGCTTTGTGTTCTACGCTTTGCGAACTTTTGTGCGGCGTTTCTGCCGTGTCAATGCGTACTAAACACACACGGATCCGTACGGCATGAGCTTGCGCGTTAGATTTGAGATCTGCGGCTAGTGATTTTGCCCCGCATGGCAAATGCGCACGAAAAAAAATGCGCACGTAATGGCAGAATAAAGTACGCACCTAAATGCCAACATGTGCTCTCACAATGGAGCTTGTGAAGTGAGAAAGTACCTGCGCGTAGCAACTTTATTTACATGTGGTTACATGTGGTTGCTTCAGTTTTGTTACAGTAAACCTTGGCCGGCCGTGTGAACTGCTATTTTTTTTATGACGGTCGTCGTTCCCAAGCGCGACACTTTTTTAACCGGTCTTTACAATATTTTGCAAGTCAAAGTTGTTCGACGGATTGACCGTCAAGCATAAACTCAAAGGTACGTAAATTGTACTAATCTGTACTTAAAATGTACAGTTTTTGACAAGATGACGCAAGTACGTGCGCGTAGGAAAAATTGTCTCTGCGATTACCAATTTTTTTTTTTTTTTTACACTATTTATTTCTTTACGGTATACTGCTTTGCGCGGAGAGCAAACGGCGGCAGACGGCCGGTACAGGTCGAAACGAGGAGACTCGCGGAGGGTCGAGGAGAGAAACGTCGGCCGCAGGATAACCTCGCGGAGACTCCCGCGGATGCCGGTTCGACACATTTCGAATTGGCCTGCGAAGACATCACCGGGCTAGATATACCTGACTTAGCCGGCGGTGTACGACATCTCGAGGGAGGACGCAAACGGATAAATAGGCAGTCCATCGACGGCTGATGTTAAAGCGCTACAATTTTTCAAATTTAATGTGAAAACCACAACCAATTATTCCCTTAGAGTAAAGAATGAAATAAAACACTAAAAAAACAAAAAATGTTACCGTTACCCTAATACTCCGACCCCATCGCCGATACGATTTTATATGATAGTTTACCACTTAGGTCGTCTAATCCTCATTACCGATACTATTAATTTAATCAGTCTGTTTATTAGTCTATTTAGTCGAAATTAATTAATCTCTCTCCAAATTTATTACAATACAATAAAATACAATATTATATAATAAGATATAATATAAATGATATAATATAATGTAATGTAATATATATATATATATATATATATATATATATATATATATATATAAATATATGTAATTATATATATATCGTATAATATACACTATGCATGACATAAATTAACAAACACATATATTATCAAAGATAACAACAACTTTTTCTGATTTGTTTTTGTTAAACGAAACTATGTTTCTACACGTACGCGTTGTTGCATATTATAAAGTGCGTTATGATTATTTTTTTTGGTATATATCGATGATAGTTTGTTTGTCAATATACAATTAAAAGTTTAATAAACTAATATATCTGCGTAACTTGTTTTATTTTATGTTTATTATAATTTTATTTACAAATCTTTTGTTGTATTTATCGTTCGACATTCGTTTTTGTTTAATGTTTTCTTATGGTTATCTTCGGTTTTGTATGTACGCACTAGTTGTAGATGTTAATGGTTTGTGCTTTGTTTGTTCAATAATGGCATTTTGTCTTTTTTGAAATGAAATTTTACAAATTTATTACGTTTACACAACAATTTAAATTATTAGAATGTAATTGTGAAATATAGATTTTACGATGTTAAACAAAAAATGACTAGAAAATGATTAATGTCCATTGCTTGAAGTTAATTTTTTAATCGTTCGTTTTGAGGTAATTACGAAGAAAAGAATATAAAAGCAACGTATAACTAGTTATTAGATTTTGTATATGTTTTTTTCAAATGCTTTTCTACATTACCGATGTTGGTTAAAATTATTTCAAATGTATATACGTAATGAATGTATATGTATATATATATATATATATATGTATATATATATATATATATATATACATCTGCAAATAATAATTTAATAATAAAAACGATGCAACAAAAGTTTGGAACGAAATATTGTAGATAGTTTACTCCCACAATCGATGTTATGATTTTTGTATCTTACAATATTTCAAACCTATTAAGTTTGACAAGCACAACGATTATATTTTTAATTGACTATAATAGAAAAATAGTATTTGGTTTGTGTTACGTTATAGTTTGTTGTATATACCAAATACATTAACTAAAACTTTTTGACACGTAATTGTTCATACAAAAAATGAAATATCCAATTAAATATTTGACAAAAGGCATTTAATAAAAAAAACCAAATAATGGATAATAATTGTTAGTCGTTGCTTTCATTTTGTTTTGCAGTATCAAAAAACGAAAAATATAACAAATTTTACTCCAACGATCAATGTTTTCATTTTTTTATCTTACAATGTTTCAAGCCTATTAAGTTTGACAAACAAAACGACTACATTTTTAATCGACCATGATAGATAAACTATATTTGGTTGGTGTTAAGTTATAGTTTGTTATATAAACCAAAAAACTTTAACTAAATTTTTTAAACCTAACGCTATTGTTTATAAAAATAATAAAAATACATTCATGTACATATAAAATTAGTGTGTGTGTACACGATATCCAGCTTAATGATGAAAACACATTAAGAAGCAAATATTGAATAATTTATTTTGTAAATACTGATTAAAATGAACATTTTTGTGAAATAGGTTATAAAAAACATTAACTTCGACAACATTAAAAGTTACACGTATTTTTTTATCAAATAAAAAAACAAGTTATGCGATTTTAGGGTTCATTCTGAATAAAATAAAAAAAACCAATAAAACATAACCATACAACGGGCCAAAAATAACAAAACTATAAGTAAACTTATTACGCGAGTTTGAATTTCTATAAAAAATCAGCTTAAATGAATATTATATGTTTCTACAAAGTTTAAAAAGTAAATAAAAACACATTTATAACAAGTGCCCAAAAAGTCCCGCAAAGTACAATTCATTTTGTTTGGTTTTCAGTCGCAAATCTCCATGATATGTCGCGCAAACTCCATTTGTTCACGAAATTGGCGATCTTGCAACCTGCCCAATGCCGTACTTAATGTTACCTCATTCACCTCTGCAATTCTTTTAACTTCATCCAAGATGACTTTCCAATTATAAAACTTTCGAGATTCTCCTTTCCTCCAAGTAGTTCCATTTGAATCCAAATCGGCGATAGAAGGGAACCCACCTATACCATCATGGTATGTTTTCCACACATCTTTAACCGTGTGAAGTCGAGCTCCGATTTGAGTCATCAATGGTACTTGATAAGATTTTTCTTGTGAATGAATGAAGGTGGAATTTTTTCAGCTGCTCGTGTCGTTTCCACATGTGTTTCATGTTGCTCGTCTTCGCTTCGAAAAAGATCACGTTCAAGAGTCCCGATTCCCATGGCTGGTTCACCTTCTGATGGTCTATTTTGATTTTGAGAAGGTTGTCTTACATGAAATGCCTCTCTTTGACCGTCCACCATCTGCATAATAAGGGTTAACTTATCGTCTATCCTACACATTTTCTCATTCAAACTTGAAAGTGTCTCTTTTACATAACAAATTTCCTCTCCCATATAATCGATCTTTCTCCCACAAGTTTGACTCCACGTGAATAACGAATCGATTGATTTCCCCACTTGTGAAATCGTGATTGGCACATTTGCTTCGGCATCGGCAATCGAGGGCCACATGTTTGATGCTTCGAGACAAGTTTTCTTGTCTTCATTTTTGAACGACGACCACAAAGGAGATTGGAACAGTTTGTGCTTAAAGACTGGAAGATCAGGAAATAAATCTTGAAAAAAAACGTGGTCTTGTAGAAACACGGTTTTAAGCCATAACATGGCTTGAAGGAAATTCTGAGCACTTAAATCTCTTTCAGATTGAGAAGCTCGAGCATTTTTCTGCACAAAAAAACATTTGTAGGTTTTTAATAGAAGAATAATTCATCAAATATAAAAAAAAAAAGAATGTGACAAAAAGTGAAAAGAAAAAGAAAAAAAACAGAAAAACTGAAAAATAAATAAAAATGAAAAAAACTATTGAAATTTTTTTTATTGAAAACATTTATATAGAAAACCACATAAAAAAAGGAAAAATAATTGAAAAAGTAAAATAAATAAAATGAAAAAACATAAAAAAACGAAGTTAAACAAAAAAAAGTAAAAGAATAGAACAAAAACCAAATATATACAAAAAAATACAATAATATAAAAAATATGTGATGAACATTAACACCACAGTTTACTTAACACAAAAAAAAATGATACAAATGGTGAGAGTTTTTTTAAACATACCGCTGGGAGCTCAGCATACGCCGTTTCGACCCACGGCCAAAACATAGCACAAAGAGTAATAGGGGGTTCCACTCTGGAACGAGGTAAAAAATATTTCCTGCTGTTAATTTCGTGGCCAGAAGCTTGGAGTGGAATGTTTGTTGGCAAATCCGTGACATAACAACATGAAAAATGATCTGATGTCCAACGTCCCATCACTTTGATGGCTTCTCGATCAGCACTGAAATATTTACCACAAAAAAAATCAAACTTAGAAAACTAAAACATGGATAACAAGACTTGAGTATTTAAAAAAAATGCATGATAAAAATCAAATGTAAAGTTAAAAAAAACGCACCCTCCTGTTGCCAACATTGTCGCTCTTTGACCACGTCCAGCATGGGTTTTATGTAATAAGGAAATATTTTTGGTTTTGAATGTTTTTTTTATGTACTGAAACTGTGTATTATAGCAGAGAGGTTGCATAAACGGTGTTTCTTTTCCTTCTTCATCTTTCGCTAAAACTCTCCCTTTCCGTAAAAGGTTCCCCGTACCAGGTTTGTTTCGTCGTAAACTTATGAATCGCGTTTTTATTTGTAGCCAATTCCCACCTCCAAAAAAACTTTTGGGCCACATCACTTACAGAACAAATAAGAAAGTCCAAGTGTCGCATGCATCCGATAAATTCAACACGGCCATTCTGTGGATAATAAATACCATAAAAGAAACCCTAAAAAATTAGTAAAATTTGTTTTGAGTTATGTACGCAATAATAAGAAAAATACACAATTTTTTTAAAACCCGAGTTTTATAGATTACTTACTGTATTAGTTTTCTTATTTTTTGTAACTATCGCCATAACACAACCCTTGTACGGCCCAAGATAAGGAAGATCATACGAAAAAACATCCGCTAACTGAGCATTTCTGGAATCATCGCCACGACTAAGACACGCATGGTTTATGATAAATTGACTCATACAAAAAACAAAAACAAAACATCAATGAGACATAAAATGACAATGTTACAATTATAATGAGAGTTTCCTTTGAAAAAAAATTATTTTTTCTCCCAAAAAACCAAAATTGCATCACAATAAAAATAAAAAAAACAACACAAACAGAAAAAATGACAATGTTACAAACATAAAAGGAGCTTTATTTTTGAAGAATGTATTATTCTTCCCAAAAAACAAAAATTGCAAATATTTTTTGTCTCGTTTTAAATAGACTTTGGAGGTAACCTCTAAAAACTTTTAAAATCCCTAAAAAACATTTAAAAAATAAATGTAATATGAAGTCAAAAAATAAAATCCAAATCCGAAAAACAATAACATTGGATAACAAACAGAAAAGAAAATACACCCAATAAAATAAAATGTAAAGTAAAAAACAGCATGAACCGAAAAATTTAAATACAACATATAGTATTTTTATCGATACATACCTCACTTGAATGCTGGTGTATGGTTCCATCCCCAACTTTTTTTCTTTGTGCTTTCCTTCGGCCAACTCCAACCAAAATGTTGAAAACCCTTTGTAATCTTCGAGGGAATAAGCTTCTCGTATACTTTCCTGGCGGTCTTCATGGTTATTTTTTTTTAAATTTGATGTATTTTTTTGTGACTCTTGTAAAAGTTTTTGGATGATATTGTTGTCTCTAAGGTTTTCACCCCTCCCTCTTTTTATGGCTAATTGAGTTTTATATGAGTCTTGGAGTCCTTTCACCTATTGTATGAGTGTGGTATAACTTCTATTCTTGCTATTCTCTAATAGCCCAATAACCCTATCGGGTGTAATAGCTACGTTTGGGTGCTCTTGTCCACTCCAAAAATTTTCATATTGATTTAAACCAACTTGATAAGCTTGTTTTGTGTTTGGGTTACGTTGTTTTAATGCATCTTTGATGATTCGTGCTCTATCTGACTCACTATATTGTGGGGGAATATTTATTCCTACATTGCTATCGTCATCTTCTAAATGAACAATTTTTTGATAGTTTCTAAATGTGAGTCTTGAGACAATACTAGGTAAAACTTGGAAAATTCCCTTATGCCAAGAAAACATTGAAAATATAAAAATTATGAAGAAGAAAAAAAATAAACATAATAAAATGAAAATAATAAGAAAAAGCTTTAAAAAGTTTAATTAAAAAGAAAACGGTTGAAAAAAAAAAAGTAAAGGAATGAAACAAGATGAAATAAAAGAAAAAAAAAAAAAACAAAAACGGAAATACAAAACTTTTGAATTTAAGGTTAGACTGTAGGATATAGGGTTTAGGATGTAGGATTTAGGGTTTGGCTGTAGGATTTAAGGTTAAGCTGTTGGATTTAGGGTTACGCTGTAGGATTTAGATGTATGTTTAAAGTTTTAACACCAAAAACGTTAAAACGTAAATTAGAACCTATGGTTAAAGCGTACGTCATATTTAGATTAACGTATGTCCATATAAGCGTACGGAATTCACGCGGAGAGCTAATGTACATTGAAGAGTGCGGAGCGTACGAAATTCGCGCCGAGAGGTAATCTACATTGGAGAGTACGGAATTCAAATTTACCACGTACGTACATCCGCGAGGAGAGTTAGGGTGACGCTCCATTAGACGAAAAGTGGGGTTCGTTACTGGACGCCGTACGTTTTCGTACAGCGCCGTACAGAGACGTACAATAATTTTTTTTTTGTCGGACGAAACATCATTACTGGAAAGCTGTCAGGAAGCTCCAATGATGTAGGCGTAATTATTGACCGTTGGATGTTTCACATTTTGAGATCCGCGAAGCAATAGAGCACATCATCTAGTGGGCCCCAACTCTCCTCGAGGAGGAGAGTTGGGGCCCACTAGATGATTTCCATTGGTACACGTGAAAAGGAAAAAAATATCTACGTTGTTCAAGCGTTCACAGGCGTGCACGTCGTATATGCCATGTGCCTCCTGCCACGTTGAATGCATGTCACGTGAAAATATCCTCGCACGCTTCGTCTGACATCCGCCGACATTCAAAGTTTGTTGTGACCTTCAAAGTTTGTCGCGTCTTTTTGCCATTCTGTTTCGACATTTTGATTTCCACTTTCAAAATCAAAATCTAGCCGAAAACTTTATGTACGAATCATTAATTACCTCCGGTTGTACAGAAATTTCGTACAGATATTCCTTTTGTAGATTTTTTTAAAGATTTTTAGAATTTGGACTCTAACCTACGTGGCGCCAATCATAATTGAGGAAGGTTTGTTACTAGGCCGACACAATGGAGCGGACTTCCAGTAAATGCTGCCAGTAGTCTTGTCCGTACATTTACTGGGACCGCCTAATGGAACGTCACCCTTAATCTACATTGAAAGTACGGGATTTCACTTTCGACCATACGAAAATATATAAATAACGTCACATTTTGGAGTAAGTGAATGTACACGCGAATTCGTCTTGTACTTTTAAGAATTTGAGTATAACTTAACTTCTCCGCTTTCAGAATACCTTCTCCTCCTTTCAAAATACTTGTTCAATGATGACCGTAGGATATTTTTATACTCTCCGTATGATCCCCATTTCAAGTAGCGTATTAAAAAAAAATTCGCCTGCGGCGTCAAAAGACAGTCGCAAACGACACAATATGACTGTTATTTTTTTGTTTTGTTTTTAATGTCATGTTTGAAGTGTTCTCACGTGACGCGCGGCTATTTTTGTTTTGTTTTTAATGCCAAAGGTCAAATGTTCTCACTTGACGCGCGACTCAGTTGTTCCACAGATTTAAATGGTAGTGCTTAAAGTGTGAACGCTTCTTGAATTATGTAGATATTTTGAATCACGATAGCGATTTACATGTTCTCACGTGACTCGCGTGACAATATCTGTAGCGAATGCTCTATATGAGAACACTTTAAGTATGAACAAATTTTATTTTTTTGTTTTTTTTTCCATCTGACCTTATCTGCGAGGAGACTCCAAAAAAAAAATTCTCCGCGCCTCGCGCGATAATTTTCGTCCTTATCAATAACTAGGAGGGATTTACATTGCCCGGGCAAAATCCTCCTCGAAGGTCTCCGCCGCCCGCCAAATAGTACCTCCCCGCAATGTCTAAGGGTGTGTCCCCATGTGCATAAGTAAGGGTTTTTTCCTGTCGTTTTGCTGTAAAACTTAGCGCCGTACTGCCTAAGTTGCAACCGTACGAAGGAATCGCAAATTTGTAGAGTACAATTTGCGTCATCCCTGAACTTAGGATGTACGAAAAGTTGTCGTCTTGTGCTTTTCGACCCACTTCGACGACAAAAAACGTCATCTTCAACCTTATCTTTAAAACACATGCGCGATGTGATTTAAAATTAGGTTTTTTCGATTGACAAATAGGAACATACATTCGCACGTGCCGTAAATTTCGACAAAAATCCTACGATTTCCAAGGACAAAGAAAAGTACATAGTTCGTTATGTTTTGTCCGTTTGCGTTCTAATACGACAAAGACAAGTACACAATTTGTTTGGATTTGTCCGTTTTCGTCTAGTACGGATTTCTTTTTTTGCAGGGGTCTTCAAATTCCGATGCCATTTCACGTCGAGCGGACAGGCGACGCGAAGACAAAGCGCATCTTCTTCGACCGTGAAATTGCACAGGCTGGAAGGCGCAACGTCTACAATGTCACGGTAAGACATGCGACGTCACACGCAGGTACAAAAAACAACGTGCGACCACAGATTGTAGACGTTGACAACCGTCACAGGTACTGTCGACGTATACAATCGTCACAAGCGTAAGTTACGATTTCGTCCTTACAGACATAGGGACACTTGAACACCGGGTCCGGCGGATCCGCGCTAAAATACAAAGTAATATCGCTAAGTTACAAATACATGGGGACACACCCTAATACCACTACGGTAATAGCGATTCGCGGTGTACAGTATAGTACAATACAGTACAATGCACTACGTACTGTACAATACTGTAGAGTACAGTTTCCAATTGTGTTCGCACATCTGAATTACAGTACGCACAAAGAGGCAACGCAGGCGTGCCAAATTAGTGTAGCCCATACTCGGACAGTCATACTTGTAGAGCTGTAGATGGATATGTAAACGCTGTTGTTTTCTTGCAGCTTCTTCACGACATATGTATGTTCGACCATATTGCTATGTCATAAGCGCTTAAGTGCGGAGAGTTGTATGTAATAAAGCTTCTTGTGGTTTAACCCTGTGTTTTTATCGAGAAATCCTTCAGATTGCGTCCGGACCTTTTACCTCGTTTTAGACATGAGTAGCATCGGGACCGGGGTAAACTGCCACCTTTACCATCTCCCTCTGTTTATTATTTTTGTTCCTTCAATTTCACAGTCAAAAGTGAAGAAAACTTGAATATCATATCGGTGATTTCATTTATTTTTTCCGGAGATGTTTGTTGATATCCTCTCGTTTCTGGTTTGTTCTTTTGGTTGAATAATTCTCACATTTGTGCCGTTCCTCTGGTTGTTCGCCTCTTTCCTGTCCTTTTTTTCCTTTGCTGCTTTTGCAGTATGACCTTTCCGTGACCACTTATTCGCCCGATGGTCGTGTTTTCCAAACCGAATATGCGGCCAAGGCAGTGGATAACAGCGGGTGAGCAAGGGAACAATTCCAATAACTTCAAATTTTGAAATGTTCTGCTTGTCACTGATGATATCCGTAGCCTAATTTCAAATTTGTTATAATTTGTCCTGACTGAGCGTTTATGATTCTCATTTTTGTGGTAGCACGTATGTTATGGTTTCTGTGATTCTCAGACTGGTTGTCGTGCGCTATTCTTTAAGTATTCTTAAGTAGGAGTTATGTGCCCTGTACATCATTTTTTTTGTTGGATGCTGAAAATAGTCTGTGTGTTGTGAAAATACAGGACGGCGGTGGGGATTCGTTGCAAGGATGGAGTTGTAATGGTGAGTAATTGGGAAACAGCTGTCCTTCACATCTCCAAAACTAAGGTCGTGCTGTGGACTGTGCATGTATTCTGACGAAGCTGGCTTTTGACCGTATTGATCAGCCTGAAACATCGCTATGCATATGTTTGGGTGGTTTTGCGCTTTTCATTGTCGTAGCTGATGGAGTTAGATAGGCATTGCCTATCAGTTGGTCCCTTGTTTCAGCCTGGAGGGTTTTCTGCACTGTGGGGCTTGAGATAATGTTTATTCAATGTCTCTTTGCAGGGTGTAGAGAAGCTTATTATTTCAAAGATGCTCGTGGAGGGCTCCAATCGTCGGATTCATGCAGTGGATCGACACGCTGGCATTGTGAGTTGCTGGAAAACAGCAAACATTTGACAACATCACCAAAGTTGTATTGTTTGTATGGTTCAACTTTTATGCATGGTCAACAATATTTTTTCTGTATTTTTATCATCAGATGCAACACTGGTGTGCAAAAGTGACAAGGTATCCTTCAACGAATGATATTTTTTTGTGCCATTTGATAGCAATGTTGCTAAATGTTTTTAATGGCTGATGTTTGCAAACGTTGAGCAATTCGGTTCAGCACTTATTTTAAGGTTCCAACAGCTCTTTTGGATAATTTGCTTCAACTAAAGTTATTATTAGGTCTGACTGGACTTTTAGCAGGAAGTTTTAAAAAACTGAAACTCTTTGTGGAGATTGAACAGGCCATGGCTGGACTTGTAGCAGATGGACGTCAAGTTGTTAACCGGGGGAGAGCCGAAGCGGGTGCTTACAAGAGGTGGGTTCTCATGTTCTTATTCTTTGTGTTCTGCTAGTAACATGAGTTGGTTAGGACATGATTGCAATAGACGTTCACATTTGTGTACACCGTTGAATAGCTTTTTCCCTGTGAGGGTAATTTGTGTCGCTCAAATCGTGAGACATCGCATATGGTCTCACATGGGCTATTGTATCTGGTCGCTTACAACTGCATAGAAGCCGTTGGGCCCAAAACTTAGCTGAAACACAACTTTCAAAGACAGTTAGGTTGTTCATGGAAGTAGTGAGTTTCAGATGATCACTTTTGTGAGCAATTATTCCTGGTTCGGAAATTTTAAGAAATTGTTCAAGTACATTTGAATAGCAACAACTGCTCAGATAGTTCTGAAAGATTTCTTTTATCTTAAAGCTGTGTCATGTCTAGGAATTTAGGTTTCACCCTGTATTAATGGGCTGTGAAGGACACCGTTCAACGCATTAGAATAAAGAGATGGAAGTAGAATCTATTTTATTAGTTGGGCTTGGGTAATAGGGCAGCTTACGCCTGCATAAGTATTATTGTTATTTATATTCAAGCTATAGCAAGTCAGGTCTTAGCTTGGGGAAATGATGCTTTTGGATCCTTGTAAAATATTTGTTGGAGTTGTTTCTCCACCTTGTACGTTTTTTAATTTAGGAAAAAACTGATTCAGGAGACCCTCTTTTCCATGCACAAATGAATTTTTAAACGTGAAGCACCTATCCTGACAAGCTTGAGATGGTTACTTTTGCTTGGACCTTCTGTAAAGCTCAGGGTGCATGCAATTCATATCTTACATGAGACATACCAAGTGCACTCCACAAACATTTGACTAATATTGTTGTTGTGCCCCAAATGTGTGGTGTTATCCAGGGAGTTTGGAGATCCTATTCCTGTTAAGGTTTTGTGTGATCGGATTGCGAGTTATGTTCATCTGTTCACACTTTATTGGTGGACCAGGTATTTTTCAACCTCTAATGATTATCTTAGTAAACACTGCTACAATACTTTGAAATGAGTCCGGTTATTTATGCATGTCACATTGCTTCCAAAGCCAAAGAGCTGGTGTTAATGTTTGGAACTGGCCAAATTGCATTGGTTTTTTTTCCGGTCTCCTTTTGGATGGGATTGCCAGGAATGAGTAAATAAAGGGTTGATTAACCTTCCCGACTAGCATTGTGCCGCAGGCCTTGTGGAGCTTCAGTGATTCTGGGAGGCTATGATAAAGATGGCCCGCAGCTTTACATGGTGGAACCATCAGGTGTTTCTTATGTGAGTTTTGGTTGCGGATGTTTGTGCTTTGATGATGAAAGAGGCATGGGTCAGGATACCAAGTGAAAATCATTCATAACATGTGCAAACTCTGCGTGCTTTATTTTGATGAGTTTTATAATATACGCCGTAATCACTACTAGCTCTAAGAAATAATTAGTATTAGGACTGTTTCGGTTTTTATATTTGCATTTCCGGTCCGAATGGCGTGAAATATTCTGAATAGCTTAAAGAATAAGCGTTAAGAAAAAAAAATCAGTGTTATCCAAACAATTCTATGTTCAGAGACGGAAAAAAAACTGGGATCGAATTAGAGTTTTTAACGCTAATAGCGATTCACGATGTACTTTGTGGAAGCAACCTATGTAAGTTTATAAAGGGGTTTTCAGTCCCTGCTTGGTGCTCTTAGTGGGTAATTTGTCAGTTGCATTTTTTAAGTTGGAATTTGAGCACTTCTGGAAGTCCAGTTATATTATCATGTGCAGCTGTTGAATTTCGTTCATTTTGTTTGTCCATGCGTTTAAAATTTATTCCAAACCTATTTCATGGATGAGCCTTGGTTCCTTGCCTGTCTATCGTGTTCTGTCTACCACGTGACGAGAGCGAGCTTCATTTCCCGGTAAACCATTGAAGTGATGCGAATGTTTAAGTTTTCTTTAGCTGAGCTGACGCTTAGCTGTTTTATGTTGCAGCGTTATTTTGGTACAGCTATAGGGAAAGGTCGACAAGCTGCTAAGACGTGAGTGGTCTGAGCATTGCATCTGTTCTGTGACATAAGTGTGAAAGTGCCTTGTCCCTTTTTAACATCTTTTTTCGCGATTTTCTTTCTATAAGTAGAAATTCCTAAAGTGAATTGGTGCTGTTGAATGTTTTCTGGTCCGGGCTAATGGCCGAAGCTCTCCTTTCTATGTCTTTCATTAAAAACCTGAATACATTTTCTGGGCTGTGAATAGCATTGAAATGGCGTCTGCATCGGCAGAACATTTGGCTAACCGTCTGATTGAGTTTATTGAAGAGGTTTATTGCAGGGAAATTGAGAAGTTGAATCTTAAGGAAATGACATGCCGAGAAGGCGTCAAGGAAGTTGCCAAAATGTGAGGCTTTTTCTTTTCTTGGATCATCTTGTTAGGCATCCTCTTATCACTTGACCCGTGACTCAGGATGGTTATTCTCAACAATTTTCGTACACAGGCGTACACCTTTCGTTTTTCAGTTTAACTTATCGATTTACCTCTTTAGGCTACACTCAGGGTTGGCGCAAGTGCTGTCCAGAAGCTGTGCATGCTGTTTTTCAACAGTCAAAAGCGAATATCAATTTCTATTATTAATATTATACCAAACATAACAAGTTATTGTTAATTATATTAAACATGCGCCGAACTTCAATTTGACAACTAAGGATAAACGGGTTTCACGGGTTTTGTGGAGAAATTGCATCCATGAAACTTTGTTTGTTTTTTTTTTCTTCGTTTTTTTTACCTTTCTCAGTTGGTTACTGTGCTTTCTCTCATTGTGACCCGCCTATCTCACATCAGTTGTGTGGAATGGTTATGTTCATGAGCAGTATCTATTCTGTACATGACGAGGCGAAGGATAAGGCATTTGAGCTGGAACTTGGCTGGGTGTGTGATGAGTCAAATCGAGAGTACCAACGGGTAAGTGTTCAAAGGTTACTTGTCCCTTGTCGGATCTTTGTTAAGATTTGAATTGAAAGGCAATTTTGTCCATGGAGTGCATTTTCTGGCATGCTGCTCCCTTGTTATAAAATGCAGAAATCTGTCGCCTTGGTGTATATGTTTTGTTCGTCTAATACGCCTAACTATCAGGAAGATATTTCTCTGTATGCATGTATCAGTACACCACTATGATTCATCAATCTGCATGCGAATGTGCCTCTTTAGTCTATATTTTAGAAGATTGCCAATGATACAATGTGAGATCACAAAACTAGAATATGGCAGTTCTGTGATAGTGCGCAGTTGCACTGTAAGTTGGGTGTATGTTTTTCTCGCCTAGTGTGACGCGTTCTTTACTTTTTAGATGATGCACTGAATAGATAAGACTCTCACAAGGTTAAGAGCTTCGCTCCAAACATAGCTCGGATAGGTGTGACGTAAAACTTCTGCCGGTGATGATTTTTTGTTTTGCCACATCATGCCGCATGTCATCAGTATCGAAAAATTGGCGATGAAAATATGGGTATTCGGATATATTCCCGATGCAAACAACACACTGGACATTGATGCATCAAATTGCATCATCACATCGGAAAGTTTACATAACAGGCTCCAGAACAGGCTCACACTGGATTTTACCCATCCTAATAAAACTTTAATACATAGCTACACCAGCCCCTTTCCTTCTCTTGTAGTTGTGGCCAATGTTTGTTAGTTGAACAACCTGTGGTCACATATTATTCGAGTGCAGGAGTATCACTACAAGTTCTACTAGTTAAGTATGTGCCTTGATGTGTTTTTTTAGTTCTCAGCTACTCTGCCCATCACTAATAGAGTTGGTCACTCCTATTTGAGTGAGTGTTTTTTGACACGTCATAATTAGTGTTTATACCACTATTAGTTAAGTGGTCCATACTGAACCGTGTTGCAAAACATATTTCAGTATAGTTAAGTGTAAACGGCAATAATGCACAAACTCTAATTTAGATGTGCAGTGTACTGCTTCATTGGTCTGTTTCCCGTGTTCGCATATTATTCAAAGCGCAGGATTGCTATGTGATGGTCGGCCTCTGGACGACAGGTTCAGTATATGTTATTATGTCTTGATGTTTTTTTTGTCTTTTCATAAAACGGCCACTCCTTCCAGGGTCCATTTTTTTAAAGTCTTAATGTTGTCTGAAAGCCTTACTGCTGTTTGAAAACTTCCATGTTTTCTGAAAACTCTGATGTTGTTTGGAAGCATTCCTGTTTCGTGGAAGCCTTAGTGTATGTTTTGACCCGCGTTGTTTTCCGTTTGCGTGACGGTTGTCCTCAGGTTCCCGCAGAGCTCGTGGCAGAGGCCAAGGCGGCAGCCGAGGCGGCTCAAAACGAAGATATGGACGCGGACTAACTTCTCACAGCGCGATGTATTCTGCTATTTTTTGTATAAAACTAAATTGAAAGTGACAGAAGTGTGAAGTGGATCTCCAATGTTTCCTCTTAAATGTTGGCCACATGGTATGGCACTGTTGTCAAGTTAGGGATATTGTAATCATAGACATGTGGCAATTTCACGGTCATTGTCATTACGTTGGAGATCAATATCTGCCTTGCAGACGGGAATTGAATGTAAAGTGTTCACCAAGGCCTGTGTGTTTATGGGCCAATTCTTTTGCAACATGATTCTGACGTGGTTACTTCATTCTGTGAAAGCTGTAAGACTCCTGTCAAAACATCCCATGGTGGTTACACATCCCTGGGATTTGCACACGTTAAACCATTTCCAGACGAGTAAGTTATGTTTGGTACCTTTAACATTGGCTCCCTACAATTGTGCGTTTTTACAATTTTTTCTGCACCTAGCGATCATGTTTCACTGTTGGCCGTTTTGGCCCAAAGCTTCATTTCGCAACATTATGCATTTTATGTGAAGACTGGATTAGAATCACATGCATTAGAATCTATGCTAACTGTGGTTCCCCCTCAATCTTTTAAGGTATCTTTTGCATTACGGTTGCTTAAGCCAAAAATTTGTTCATAGGCAAGTAGTCTTGATCTTCACTCGGGCACATAGATCAGCGTATATGTTGGTGTGGACAAATCACGAACAGGGTCTAAGCAAACTGAGCTCCATTCAAGAAAGTGCAATGGTAAACCCTATAAATACACGGAAACAGAGTAAATGAAAATCCAAGCGGAAAATGAAAAAAGTAACGCGAGATGTAATCAGTTTGGATCCCAAGATAACAAATCCTTGTGGCCATCTAAGGTAATAGGGGGGATATAAGGTAGGACGGTAAATGAAGTTTTCAATCACCTAAAACAATTGAGAAACAAATTGTAAAAGAAGCATGTAATGCTGACAACACAAACTTGCAAACACAAATTTATTTGATAACTTGTCGAGCGTCGCAATGGAGAAGCTCGCCAGCATCTCTACTTGCCAAACCACTACTGATGGCATTACAGCACGTATAAATTAGCAAATTGAAAGCATAAACTAGTCTTAACCAGTTTCAAAATATTTTTTCGGCATGAGCGTAGTTGAGGTTCAGCAAATTCTATAACCGTGTATCAGCATTATGGTTGCTCCCCCATTGATGATATTGTGGAAAGAACGTTCAAAATCGTCGAACCAGATGACGACTAACGGAAGCTACAATTTCTACTCAGACATTTTTGACGGTGCTTGTATACTATATTGCCAAACCAACGTTTTGGGTTCAACATTGACATCACACTTTTGGCGTAAACATTACATCATTGTACAAAACGAACACTGTTTAAAAGATGTGCAGAGTACAAGAAAAAAGTGTAAAAAAAAAGAAGCCAAATTTTGCAAACAATAGACGTTGTATAAAAAAAATTGCCATTTGCTTGCACAGGTTAAACGCCGCACTACCCAGGTGGTATAGGGTGAAAAGTGATATTACATAGCCATTTGCCATGTGACTAAAAGCCATGGAGAACTTGACGTTTGGACACTTAATGGAGAGTACTCTAAACGCCCACTTGTAACTGTCGAGTTTGCTGTCTTATAACGCCTCCAAGTGGTCCAATATATGGTTCTTTAGTATTGGGGTTGTTTCAGTGGCGTCGTGCTGGTTTTGTGGCCATTTGATTTTGCACAAACGGTCATAAATCATCCGGGTCACGCTTAACAACATTATAATTACCAATGCTCTTAGCATTCTGTCCTACTAATTGTTAGTGTTTCGTATTGTACAATCTTGTACTTGAGTAACTGATTGTCCGACATCCATACGTGGCTAAACCAATTCAACTACGAGGTATGTCAAAGCGCTCGCTATTTGAACTTGTTGTTTGCGAGGTTTTCGTACAATTAGGTTGTACAAGGTTTTCAACAAAAGTATTGCAAAGTTTTTTTTTTTTTAATTCTATTTTATCTTCAATGGTTGGTTGCAATATTTTGGTTGTAATGTAATCAAAGTAAAGACGATGTTTCGAAGAACAACGAGAGGAAATAGAGGAGGAGGAGGAGGAGGAGGAGGAGGAGGAGGAGGTAACTTACGTCCTTTCGTGCGTATTTGTATTAAAACTACACTCAATGCTCAATGTTTTCATAGTTTTTTTTAGATAAGAGCTTAACATAGACGAGGCTAACATTTCTATTGCCATGTAGCGCAGGATTGGCCAAGGAAAAACAAATCAAAGCCATATTAAAATTCAAAATTTGTCAATAAATTTTCTTTTAGAGCGCCATTGAGTGCCAATCGAATACAAGAGGTTGTTGATATGCCTGTAAGACATGTCGATATGAAACATTATTAATAGCTACATACACAATGAAATGTTTACCCAGTCTTTGCTAATGTTACAAATCGATCCAATCACACAACGATATATTGGCCCAAGTAATGTGTATTCGTGAAGTACATCAACATCACATTAGTGTGATGCGAGGTTCTAATATTTGTGACCTATTCAATGCAATGTGTGGATAAGATACAAAATAACCGATGAGATACGTAAATGGATAAAAATATGAATACTTGGAGGTGAGCTGCAGACCAATTTTAAGTCGTGCACGAAAATTTGATGCTGGCAATGATTAGATTCTTAAGATTTTTTAAATATCTTGTCTGCACGCTCGATCTCTAAAAGTTAATGTGATACAATAAGGAACACTAAACGACCATCGCAATTAGAGTTAGTGAATTATTATCGTTAATAGTTTATTCGGTATAAATGTACAACTTTGTTTCCACTGAGCTCACTATTTTATGATTTCGAATAAAAAATCCCTCACTTGTTTTGGGAGAAATTTACTCTTATAGCGGGCAATTAGTAGCATTAAGGATTTCATAGTGTTAACGCAAAATTATAATTAATAATACTAATTTGGTGCAAGGGGACGTGGCAGATTGTAGTTCATGTCCTTAAATACTGCCACTAACACTATTTTGTGATTTTTAGCCAAAAAAAGCCGCGACCGAATCGTCGTTATTAACTCTAATAATGGTAAGCGGTGTAATGTTTGCTCTTTTTTCTTCCACTTTGATTACTCGAATTTACACGTAACCTATCTAATGTGCTTGACGTTGTCATCAGAGAATGATTTAAGTCAGTGTTATAGAACAAACAATCAGTCAATTCTTTAGTCCCATGAAGGCGCAAGTCATTATGATCTTCTTGCTTAGATCCAGCTTGACTGTTTAGTGGAGCCTCCTAAGAGGCATTCCCAAAAATATAGGATGCCGTTTTCTGTACGAAACACACGGTATTCTTTAGTAAAAGGCGAAAGAATAGTTCGCTTTGTGCTTAGTACGTGGCAGATAAAAACTTTTATCTGAATTTGAGTTTATACCGCCAAGAAGTGCACTCTCGTGCGGTCACAATGTGGGATATCTCGAGGAAGCTTGAAAGTTTAGTAAAATGTTTGTATCATTAAGAGCGTCAACGAATCGATACCGTCGGTTTTATACTACAGTACAGTACGGTACAGCCCTGTACTGTAGCTCATATTCGCACGTGTCTATCATCCAGGTGCTACGGATCCTGTGATGGTGTACTCACCTCCGTGAGGTGGGTCCACCATTACAGAGGCGGATGGAGAGATTGCTTCGCGGATGAAGACCAAAGTATAATCGGACGGTCAATGTTTTTTTCCCGGACCCTTAGGAGAAATCATAATCGTATCTTATGTAATGCTGTTTTCGAAAAAATCACGAAAAAACAGTACGGCAATTGTACGATAAGGTACAAAATTCGTCTGATGCAACTGCACCCTAACACTACACCGCGCATCGTTATTAGTGTCAACGACACTAATTTGGGTTCTTAAAATTTTGATTTTTTTCCTCAAATAGGATACATGATTTTAAATTTTCCTTGACGTTAATTAAGGTGCCGTACAAAATAGCGTAAAGGACGAATTACAATTATATATAAATAGTGTGGTGTACGGTCGATGTCAGACCGTACATAAATGTAACTTTTCAAGTGAAAAATTTACAAAAAATGAGTTAAATCAGACGCGCACGCATAGGATCGTGCGCTAAAAAAACGGGATTGTTCTGACACGTAAATTAGTCTTACATGTACGGATATTTAAATTTCACGACGGCGTAAAAATTTTCATATTTTGTACGGATACATATACTACAGTAATGTATATAATCGTACAACGAATATTCCATTTTTGCTGTTCCCAAATTAGCATAAACGCCGAAATTAGAATACACCTATTTAAAAAAATAAAAAAATATCTTAATTAGCGTCAATGACGGTATATTTACTTCCACACTATTTAAACTTTGACACTAATAACGATGCGCGGTGTACCTTACCTGTACAGTACTATTGCGTGGTTCACACTGAATTTTATACCGCCAAGAAGTGCACTCTCGTGCGGTCACAATGTGGGATATCTAGAAGATGCTTGAAAGTTTAGTAAAATATTTGTATCAGTAAGAGCGTCAAGGAATCAATACCGTCGGTTTTATACTACAGTACGGTACTGTCCTTACCTGTACCATAGTACTGTAGTGTTAGGGTGCAGTTTCATCAGACGGATTTTGTACCTTATCGTACCATGCCGTACTGCTTTTTCGTGAGTTTTTCGAAAACAGCATTACATAAGATACGATTATGATTCTCCAAGGGTTTGGGGGAAAACAATGACCGTCCAATTATGCTTTGGTCTTCATCCGCGAAGCAATCTCTCCATCCGCCTCTGTAATGGTGGACCCACCTCACGGAGGTGAGTACACTATCACAGGATCCGTAGCACCTGGATGATAGACACATGCGAATATGAACTACATTACAGTACACCGCCAATCGCTATTGCAGCATAGAGGTACCAAGAGTTTTAAACGCACGCATGAAACGTCGAAAAAATAATGATATATGCGCACGGAACAAATGCAAAAAATATTAAAATGCGTTGACTGACTTTGACTTCATAAAAAAATATAAAATATAAATCATTTAATCCAAAGTACTACTACAACTTAGGGTATGTGCTCATGTATAGAAGTACCGGGTTTTTTATTATATCTTTCGTCGAAGATTTTCTAGCGGCTTCTGCTGGCCTCGCATCGCATATTTTTAGATATTGTTATGTACGAAATGTGTCATTCGTACAAAATAAGTGCCACGAAATGGCGTCGACAGGGACAATTGAGCGCGTCGCACGGAAAAGCGTACTGAGATATTGGTTACTAATTTCGAATGTTTTTAGATAGTGTAGCGCACGAAATGTGTCAGTCTATACTAAATCTTGAAACTATTTTGTACAGTCGTGCAAAATAAGTGTCACATAAAGGTGTCGATAGTGGAAATTGAGTGCGTCGCAGAGAAAAATTGTATGCAGATTTGATTTCCAAGTCATAAAGACGAAGGGAAATAGCGCTAACTTGTTCTCACATGTTCAGGCATCGAATATGTGAACACAGACTTCCGCGGCCACCCTAAAAACATGGGAATGTGTATCAAATTTTTTAACTTTAATAGCGATTCACGGTGTACTTTCAACCTTTTTTTCGAGAATTATGTACATTATTCCGTACACGGAAAGTATACGATTTTAACAAAAATTTCAAAATCAAAAAAATTAACACATTTTCGTAAAAAAGTGAAAATCTGTACGTTTGGTACCTCTATGTATTAGGTTGCGGCCCCATGTAGTTGTAACTTAGCGTACTTACTTTGTATTTTAGCGCGGATCCGGCGGACCCGGATTTCAAGTGTCTCTATGTGTTCATTCGAAATTGTTACTTAAGTTTGTGACAATTGTATACGTCGCAACGCCCGTGACGGCTGTCACCGGGTACAATTTGTGACGACGCACCATATTTTTTTGAAACTTTTTGAAGTGTCACAAGACACATCGTAATTTTTGAAACGATTTGCGGATTTGGTATGTCGCATGTCTTTGCGTGACATCGTTGACGTAGAGCCTTGCACCCGTGGCTGTGCAAAATGCCTTTGCGTAAACCTCTCCCGTCTGGCCGCCATTACTTCGCAAATTTTTCAAGTTCGCAGACATTTCAACTTTGCGTGAAATGACACTGCAGCGTCGAGACCCCTGCAAAAAAAGAACCGTACAGCATGCAAGCCGACAAAAACAAACAAACCTTGTACTTTTTTTTGTCAACAAAAACTTATAAAATCTTTTCACACGTGGGAATATATTTTCAGAATGGTGTAGACGGATTTGCTTAGCTTAAAACACATTGCCGATGTGTTTTATGATAAGTTTGAAAATGACGTGACAGTGGGTCGAAAAAACGCAACACGACAAATTTTCATACATCCTAAGTTCAAGAATGACGCAAATTGTACTCTACAAATTTGCAGTTTCTTCGTACGGTCGCAAAAAGGCAGTACGGCGCTAAGTTATAAAGGAAAACGACAAAAAAAAACCCGAACTTAGCCACATGGGGCCGTAGCCTTAGAGTAAAGGAATAAATAGCGTAAAAAAAATTAGTGTTATTAACGCTAATTGGGAAAAAAAAATCCAGAAGAAACATGTACTAATTAATCACTAACACTAATTTTGGTTTTTTCGAATTATAAATTCCCGCCTTATTAATGCCTACATATATGTATCCGTACAAAATCTGACAATTCATACGCCAAATTCTGAATATTCGAGTTTGCGTCTGTTTTTCCAGTGCACATTCACATGCGTGCGCAATTGCATTAAATGACTTTTTGTACATTTGTATTTCAAAAATTACATTTTGGTTCGGAAAAAACTGTCCATGCACCACACTATAAACATTGCGGTGTACTTCCGTTATTAACGCTAATTAAAAAAAAACCCTAAAAGGCGTAAAGGAAAAAATAGAATCATGGATTGTATTTCAGGTTTTTATTTTTTTTTAAAGGCACCGAATTAGCGTTATTTACTCTAATAGCGATTGGCGGTGTACTATACTAATAAAAATTTATGACGTAGACCATAAAATCTTTGCCGAAAAAAATTACATTTTTTGCCTTCCTACCAGATGCAGTACGGTTTTTGACTTCCTTCCAAAAGAAGTACGGTTTTTGCCTTCCAGCTTCATGGTTTCGCGCGCTTTTTTTTGTCGTTTTTGTTTTGAAATGCAAATTCAAGTTGCGAAAGTACACGTACATAAAACGCAAGTACATATTTTATAAATCTTTGATGATTTTAAAGATTGAATTCTCAACTTACGTGGAGCCATTCAAATGTAAACATGTATATAAAATCTTGTTTACATACGCTACGCGATGTAACTGAGGGCTTTGTATTACAAAAACATTGATGTCCGTACAATTACAAACACCTCCCGATGTAGCATCACCTTTAGGGTGGCGTTCCATCAGACGAAAAGTGAGGTTGTTTATAAAAATCCGGACCTATCCGTACTACGCCGTACCTCTTATTTTGTTTTTATACGCGAACAACATTACAAATAATATTGGCAATATTCTCCAAAGGTCTAGGAGGTAATCGTGACCGTTGGATGATTTTTTCGCGAAGCATTCGCTTCGAAAGATTTTATAAATGGTGATGTACCTCAAAAAAAATTGAGCCGCGATACGTTGGATAATGAATGTATGTGTCACGACGGTAAACCAATGGAAATCGAAAAATTTCGCACATGATATATGCATTCAAAAGTTCAACGGAAATCACGAAAGTGATCTCGTAATGAGCTTTCGTCGCGCTATTTTTGTTACAGGCCATTCGTCAAACTATTTGTGGAAGCGCTCACTTGTTACACGAAAAAGTAGAAACCCTAAAAATAATGAGCTGGCATCTGATAAGCGTTGCAAATAGTACAAAATGTGTGTGGTACGATGCCCTGGTCCGCACGTACATAATATGCAAATGACGATTTCGAGTTGAAGTTGGTCGGTGTAAAAAATGTTTGTCGATTTTCAATATACGATCTTATCTTACGTGGTACCACTCAATTTTTGAACACGTAGATTACAAACTCTGCGCGAGAGAACAGCATTGAAAGTGTAGCATTGTGTAATGTTGTTCGTACGATTACAAAATTTCTTGATGGAACGCCACCTTTATTAAATAATAAATGTAATGCAGTGCTGAATGACGTGGCTCATTTGAAGCGTATAAATAATTAGCGTCAACAAAATGAAACATGTTGTCATTGACACTATTTGAGATTCGAGGGCTAATGTTTATGGGCACCGATATAGTGTCATTGATACTATTAACGATACCCGATGATCCGCCGGCGTATTAAAGGGCAGTAGCGTGTCGGTTATTTGGGAAGTCGCAATTGTTGGCCTTTTGACACATAGAAACTATTGGCAGGTTACATGGAAAAATTTAAACCACGATCGCAACAAATTGTTTACACATGGGCTCACGCTTTTCGATTATGTAAACGTTGATCGAATTTACTATAGTCCATTCAATGTTGAACGTACAGTACGTACACAGTAAGTCGCTAATAGTGTAGAAAACTTATTAGTTTAAGGAAAAAATTATGTTATCGACGCTATTTTAAGTATAATGACATAAAGCCAGCAAAAGTTATGTATGTTAATTGACATACGTAACACTAATTTATCTACACATTCCCATAGTGCAGCCGCTATAGTCCTAGTTCACAAAGTCGACGTGAGAACAAATTTGCAGGATTTCCCCTTGCTTTTATTTTTACGAGTCAAATATAAGTACGCTCTCCCGTGTCAAAGCCACTCACTTCCTCGTAAGAATTACGTTATCTTACACTAATAATGTACTTTTTGCGGATATTACGGCGGTTAACGTATGGATAAACGTATTTCGTACATTACACTATTTTCATTAATTCTTTTCAATCTCGTAACGCGCTTTCATCACGCTATTTTTGTTAGCGCTTATTCTTCGCGTATTTTTGTTAGCACTCATTCGTCACGCGAAAAAACATGAACCCTAAAAAAATGAGCTAGTATTTAGCAAAGGGTTTGCAAAGAGTACAAAAGTTATGTTGTAAGATGACTTGGTACTCGCGTACATTGTAGGCAAATGAAGATTTGAAGTTAAAATTGGTCGTGTGAAAATCATTTACGATTTTCAATATCCGTTCTTACCTAATGTGGTACCACTCAAGTTCGAACAAGTGGATTACAACCTCTGCTAAACATAACATCGTTCAAAATGGGCCATGTGAAAATCATTGACGATTTTCAATATCCGATCTTAACTTACGTGGTACCACTCAATTTCAAAGACGTGCATTACATACTTTGCGCGATAGAACATCGTTCAAAATGTAGCATGCGCGATAGAACATCGTTCAAAATGGGTCATGTGAAAATCATTGACGATTTTCAACATCCGATCTAAACTTACGTGGAACCACTCAATTTCGAAACTTGGATTACATACTCTGTGCGATAGAACATCGATCAAAATGTAGCATCGTGTAATGTTGGTCATACAGTTACATAATTTATTGATAGAACTTCACCCTTACATCGGACGAAAAGTGAGGTTGTTTAAATAAATCTAGACCTCTCTATACTAGGTCGTACCTCTTATCTTGCTTTTATCCGCAAACAACTCTTACCAATATTCTCTAAAGATATAGGAGGTAACAATAACCGTTGGATATGTTTTCTCGAAACATTCACTTTGAAAGTTTTTGTTGTCTCTGTACTACGTCGTACCTCTTCTCTTGCTCTAATCCGCAAACAGCATTACAAAGAATCTTACCAATATTCTCCAAAGATATGGGAGGTAATAATAGCCGTTGGATATGTTTTCCCGAAGCATTCACTTCGAAAAGTTTTTGTAGACGGGAAGCTACATCACTATTTATAGAAAAAATTGAGCCGCGACATGTTGGATAATGAAAATACGTGTCGGCTACCAACGGAAATCAAAAAATTCGCACATGATATATTCGTCACACTATTTTTGGCAATGCTCATACGTCACACTATTTATGGTAACGCTTTTCTATTACGTTAGTCCTTCCATCATTTTAGCTTCGCTTTTTTTGCCCTCTATCGCATCTTTTAAGCTCCATGATTGCCCGCATATATAAACATATATACATATGTATACATATATGTATATGTATATGTATATGTATATGTATATGTATATATATATATGTATATATATATATGTATATATATGTATATATATGTATATATATGTATATATTGTTGTTCTACAACTACTGTTGCAGGCGGAGATCCAACAATAGTAGTAGAAGTAGACAAGAAAAATAGCAGAAACTATCAAAGTACCTACTCAACAGCCAAATTTGAACTGACACAAAATATGACTCAGAACCCCGATATGTTTCAAATTTCATAGAGTGATACAAAATACAGTAAACTAACAATTCCCAAAATTTCAGCCCAAATGACTTAGTAAAACATAAGATATGATGTCTGGAAGTTTCCCAAAAACTGCCCTTAGAAAATCATATTCCCAAAACTGGATACTACAAAATTGGCTAAGTCCTAATTTATATACTCACAATGTGTATCTACTGATCTACACTAATTCGGGTAACTGTTACTACAGTTATTATCTTGACTAACGACAAAGCATCCTACCCGTACGTCACTGTACCTCAAAAACCCTAATTACTATTTTATAAAAACCTGATTAATAGAACACTATTTTATATCACACTAAACGACAAACTAATGTTATTCAAATATTTACAGAAATTGAACCGTACGCAAAACGTTCTAACCGTACACAAAACTTTCCAAATGCTTAGTCAGCGGTGACCGCTAAAGTCCAGCCGAATGTGGTCGTGTAGTACGAAGCACCTGAGTGCTTCGTCACTTGTGGTCCCACGCGAATCACGCTTGTGGTCCCTCGTGAATCACGCTTGTGGTCCCAGGTGAATCGCGTCTGTTGGAACAGATTCGATTGACGATGGCACCGTCGATCTGTATCATATGTTTCCGGAATACTCGGGACAGATCCCGTTCGTCCGATCATGTGAATCCCATCGTCAACTTTTTGACACGTATGCTTGACTGTCGGCGCTACTCCGAAAAACCTGCATACGTTCTTTCGCCAACACGTGTTCCTGCAAAAGTACAATACACTCTACTGTACCTTTTGCTACTCTAACACTAATTAAGGTAAGTATTACTAAAAAAAATATCCTAAGTTATTTTTACCCATATAAACTGAAATAAAGATTTATCAATTCCAACACTCCACTAAATCTTTAGACTCAGTTACTCTCTTAGTCCAACAGCATCTCTGCAAAACTGTAACTTAGGAGCAGGAAGGGCTTTTGTTAACATGTCAGCCACCATCTTCTCATCTGGTAAATAACACAATTTAACGACTTTTGCAAGTACTTTTTCTCTAACAAAATGAAGTCTAACATCCATGTGTTTGCTCTTAAAGTGATGGCTGTGGTTAGAGGCAATTGCTATGGCAGCTTGGTTGTCACTGTTGTTCTTTGGTCTAAAATAGACCGCAGAAGCCACCCAAACTATCATGCATAAAGCTAAGCGAAGCTAGGCCAATGAACAATCATTTGAAATGCATCCTCCATTTAACATACAACAACATTTAGGGTTTCATGGAATAATCAACATAAATAAACCCTATGACAACATCTAAGGTTTGATGGAATAATTGACATAAACAAACCCTAGGACAAATGCATAAACAATGCATATCAAACATATATAAAATAACATAAATAAATAATAAAAACAAATGCATCACACATAAACAAGAGTATAATCAAAGTATAATCATTATATCATTCAAAGTGCATGACCTAATCGACAACCCTAAAATACTACATCTTTGGTCCCCACTTTACTAACCAGCATTGATGATTAATTTCTAACAAAGCTCATTCCTATATATACACTTGTGAGCTGTGAACGAATGACTAAGTGTCAAAATAACCAACGTAAATTACGTAACTGTCATTAAATCAAACTAATCGTAAGCGTACACCTGAGAGTCAAGCAATCGTGAGCGTACACTTGTCTACAAGTACGATATTTTTCACACACAAATTAAACTGTCGAAACCCTAATTAACCACTTAAATAAAAACGTCATAATAAACACTAATTTAATAATACAAATAAGACAAAACAATGTTGTTTCAAATATTTTGAAGTACACACAATCTCACAGAATCGTATGCTGAGTCATGCTGAGTCACTTAGCGAAACTCCTTGATTTTCGTCAAAGAATCCGGGACGTCCAAAATATGATTCTTGTGAATGACGCGATTTCGCGTCCCCACTATTTGAAAAATAACGGCGGCCTATATCCACCGTCCGTACCTCTTGCTCGACACCCTTGATGTCGTGCCGCGTGGTCTCAAAATCCACTTGACGAAGCGACGTCATGTTATCCAAATCTAGCCGTACCGTAACCGTGTCATTTGTACGAAATGCGCCGTGTCACATGAAAAGTACGCGTCATTTGGGACAAATGCGGCCTGTCGCAAATAAAGTACAACAATCCAAATATGACGCTCCGTACCGTCGGCGTACAATTCAAATATTTCAAACATTTCATATCGGATCGCTTCGCGATCCGCCGTACATTTTCAAATGTTTGTTCGCGCCACTCACACGTCACTTTAATTTTGCTCGTACACTTACTTCCCCAATCCGCAAATCCTTTCGAACCTCCACAGTATATCACGTAAATGCGTACGCACGAAACATCGCGTACGCACGAAACGCCGTGTTCGCACGAAACTAACTTTTCAAAAACAACAGTCACACCATATAGCTTGAGGGCTAGTTTGCATATACCGAAGGTCCTGTAGAATGGACTTTACCCATAGGAGCTCCTTCAGGGCGGAAGCTGCTGCCATATATTCTGACTCCATTGTGGATTTTGCTGTAACCTTTTGTAATTTGCTACTCCAGCAGCAAGTTCCATCTCCAATCTTCAGTACGAAGCCGGTCGTAGATTTCCGGCTTTGCATGTCCCCATAGCTAGCATCGCTCCACGTCTGGATTTTCACCTCTCCTCCTCTGAGAACAAGCTTGAGATTTCGAGTACCTGCAAGATATCTCAACACTCTTTTCGCTGCTTCCCAGTCTGCCCTTTTAGGATTTTGCAGACTTCTACTCAAGACTCCCACAGTTGCCGCAATGTCGGGTCTCGTACAATTCATAAAATATATAAGACTTCCAACAACCTGTCTATATGGCTTTGATGCCATAAACTCTTCCTCCCCTGTCTCTAGACTCTCACCAACAATTATGCCTGAATCTGTATCAATTCCTTCCAATTTCTGCCTAAATTCCATGGGAGTTACGGATCCTTTCACATCTTTCATTTCAAATCTTTCTAGCATGTTACCTATTGCTTCTTTCTGAGTCAACATAATCAGCCTCTTGTTTCTGTCTCTTTCTACCTGTATTCCTAAGATATGTTTGGCCTCACCGAGGTCCTTCATCTCGAACCTAGACCTTAAAGCCGCTTTGATGCGGTTTATTTCATCCATTGACTTATTTATTAATAATAGATCATCCACATATACAGCAATGTAAATTACCCCATCTTCTCCTTGTAGAACATATACAAAATGATCTGAACTAATTCTCTTAAAACCTAGCCTAGTTCAAAACTCATCTAACTTCAGATTCCACTAACGCGGGGCTTGTTTTAGCCCATACAAAGATTTCATCAATTTACACACTAATTCTTCCTTTCCCTTTTCAACATACATTTCAGGTTGTTTCATATAAATTGTTTCTTCTAACTCTCCATGCAAAAAAGCAGTTTTAACATCCATCTGATGTATTTCCATATTCTCTATAGCCGCTAGACTTAGCAAAATTCTGACAGTGGGAAATCTAACAACTGGGGAAAAGGTTTCCTCAAAGTGAATACCTTCTTTTTGATTATACCCCTTGGCCACTATTCGGGCCTTATACCTTTCGATGGTGTTGTCCGGGTTCAGCTTCACCTTGAATACCCATTTGCTGCCGATGGCTTTCCTACCCGGAGGGAGATCCACTAGCTCCCATGTTTGTGCCTCCATAATGGACTTCATTTCATCGTTTGCCGCCTCGATCCACTAATTTCTCTCAGGTGATGAGAAGGCCTCCTGGATCGTTAGAGGCTCCTCTGTAGCTGCAAAAAAAACAAAGTGAGAGCTTGCTTGCAGACGACTGCTAGGTCTCTTTCTCCCCGGAAATTCTGAGGCTGAGATTGTCGGCAACCTCTGATTTTTCTGTTTAGTTTGACCCGTAACGTGATCTGGGACAGAATGTGTAGTAGTTCCTTCCAGCTACGGTGTAGCTTGTGGTGAAGCATCTTGTAAAGGCACCAGAGGAACTGAAGGAAGAGGTGCACATGCCGGTGGAAAGTAGACTCGCTGCGTATGGTGAAAAATGACATATTCTTGCTTTTCCTTTGCCGGTTGATCTGGCACTTTAAAAAGGTCAACCGAATCGTGTTCATCTTTAATCTGGATATTTCTAGAAACAATCACTTTCGGTTTCTCAAGTACAAAGACTCTATATCCTTTTGCATTATCATCATACCCCATGAAAATCCCAGGTAAGCCTTTAGCCTCCATTTTCCATCTATCCTATGAAGTATCTAAAATAAAACACTTGGTGCCAAAGATCTTAAAGTGACTAACATCAGGTTTTTCCCCTGTCCAAAGCTCATAAGGTGTAGTGCTAACAGACCTAGAAGCAATTCTATTTTTAATATAAACAGCACAATTAAGCGCTTCAGCCCAGAATTTCAAATCTAGCCCTTTATCTGCAAGCATGGACCGAGCACTCTCTGTCAATGTCCTATTTAATCTCTCAGAAACACCATTTTGTTCCGGTGTATATGGAACTGTAAGATTGTGACTGATACCTTCGTGAAGGAGAAATTCTTCGAATTCCTTTGATGTGTATTCTCCCCCGTTGTCCGATCTTAGCGCCAATATTGGAACCCCATGGAGCTTTTTCGCCCACGCTTTGGAGTGTTTGAAGTGAGTAAACACTTCACTCTTTTGTTGCATAAAGTAAACTTTGGTGTACCTCGAGTAGTCATCTGTGAATGTGACCATATAGTGGACACCTCCAGCCGAAGCCACTTGTGAAGGACCGAGAACATCAGAATGGATGAGCTGCAGAACTTTTTCCGATCTATGGTCTGTTTCCTGTGGAAATAGCAATTTGTGAATCTTGCCTAGTGAACAACCATCACATGGTTTTATAGGATGAGATGTGAGAGAAACTCCATCAACTTTTCCCGAGTTCACCATTTTCTTTAGACTATCATAATTCATGTGTCCTAATCTCTTATGCCACAACTCATTATCAGATTCGACACTGGAGTAGAGAACATCATTTTCTTTATATTCAGCCATGTCCATCCGGTACATTTTGCTAGCATCTCTAGTTCCTGTTACTGCAACTTTCCCTTTCTTGCTAACAACCTGTCTCCCTCCTTTCAGAACAACTTCAAAGCCTTTGCTCTCCACTAATGATGTAGAAAAAAGATTTTTCTTGAAATCTGGAACATACAAAACATTGTGAAGGGTTCTCTCTACCGACTTCCCCCCCACATCTACCATCAATGATACATCACCCTGAGCTGAGGTTTGAACACTCATGCCGCAAGCATAGTAGATACTCTTTGGAGATGTTTGCTGCAAATTCGTAAAAGCCGCCTTGTTCCAACACATGTGGGCAGATGCTCCCGTGTCCATGATCCATCCCGCATCCTTTGGACCCTCCATGGCAGCCGCCATAGCAAATAAATCCGCCTCCTCTTGCTCATTGAAGCTGAGAGACTCATCTGCATCAGTTGCAGAAGCTAAAAAAAGAGCATTTCCACGAGAAGGGTTTCCACAAAAACCTCTGTGATACTGACTCTGTTGCCAACCTGGCCTGTATAAACCTGTCTCATTAGCCTTCTTCAGTTTAGGACAGTACCTATATCCATGACCCTTCTCAAAACAATAGAAACAAGTAGTAGTAGATGGCCTATTCTGCCTCTGATTATACTGATTCTGATTCTGGTTAAACTGATTCCTATTCTGATTAAACTGATTTCTTTTGTCAAAGTCTGTTGCAAATGCTTCAACCTTTCCTTCTCCCTCAAGGAGTTTAGTATTTGTTTCTTCCTCTAATACAAGATTATACGCTAACTGAAATGACCAGCTAGCTTTATCATGACTCTTTAATTGAACAAACACACCCTTTTGCTACTAGGGAGACCTCTAATAAGCAAAGCCGCCTGTTGAAACTCAAGAAATGCCCCCCAGCAGAAGAGTGAGCATCAATGAGTGCACAAAAATTGTCACAATACTCAACCATAGTTCCCCCCGTGTATTTGTATCCCCAAATTTTTCCAGCCACCAAAAGCTCCTCGTGAACATTCGCTTTCTCAAAAGCGGTTTTGAAGGATGTCCAAATCTCCCTCGCCTTCTTCATTTTCAGTCGGGACATGACCAAATTTTCTGAAATACAAAGAATTAGATTGTTCCTTGCCATTGAAATCTTCTTTGCCCAAGTTGGATCTGTTTCATCAAAGGAGCCATCCAAGACCCCCAATAAGTCAGCAGTTTCAAATGACGATTCAACCATTGCCGCCCAGTACACATTCTTTTGGCCATTGAAGATAGGAATTCTTGACGAAAGGCCCATAACTTGTTTTTCTACAAATACTGTTGCAGGCGGAGAACCAGCAGTAGTAGGCGGAGAACCAGCAGTAGTAGTAGAAGTAGACATGAAAAACAGCAGAAACTATTAAAGTACCTACTCAACAGCCAACTTTGAACTGACACAAAATATGACTTAAAACCCCGATATGCTTCAAATTTGATACATTGATACACAATACAGTATTCTAGCAATTCCCAAAATTGCAGCCCAAATGACCCAGTAAAACATAAGATATGATGTCTGGAAGTTTCCCAAAAACTGCCCTTAGAAAATCATATTCCCAAAACTGGATACTACAAAATTGGCTAAGTCCTAATTTATATGCTCACAATGTGTATCTACTGATCTACACTAATTTGGGTAACCGTTACTACGGTTATTATCCTGACTAACGACAAAGCATCCTACCCGTACGTCACTGTACCTAAAAACCCTAATTACTATTTTCTAAAAACCTGATTAATAGAACACTATTTTATATCACACTAAACGACAAACTAATGTTATTCAAATATTTACAGAAATTGAACCGTACACAAAACGTTCTAACCGTACACAAAACTTTCCAAATGCTTAGTCAGCGGTGACCGCTAAAGTCCAGCCGAATGTGGTCGTGTAGTACGAAGCACCTGAGTGCTTCGTCACTTGTGGTCCCACGCGAATCACGCTTGTGGTCCCTCGTGAATCACGCTTGTGGTCCCAGGTGAATCGCGTCTGTTGGAACAGATTCGATTGACGATGGTACCGTCGATCTGTATCATATGTTTCCGGAATACTCGGGACAGATCCCGTTCGTCCGATCATGTGAATCGCATCGTCAACTTTTTGACACGTATGCTTGACTGTCGGCGCTACTCCGAAAAACCTGCATACGTTCTTTCGCCAACACGTGTTCCTGCAAAAGTACAATACACTCTACTGTACCTTTTGCTACTCTAACACTAATTAAGGTAAGTATTACTAAAAAAAATATCCTAAGTTATTTTTACCCATATAAACTGAAATAAAGATTTATCAATTCCAACATATATATATATATATATCTGTATATATATGTATATATATAAGTATATATATATATATATATATTTATATATATATGTATGTATATATATATGTATATATGTATATAACTATATATATACATACATATACATATATATGTATGTATATGTGTATATATATGTATATACATATATATATAGATATATATATCTATGTAATTATATATTTATATATATTTATATGTATATTTATATGTATGTAGATATACATTATACATATATATAGATACATATATACATATACATATACATATATACATATACATATACATATATACATATACGCATATACATATATACAAACATATACATATACACATATACATATATACATATGTATATACACATATACATATACATACACATATACATATATACATAAATACATATATACATATATATGTATATATATATATTTATTGTCTTTTAATTTTTGGTTTCAATTTTTTTTATTACAATTTGAAATAAACAACCAAACTAAAGTTTTTGAAATTTTAATGAAAGATGTTGCAATTGGCATTTTCAAAAATCAACATGTACCAAAATAACTTAGTTTTAAATAAGAAACATATGATAATAAACTTTACAAGTTTATTGATTTGTGGATTCTCAAATTGTAGAAGTATGTTAAAGTTATCATTGTTTTATACCTTAACATGTCATTTGTAGGGGGCAATTTTAACATTTTTGCTTTTCACCTAGGAGTATTGCTGCATTTTATTCAACAAAGCAATGGCTCAAAGAGCAACAAAGATAATATGAATCATCTCTAAAATCATGTCATTTATAGAGAACTCGTTTATGGAGAACTTAGGCAAAACAGTGAGAATCCGATACATTTGAAAGGAATAGGCAATGCCAACCAAGATACAAATTTAGGGGTTCATGTTTGTAAATTCTTTTTTTTTTCCTTTTCTTCTACGTCCATTTTTCTTTTCTCTAGTCATTTTTCTTTTTCGTGAAGTTCTCGTTTTCCACATATATTTTTATAATTTTATGTCTTCATTCTTTAGATTTTTTTTTTTTTTACTACGTTTATTTTTTTTCCACTTATTTATTTATGCTACTTTTTCTCCCACTTGTTTTTCTTTGGTTATTTTTTTTTCATTCATTCTCCCTCTTTTTTTTGTGCACATCCCCACATTTTTTTTCTTTTTTTTCATTTTTTCATTTTTTTGTTTTTTTTTCTTTTTTCCCCCTTATGCTACTTCTTCTTTCACTACTCCATCCATTTTTTTTTCTTCCTTTTCTTTTTGCATTCGTTTTGTCACCTTCTTTTTTATCTTTTTTAGCATTGTCAACTTCATCATTTTTTTTTTTTTTTTTTGTTCGTTACTCTTTTTTTTCTTTTAGTTTTTCTTTCTCCACTTTTTATTCTCCCATAATTTCCCCTTCTATCTAGCTTCTATTTTATACAACCTCTTTCTCGTTTTTTTAAATGCATCTTCATATTATTTTCATAATTTTTTCTTTCCACTTTTGGGTTTTTTTTTCCTACATTTTTTTTTCCTTTTTTTTTCCCATTTCCCCTTTCGCTTGATTTAACCTCTTATTCGACCTCTTTTTCCTTTTTTTTTGAATGCACGTTCATATCTTTTTATTTTTATAGTGTTTTTTATTTTTTTTATTTACGTGTTCTTTTTATATTTATATTTTATATTTTCATTTTTTTTTACCTTTAAAATTTTCTATTCACTTTTATAACATCTTCCGTTTCTTTTCTTACATTTGCCATTTTTCCTTCTTTGTTCATTCTTATCTACTTTAGTTTTTCCATTTTCTTCCCTTTATTTTATCTTTTCTACCTCTCTCTACCTCGTTTTTTTACCTCTCTTTCCTCTTCTGCATCTTCTGAATTGTCAAAATATTATATCATTTCAAACTAAAATTTTCCTCTCTTATTCTCCTCTATTTTTTCTCTTATTTTTTTTCCCTACTTTTTCGTCTTCATCTTCATTTTCTTATTTTTCCTCTCTCTCTCTCTCTTTCATCTTCCTCTTATTTTTTTCATTCGTTCATTTTTTTTCTTCCTCATCGTGACCTGATTAGGGAGTTCATACATAAAAATGTTCCGGGCTAAAAACATGTAACGTAAAAACAACAGTTAGAAAGCGAAGTGACTCAAATATAATTTAAAAAATTAGAAAAAAAAACAACCAGAAAGTGGAGCCAGGAAAAATCAAAAACACCGTCAATAATTAAACACTGAAAGTACAAAAGGTCGATAACGATATTGTGGGAGATTCTCAAAACTAAAATCAAAAAAACCGTCGATAATTAAAGATTGAAAGTACAAAAGGACGTTAACGATATTTTGGGAGTTTGTCAAAACTTTTATGACCAATAGAGTTAGTGTGAAACTTTTTTAATAATATATTTAAAAACAAAATGAACAAATGGGCTAAATAGGCTAAAATCGATTCACCGTCCGATCGAAGAAAAATAGAGATTACTAAGTATTGAACTCGAAAAAAAAAAGAGTGAAAAAAACCCCACAAAATGTTGAAATAAATAGGACAACCTTCTTCGAGATAATAAGAAGGTAAATGACTATTAAGCCAAAATCCGAGTGGTAACAATGACTATTTGTCGATGACGATCAAAAATAAAACCAATAGAAAGTTGCATAGAAATTTAATGAACGTTTCTATACAGCAGTACGTGAAGCGGGCGGTGGGTGGGATCAAAAACATTATACCTACTCATGTACGAGACACATTTATGATAAACTTAGAGAAAGACACCCCAATCTATGATGTTGAGACTCTAAATAAAAAAACATTGGGAGATAACACCTCAAATAGGAAAAACGTTTTTCCCAAGAGGAAAAACATTGTGAAATAACACTCCAAACAAGAAAAACATTATTCCCAATTATTCCCAATTTAATGACATTAGTAGTGGAAAACGTATAAAAACGGGAACTAACCGAAGCATAATAAATGCTACCTTTAAGGGTGGGGCTTAAAACTCTAGTCGTAAAAATACATGAGATAAATGTAAAAGAGAAGAAAGAAAAAAAAAATCGGGACGTCGAAAAAAATAGGGATTACTAAGCATTGAACTCGTAAAGAAAAGGTGAAAAAAAATCTACAAAATGTTGAAATAAATTGGACAATCTTCTTCGAGATTACAAAAAAAGGTTTGAAACTGTAGTCATAAATATACACGAGATGACCCTTACAAATAATAAAGAAAACAAAGAAACATTTAACAAAATCAGGACGTCGAAGAAAAAAGAGATTATTAAGTATTGAATTCGGAAAAAAAAGGTGAAAAAAAACTCTACAAAATGTTGAAATAAATAGGACAATCTTATGCGAGATTACAAGAAGGTATAACACTATCAAGCCCTAATCCTGACCCTTACAAACAATAAAGAAAACAATGAAACATTTAACAAAATCGGGAAGTCGAAGAAAAAAAGAGATTATTAAGTATTGAACTCGAAAAAAAAAGGTGAAAAATAACTCAACAAAATGTTGAAATAAATGGGACAATCTTCTACGAGATTATTAGAAGGTAAAGCACTATCAAGCCCTAATCCCGAGCAGTAACAGCGAATACTAATCAATGACGATCAAAAACATAAAGCTGAGCGAAAATATGGAATGTAAGTTGATGATGATAAAAAATAAAACCAGTAAGAAGTTGTTTGGAAGTTTCAATGAACGTTTCTATGCAAGATACATTAGCTGGCAGTGGAACGAACAAATACACCCACTCAAATACGAGACCACTTATGATAAATTCAGAGAAAACCCGGTCCATGATGATGAGACTCCGAAGAATAACATTAAGAGATAACGTTTTATGTAGTGATATGCGGTGGCGTAACATTACATCCACTCATGTACGAAACACATTTATGATAAACCCACGAAAACAACCAGTTCATGATGATGAGCTCTAAGAAAAAAATTGGGAGATAACACTTCAAAGAGAAAAACAAAATTCATAATATAATGACACTAGTTTTGGAAAAAATAGAAAAACAGGAACTAAGCCAAGTACAACAAGGGTTTAAAACGGGAAATAGGTTTAAAAATGGAATTAACGTAAGCACAACAATGGTTTAGAACTTTTAGGGTAGGGTTTTAAACTGTAGCCATAAAAAAACATTAGATGGCGGGCGTTAGACCTTCAAAATAAAGAGTTTGAAACTACAACCATAATGATACATAAGATGATTGTGAAAGAGAACAAAAAAAACAAAAAAACTATTCATAAAATCAGAAAACTATTGGCCTCAAGTTAGGAGAATAATTAGGTTTGGAGAAAAACGACCGTTAAACATAATTGGAGAACTATTAGTCGGAAATTAGGAAAAAAATGTTGGATTGACACATGAATCTCGTTCAATATAGGGTAAAAAATGGTAATATCCATACTCAAAGCCGCTTGTGATAAATGTGTACGGACCCGCCAAGCTTTACATCAAGCTAGTGACACAATGGTAGTGCGTTCGTAAATGTGCACGAAGTAAAATTTAAAAAATTTTATAATGCGTTGACTGACTTTCACTTTATCTAGCAGTTTTTACGGTACATTTACGTAAAATGTCGTATTTATTTTAGGGTTTACAGCACATTTTCGTACATTACTTTATATTTCAGTACAATTGCGTTTTATTGTTTACACATTTATGTATAACAACCATACATTTTTGTCTATTTTAGAGTTATTTAAAATGGATTTTAAGGTTTTTACTTTTTAGGGTACATTTTTTTACGTTCTCGCATGTTTTAGGACAAATGCCTTAAATTTTTTGTACTTTTAAGATTTTTAGGGTTCACTTTTCGAATAATATTTTCCGTTTTTTTTTAATTTTTTTTAAGGATTTTTTTTTAACACACTTTACGTACATATTTTTATTCATATATGTATAACAAAAAATATTCGAAATATTCAAAAAGTATGAAATCAACACAAACTACGCAGTTTACATAAAAAAATCGAAATTCGTACGAATTCAACATCTATAGACAATACCATCTTCGCGCGCGCGCTTTTTTTTTAGAAATTTCCGTACAATTCATCCGTACACAGTATTCGTACATTTAATCCGCTGTATTTGTATATTTAATCCGTACAAAAACTATTCGCATTTACGAAAGATTCGAAACTAGAAAAAAAAATGAAATTTCGTAAAAATGTCAAAATCCGTACGAATGAGATGAAAATAAAGATAAAATTAATTATTTCATTGATGGTGACAAGCTCTCGTGGAGCCTCTAAGGGTGCATTATCTATTAACGAGTTCATTGACATGTTAACCTCATACAAACTCCTCATGAATTAAATTTAACCGATGAAACAAAGATAAAAATTCAAAAAATATAATAAAGAAAATATATATATAATAAATATATATATATATATATATATATATATTAATTTCTTGTCTCAACAACAAACCATTTTTTTATGATATGGTTTTAATCTAATATGGATTCTTAGAAATATCCTATTAGTTTTTTCTTTTGTATACATTTAATGTGACATGGCTTACTAAAATTATACAATTGATTTTTTACTTTAGTTTTTTAATTTTTTTAATTTTTGTTTCATGATAGAGAAAATGAAAAAGAAAAAGAAAGACTTTTTTTTATTTAAGTTTCTTATTTTGTAAACTAAAATGTTTTTGCGCAAAAAACAAAGAGAAAAATATAAGATAAATTTTATAAATCACTATTACAATTGTTTTTTCTTTGATAAAAAACAAGATATAAAAGACGGGACATAAAAGATTGGAACGACAATATTTCGCATACTGATGTTTATGTAAAAGGGTTTATTGTAAAAATATTGGAGATTTTGTTAGATATGTAAAAGCATTTTATTGCAAAAGTATTGAAATTCTTTGTTAAAATGGGAAGAGGAATGTTGTAGGTTTTGCGGAAAGGTGTTAGAGTTTTTGCTAGGTGGGAAATGATAGGTCAGATAGAGAAATAAATGAACACTTATGTTTATGTAAAGGGATTTATTGTAAAAACATGAGAGTTTTTGTTGGATATGCAAAGGAAATTTATTGCAAAAGTATTGAAGTTCTTTGTTAGAATGGGAAGAGGAATGTTGTAGGATATAAAATAAATTTATATTGATAGTAAGGTTGCATTCTTAAACTCGAGTTTGTCCCATCGTTTTCGTTTTTTTTTTTTTTTTTGCCTGTTAGATTTTTTGTAAAAAAATGAAATATAATTTGTTATTTTTACGTTTTAGAAAACATAAAAAGAAAATAAAAGTCTTTCTAATTTATCCCGCAAACTTTTAAATACCTTTTGTTTTATTTTTTATATTAATATATTAAAAAACGAAATTTTGTTTTTTATTACATTTTCAAGATAATTATTATTATTTTTGTTATTTTAATTATTACTACAAAAACGGAATTATCATTCAAAAAGTAAAAAAATAAATAAATTAAAAAACAAAATAAAACTTATATCTACATTTAAATTCACATAATTTTCATTGTCAATTTCATCTTTTGTTTTTTTTTCATATTTTTCTTTTTCTTTCATTTTTTTTTCTTCTTCTCTATTTTCTCTTTTTTTTTGTTTTTACTTATCTTTTTTTTTCTTTTTCTTTTTTTCTAAAAAAATGTCTCATGTTTCTCTTTCTCTTCATATCATTTTTTTATTTCTGTATAATTAAAACAAAAATAATAATAAGTTACATTTTAATAATAAAAAATGTTTAATTAAATTCATTTTTTTTAAACAAATATACAAAATTAAGAAAAAAACGAAAAAAAATAAATTAAGTTAAATAATTTAAAAAAAAGATGTATAATTTTTTTTTTTTATTATTATATATATATATATATATATATGTTTTTTTTTAATTACATATATATAGTTTTTTTTTAAATATTATATTATTTTATTATTATTATTAAAAATATTTCAAATTGTTTTAAATAAATATATAATAAAAATAGTAATAAAAGAAAAAAAATGTTTAATTTGATATTCTATTTAAAAAATTTATTATGTATATTAATAATGATAATAATACTAAAAAAAATAACCGCCAGAATGAAAAGGAAGCTAAAGAAAAAATAAAATTACTAGATGTTGTACATGCACCCTTTAAAAAAAACAAATAAACATTTGACAAAGCCAACGAACTATTGGTCGCAAGTTAATAGAAAAACGAAAACTAGAAGAAATAAAAAACAATGAAACATTTGACAAAATCAAAGAATTATTGGCCGCAAGTGATTGGTCGTAAGTTAAAAGAAAAACGAGCGTCCGTACGATAAAAAAATTAAAGACAGGCTAGGATTACTTAATATTGTACCTGCATTTGTTCACAAAATGCTTTTGAAGAGAGCAATATCTACAATGTGTACAATGCGAACTGATTTAGGATGTATGTATTCTTTTACTATTGGTTAATCTTGTAAAATGTATTATGTAAATTATAGATCATTTGAAATAAGAGGTATGCATTCTTTTATTGTTGCTTATCTTTTAAAATGTTTTGTGTAAATTGTAGATCGTTCAGAATGTTTTGTGTATTTTATGGATTTTATTCGAACTTTTTGATTTTTGATTGTTTCTTTTCGGTTTTTAAATCAAAAAATCATAATTTAAAGTATTCACTTTAATAATTTACGAGTTCGTTTACATAAATATATATTAAAATTTTTGTTTAGTTGAATCAACAAAAAATGATTATTTTTAATAATTTTTTTTTGTTTTTGTTTTTTGTTTTTTTTTTATTATTATTATTTTTAGTTTTGTCGTTTATTAATGTTGTTTTGTTTCCGTTTTTTTTTATGTTTTAGTTTTTTGGTTTTTTGTTTTTTTTTGTTTAGAGGTAGTTCTTTGGTTTAATTTTGTTTTATTTTGTTTTTTTTTTTGTTGCTTCATTATTTATTTTTTTTTTTGTTCAATTTTGTGGTTTTAGTTTTGTTTTATTTCTATTTTATTTTAGTTATTGGTTTCTTTTTCTTTTTTGTTTTGTTTCTTGTTTTTTAGTTTATTTTATCTTTTTTTTTGTTTTATATTTGTTTTGTTCTCTTTTTGGTTAAGGTTTAAAATTTTCATTTTTAACCTTTTTTTTTTTTTTTTTTTTTTTTTTTTTTTTTTTTTTTTTTTTTTTGTTTTTTTTTTTTTTTTTTTTTATTTTTTTTTTTTGTTTTTCGCTTTTTTTTTTTTGTTAATTTTGTTTTTTTTTTGTTTATTCTTTTTATTTTTTTGTTACTGATGATGGTATTGATTAAATGCTCAATTACTAAATGCTCCGTGCTCTGTAAATATTTTTTTTGTTAATTATTGCCCACTGTTTTTTCAAAATGATAAATGTTTTTCAACACACATAAAATTGTGTCAATTACTGGTCACTGTTTTTTCAAAATGCTAAAAGCTTTTTCAACACACATAAGGTTCTGTCAATTATTAGCCACTGTTTTTTTTAAATACGAAAAATTCTTTTAACACACATTCACCTTTTACTATAAAAATAAGTTATAAGGTTCAAAATGAGAAAATGATTTTCAACACACATTCGCGTACTATTATGGAAATAAACTTTAAATACATATTCGCCTACTACTATAGAAATAAGTTTTTTCAAAATGCTAAAGGTTTTTTAACACATATAAGTTTATGACAAAATAGGTTGTTTCACATATTCGCTTACTACTATGGAAATAAACCTTCAATACATATTCGTCTACTAATATGAAAATAAGTTTTTTCAAAATGCCAAAGATTCTTTCAACTCACATAGGTGGAGTAACATCGTCCATATAAAGTATTTTTTTCTCTAATAACAAATATGCCAAAGGTTTTTTAAACACACATACGCGGACACTATAGTAAAACGCACAAGCGTATAATGATCAATTGAAACTAAATGAAAAAACGAGCGTCGTCACGCGCGACCAAATCAAGCCACACTATCTTCGAATCAACATTCTTATATTCATAGCAAAATTTACATTAATTCGCAGTAGTGCAAGCTTTGACCAACAAGTTTTATCTACATGTGTACTTTTAGCCGCATGTAAACACATTTTTCTGTATAAAGTGGTGGAATACAGGTAGAACCAGCAAGTTTTATCTACATGTGTACACTTAGCCGCATGTAATCACATTTTTCTGTATAAGGTGGATTGTAGAATCCAAGTAAAATTTGTATCAGTGGAAATTTTGACTAGCAAGTTCTATTCAATGGGTAGAACTTACCCGCTTGTAAGCACATTTTTTTGCATAACGTAGAAATTTCGTCAAAATTTCACATCAATACACTTTGTCCTCAATAAAAAGTAACCATTTGTTCTATTTGGTTTTTTGATGTTATCTTCACAATTTTTTTGAGAAAAGTTTAGTTGTAGGCTATATAGTTTTGAATGTTGTAAGATTTTTACAATACATGGGCTCCACATGATTTGATAGTTCTTATTGGGAATGAACTACGCAATAGTCGAATATAAAATCATTTCATTAAAAAAATTAAACCATGGATATGTTTTGAGGTTTAACAAAAATTGCTTAAACTTTTCCGATCATCTAACATTATTGAAAATTGAGACTTTTACATTTTGAATTCATTAGTATACTGCTCTACAATAAGCATTTGGATTAGCTGAAGAACAAAAAATAAAAAAATAGCACACATAAGAATCATTCCAGTCTAGTGATGCACTAGTTTCACACTGCAAAAGATAATGCAATGTGTTAAAATTCTGAAAATGGTAGCGACAATGCAATGTGACGAAATTCCGAAAATGGTAGTAAGTCAACTTTTGGTGCTGGATTTTTTTATTACAATTTGAAATTAACAACCAAACTAAAGTTTTTGAAATTCAAATGAAAGATGTTGGCATTGGCATTTTCAAAAATCGACATGTACCAAAACAATTTATCTTCAAATAAGAAACATATGATAATAAGCTTTACAAACTTATTAATTCGTGGATTCTCATATTGTAGAAGTATGTTAAAGTTATCCTTATTTTATACCTTAAGATGTTATTTGTAGAGGGCAATTTCAACATTTTTGTTTTTCACCCTAGAGTACTGTCGCATTATTTTCAACAAGTCAATGGCTCAAAGATCAGCTAAGATAATATAAATCATCTACAAAATCATGTCATTTATTAAGAACTCATTTACGGAGAACTTAGGCAAAACAGTGAGAATTTGATACATTTGAAAGGACTAGGTAATGCCAACTAAGGTACAAACTTATAGGTTCATGTTTGTAACTTTTTTTTTCCTTTTGTTCTATGACCACTTTTTTTTCTTTAGTCATTTTTCTTATTCCTGAAGTTCTCGTTTTCTACTTATTTCTTAATAATTATATGTCTTATTTGTTCGGATTGTTTTTTATATCTTATTTTCCTACTACGCTTACTTTATTTTCACTCCATTTATTAATAGTGCTTTTTTTCTCACTTCTTTTTCTTTTTTTACTTATTTTTCCCATTCATTCTCCCCGTTTTTTTTTGTGCACATCCCCATATTTTTTTTTCTTCTTTCTTCAATTCTTCTTCTTTTCTTCCCCTTTCACTACTCCATCCATTTTTTTTTCTTCCTTATCTTTTTTGCATTCGTTTCGTCATTTTTTTCTTTGTCTTCATCATCGTCGTTTATTCCATCATTTTCTTTTTTTTGTATTTTTTTGTCTGCTACTATTTTTTTTTTTTAGTTTTTTTTTCCATTTTTTATTTTCCTGTAGTTTCCCCTTCTATTTAGCTTCTCTTTTATACCACCTCTTTCTCGTCTTTTTAAATGCATCTTCCTATTATTTTCAAAATTTTTTCTTTCCACCTTTGCGTTTTTTTTCCTACATTTTTTTTTCCTCTTTTTTTTCTTATATTTTTTTGCTTGTTTTAACTTATTTTTCACCTCTTTTTCGTTTTTTTTTCAATGCACCTTCCTACGTTTTTATTTTTTTTTGTTTTTTCTGAGTTATTTTATCCACGTGTTCTATTTTTACTTTTTTTTTCATTTCTTTTTATAAATCTTTTTTTTTTTCCTTTCTATCAACTTTTATAACGTTTTACGTTTCTTTTATTACATTTTCATTTTTTCCTTGTTCGTTCATTTTTCTCTACTTCAATTCTTCCATTTTATTCCCTTTATTTTTCTTCTATACCTATCTCTACCTTGTTCTTTTACCTGCGTTTCCTCTTATGCATCTTCTAAATTTTCAAAATATTATATTATTTCAAACTTACATTTTCCTCTCTTGTTCTCCTCTAGTTCTTCTCTCCTCTTTTTTCCCCCACTTTTTTGTCTTTTCGTCTTTATATTCATTTTCTTATTTTCCCTCCCTCTCTTTTTCGTCTTTTTTTTATTTTATTATTTTGTTGATTTTTTTTTTCAGCATCGTGACGTGATAAGGGAGTTCATACCCAAAAATGTTCCGAGCTAAAACCATGTTATTTAAAAAGAGCAGTTAAAAAGCAAAGTGACTCAAATAGAATGGAAAAAGTCGGAATAAAGGTAACTAGAAAGTGGAGCTAGAAAAAATCAAAACACCGTCGATAATTAAGCACTGAAAGTACAAAAAAACGATTAAAATATTGTGGGAGTTTCTCAAAAAATTATGATGATAGAGCGAGAGTGAAACTTTGTTTATCATCTATTTAAAAAAGAAAGAACAAAATTGTTAAATGGGCTGGAAGCGATTCATCGTCTCATCGAAAAAATATTGAGATTACTAAGTATTGAACTCGAAAAAAAAAGGATGAAAAAAAACCCCACAAAATGTTAAAATAAATGGGACAATCATATTCGAGATTACAAGAAAGTAAATGACTAACAAACCAAAACCCGTAGTGGTAAAAAACAACAAGGTAAATGACTATCTAGCCAAAATCCCGAGTGGTAACAATGACTATTAGTGGATGAGGATCAAAAGTAAAACCATTAGAAAGTTGCATGGAAATTTCAATGAACGTTTCTATATAGCGATACGTAAAGCGATACGTTAACCGGACGGTGGGTGAAAAAAAAAACATTACACCCACTCATGTACGAGACAGATTTATGATTAACTCAGAGAAAGACATCCCAATCCATAATGATGAGACTTCAAAAACCTTTTTCCCAAAAGTATAAATATTGTGATATAACACTCCAAAGAGGAAAAATATTTTTCCCAATCTAGAAATAGTGGCAGTGGAAAACATACAAAAACCGAAACTAACACAAACACAACAAGGGCGTCAAGCCTTTAAGGGTAGGGGTTAAAAACTGTAGTCGTTAAAATATTTCAGATGACCGTGAAGGAGAAAAATGAAAAAAACACAAATAATAAAATCGGGACGTCGAAGAAAAATAGAGGTTACTAAGGATTGAACTTGGAAAACAAAAAGGTGAAAAAAACTCCACAAAAGGTTGAAATAAATAAGACAATATTTTTCGAGATTACAAGAAAGGGTTTGAAACTATAGTCGTAAAAATACATGAGATGACCGTGAAGGAGAATAAAAAAAACAAGGAAACATTTAACACAATCGGGACGTCGATGAAAAATAAAGATTATTAAGTATTGAAATCGAAAAAAAGAATATGTAAAAAACTCCACAAAATGTTGAAATAAATGGGACAATATTCTTTGAGATTACAAGAAGGTAAAAATGCATGAAATGACGGTGGAGAATAAAGAAAACAAAAAAACATTTAACAAAATCAAGACGTTGAAAAAAAATAAAGATTATTAAGCATTGAACTTGAAAAAAAAATGTGAAAAAAAGCTCCACAAAATGTTGAAAAAAATGAGACAATATTTTTCGAGATTACAAGAAGGTAAAGCACTATCGAGCCCTTATCCCAAGTGGTAACACAGACTACTAGTCGATGACAATAAAAAACTTAATCCCGAGCGATAACAAGGACTCTTAATCAATAACAATACAAAAAAAACCAGAAAGAAGTTGTTTGGGAGTTTCAATGAATGTTTTTATGCACCAATACACGAAGCGGTGGGTGGGAACAAAAACATTACACCCAATCATATACGAGACACATTTATGATAAATTTAGAGTAAAAAACCCCAATCCATGATGAGAAGACTAAAAAGAGGAATAACATTAGGGGATAACATTTCTATGGAGTGATACACAGACAACAAAGAGGAATAACATTGGAAGATAACGTGGGTGGGAACGAAAACATTACACCCAATCATATACGAGACATATTTATGATAAATTCAGAGTAAACAACCTTAGTCCATGATGAGAAGACTCCAAAGAGGAATAACATTAGGAGATAACATTTCTATGCAGTGATACACAAAGCGGTGGGTGAGACGTTACACCCACTCGTGTATGAGACACATTTAACATTACGAGATAACGTTTCTGTGTAGTGATATACAAAGGGGTGGGTAAGCCGTTACACCCACTCGTGTACGAGACACATTTATGATAAACCCATTGTAGGACACCCTAGCCCATGATGACGAGACTTTAAAGAATAAAACATTATAAGATAACACCCTAAAAGGGATATTTTTTTTTCCAATCTAATGACACTAATATTGGAAAACGTAGCCCATGATGATGAGACTCTAAAGAAGAAAACAGTGGAAGATAACACTATAAAAAGGATAATTTTTTTTCCAATCTAATGACATTAATACTGGAAAACGTAGAAAAATGGGAACTAACGCAAACACATAAAGGGCTTAAAAAGCGAACTAACCTAAGCACAACAAAGTCGTTAGACCTTAGAGGGTAGGGTTTGAAACTGTATCTGTACAAATACATGACAACACGGGCGTTATATCTTCAAAAGCAAGGGTTTGAAACTATAGTCGTAATAATACATAAGATGACCGTGAAAGAGAACAACAAAATCAAGGAAACATTTCACAAAATCGGAGAAATATTGGCCTCAAGTAGGGAGAATAACGAAGTTGGGTGAAAAAATGATTGTTAAACAAGATGAGAGAACTATTGCCCGAAAGTTGGGAGAAAAATGTTGGATTCGCACATGAATGTCGTTCAATTCGGGGTAGAATATGGTAATATATATACTCGAAGTCGCCCGTGATAATTGGGTACGGACTCGCTAGACTCTACATCAAGTGGCTGACAGAGTGGTAGTGCGTTCGACGCTGAAGTGAAAGGTCCCAAGTTCGAGCCCTGACCATCTTTGTTTTTCCTAGTAACAAAAAAAAAATACAATAAGTCGACAACAAGAACAATTAGAATATAATAATAAGATTATATACACAACAACCCTAAAACAAAAAAAACAGATGTATCAACAATAAAGAAACAATACATTAATAATATAATATACACAAAAACATAAATAATAAATCGTCAACAACAAGAACAAGAATAAAATATACTAATTATACAATGTACAAAAAAAAAATCGTCAACAAGAACAATAAGAATATAATAATACGATTAAATATAGCAACAACCCTAAAATAAAAAAAATAAACACAATAAATAGAAAAAAAACAAACAATAAACAGAGAAAAAAAAACAAAAACAATAAATAGAAACCAAAAAACCTATTATAAAAACCGTTAAATATTTTCCAATAAAATGTTCACCTTACTAGCTAAACCACCAAAAAAATCTTTAAATATTTTCTAGTTCAATGTTTGACTTACTACTTCTCGCCCATTGTGTTCGCGTTGTCTTACAGGTTTGCACACCTATATATATTTGTACGTTTTTTCGTCATAAAATGAATAATAAAAAAAAAAAACTAAACAAAATAACTAAAAATGAAAAAAAAGTGAATGGAATAATGAAAAAAAAAATCCCTTATGCGCATGCAACACACAAAAATGCATGCATACATCATGTGGAAATACGTACGTTTGTACATAGTTTAAGATAAAGACGTAGGTGAAATATTTATATACTTAAATATATTCATATATTTGAAGACCACCCTTTATTATAAGCGATGCAAGGTACCCCTTAAACAAGAAATTAATCATTCCGTATTCAGGCACAAATCTATAATTACCACAACGATCATAAAGTTATTTATATAGAAATAAGCGAAGGTCTGTTGAAAAAACCTTATGTGTGTTGAAATAACCTTTGTCATTTTGAAAAAACTTATTTCTATTGCAGTAGTTCGCGAATGTGTGCGTTGAAAAAACCTTATTTGTGTTAAAAGAACCTTTGGCATTTTGAAAAAACTTATTTCCATCGTAGTAGGCGAATATGTGAAAAACCTTATTTTGACATAACCTTATATGTGTTGAAAAAACCTTTAACATTTTGAAAAAAACGTACTTCCATGCTAGTAGGCGAATGTGTGGAAAAACTTACTTTTATAGTATTATGCGAGTTTGGGGAAATGTGTGTTGAAAGAACCTTTGACAATAACCTTTAGCATTTTGAAATAACAGTGGCAGTAATTTACACGAAAATTCTTTACAGGAGCACTGAGCATTTAGTCATTACCACCATCATTGTTTGCACGTTGCATAATTTGTTATTAGAGTAGGAAATACCTTACATGGACGATGTAACTACAAAGTTTATTTCGTTTCGTCCGATTTAATATGTTAGTACAAGACTTCTAATACTTTATTTTTCAAAGGTTTCATTTCGTGACGTTCTTCAATTTACGTCTAAGTTTAATGTTACGCTTCGCGATTATATTTCAATTTTGCAGCTAAATTAAAAGCGAACATGTGTGCTCTCACTGCGGAGCTCACGTAAAGTTAAAAAGTGATTGTGCGCAACACTTTTATTCATATATGGTTGCCGCGTTTTTGTTATTGTAAACCTTGGCTGATCGTGTAAATTGTTGATTTTATTACGATGGATGGCGTTCGCAAGCGCGACAAAATTTTAACCGGTTGTAACAATATTTTGAAAGTCAAAGTTGTTCAACTAATTGACTGTCAAATTTAAACTTAACGGTACTTTACTTGTACATGTGTGTACTTAAAACGTACTATAATTGATAAGGTGATGTAAGTGATTGTGCGCAACCAAAATAGTGATTGCCATGCTTAGTCCCCTAAATATATTTCCAATTTAATGGTCATAATTTAGAGGAGTTTATGTCGTGTTATTGACACTTACGACACTTTCTTATGTAACCAAAACTTTGTCTTGCTACTTTATTTTTTAGCGAAGATTTTTCGTACTACTTTCAGAGTGTTATAATGTAACGCAATTGCACGATTCACACTATAAATGGATGATGAATGAGATGAGGAAATGAATGTCTTTTTTTTGTTTGGACGTGAATCGCCTTTGACGTCATCTCACGTCAACAAAAACGTCGCGATGTGATTTATGTTGTCGTACGATTAGGCGCCGATGACTCAAATCCGTCCGTACCAAACTATCGTTTTTCACCCGTAAGAAGGGGGGAAGACGTTTTGTCAAAGTTATAAATAGCTTTTAAGTTTATATTTTTTTACGTTCTATTTTAGATGATTTTGATTGGCTATTTGATAATGGGTTAGCATTTTAAAAAATTTATCTACTATAAATCATTCATTCGGGATACGTCTTCCTGTGTTTTCAAAATCGGATTTATGCATTCCGAAAAGGATTTCCGGAAAAAAAGATGATTTACCACAGTTGTCAAAGTTTTGACGCACTTGACTGTATGCTTTGTCCGTCGCTACGCTCCAAATTGTATATTTTGTCCGTCGCTAAGCTCCAAAAAGCTTGACAACCGAGCGGTCGACTTGATTGGTGCCTCTGTTTTTGTTTTTTTCGGAATGAATGGTACTGGATTATTCGTTTCCTCATCTCATTCACCATCCATTTCTAGTGTGAATCGTGCAAATGAAATTGCTACTTTAATTGTGACGGATGTAGACGTGGGTGTAATTTGTGACGGTTGTAGACGACTATCAAACTTGCGACAATTGATGATTTTATAGTGGTTTCTTATGACATTGTAGATGTTTTGGGTTTGTGACATTTTGACGTCACGCTCAATTATGATAGCGTCACTAATTCCAAAACTTTACGCCATGGTTTCCCGATTTTGTTTTTTCGTCCTTTCTCACTCTATTTGCCATCAAAATACGCCCAAAGACAATAAAAAGTAATATTTTTCAGAGACATTTCATTTGATGCCATTCTTGCCGTTTTTCATTGCAAGAATTGTGAGATAGACAGTGGTAATGGTAGAGGGAAGGAAAAAGAGGCGCCTTCACGGACTTCGCTTTTGACGAAATGGCGTCCGTCGGTCGAGACCCCTCCACGCCCACACGCTGGAAACGTGCAGTGGATGTTTTTTTGGGTACTCCGCGCAGAAAAGTTTTCAAAAACCTCCGACGAGTGCGACAACGTCTGCCTATTCGTTGACATCATAGAACTTTAGTTAAAATCCCCTCTCGAGGTGATTTCAGTAGATGTTTGAAGATGAGCTGGAAGAACGGGAGAGTGGGTCGAAACGCGGTAGACGACAAACTGTAGTACATCTAAAGTTTCAAATTGGCGCAAATTGTACTATAGTAATTTCATTTTTTTTGTACGGCTGCGGGTTTTCTCGTTGCGGGCTAAGTTTTGGAGAAAAACGACAATAAAATACCCTTAGTTTATCACATGGGAAAGTGCCCTAAAAGCGATTCACGGTGCCAGAAACACACAAAATCGGACACAAGTCTCCGACTCCCCACTTGCTTTTCACTTTACAACTTTTGCATTATCTTAATTCAATCATTCTCTTTTATGATTTCATATTTATGGAGGTGATCCTGACCATCCGATGCAGAATTTTCAAAGGGCCAAACGTACATTGTTGTCTTGTACGGCTGTACCTTACCTTGTACCAAATTGTCGTACCGTACAGTGGGTACACGTTACCTGGAAATGTAGGCAATAGCATTGGCACTTGTCGTCCAAATGCACTTTTACTCTCTGGGCGATTTGACACTTCGACCTTCAAAAGCTGTGATGGTGTCTGCCCTGAAGGAAGCTTTCAGCTGGAGCTAAGCTGAAAGCTATGGCTTTTTTGGTTTCCGTTTTTTGTCTGCTTCTCATATGTGTTTTGGACCTCCGGAGAGTTTTTTCCGACAGTCAGTTCTCATTGGTAAGTCCATATTTTGTCTCGTTTTGTTTTTTTCAAGGTTCACCTGCTCTTTCACTTCCTCTTTCGTCCCTTTCACCCTTTTTTTGGCCACTTTGTCAACAATTTAAAGATGGAAATTTGATCTGAAGTTTGATTTGATTTGCCTTGGTGACTGTTCAAGATTTTTTGGCCCTATTATGCAAACGGTTAATTTGACTGCTTGCATTTTTTTTCGCAGACTGTGGTGGACAGTCCAATCAGGGACATAGTATGGGTTGGGGAAAGTGACCAAGTAAGCCAGTTTGACCTATTTTTCATTCATTTTACACATTCTGGCAAGGCTGTCATGTAATTCTTTAGAGTGTTTTTATTTTTATTCCTAATTTACAATTTGAACACTTCAATAGAGGAGAAAACTGTGAAATATGTTCGTGGAATCACATTTGTTCAATTCTGTATTTACATACCAGAGGCGTGTGGCATTCACATTTTCCTGCTTGCAGTATTACGAATTCACATTGTATTTCAATGTTGTCTTTGTCAGCCAGTTTGAATTTTGGCGGTATATTAATCCTTCTTAGAAAGCAAAGCGCTGCAATCGCAGGTGGTATTCACCATTACTGAGGAGGGCCACCTATGGAGAAGCATGGATGGAGGGATGACTTGGAGCGACCATACAGCCAGTGGCAAAGTAAGCTTACTGTGGGGCCACTTCAAATTCTCGTTGACAATCAACTGCAGCTTGAACCTCAAAGGTCCACAGGATATTGTATTAAACTCATAGTTCAAATGTGCGAAACCATTGGAAACTCTATATTTGGTTTCCCCATGCTATACGAGAATCATACTGTATAATACGTGTATAGTATGGGGTAACCATATATAGCGTTTCCAATCGTTTTCGCACAGGAACACGATTAGAAGCAACTAAAACAATTATAGCAACTAGTAGGGGCAACTGGAGCTCTGTGTCATACACTCTGGAATCGTGTGTGCAAACTCTTTGGCTTCTCCAGCTTGTCACCTCTTACATGTATTCAGATTGAATGAATAACTTGAATGATGTGAATCACTTGAATGTGATGCTGTGGGCTTTATGCTCTCAATTAGCAGTAGTTCGCTGACACACACTTTCTTATGCAGCTTGCAGGTGTATTTGAGACGTCTGGCAATTATGGGTAGGCGGAAAGTGTTCAGAAACCATGAATCCTGATGATTTTGGTTTGGACAAAATGCAAGTTTTAAGAACGGCACTTCTTGAACGGAATGTAATGAACATTGGTGGTTTTTGAGAATGTATCGATTCCATAGTAGTTCATACTAAGACCGATGTCACATTATCTGTTCTTTTGAATTGGACCTCTCAGCAGGCAAAAAAAAGGAGGGGGGGGGGGGGGGTTTTTGGGGGGGGGGGGGGGGATAGGGACAGACCTTGCTTTTGTTTCAAAGTGCTTGCTAGAACCTAGATGATTAAACGGCTATTGCTACAAAAAACTTTCAACTTTCTAGTTCAATGCGTGAAAGCAAGTAGAGCATACTGTGCTCTTTCACCTTTTCCAAGCTAGAACTTTTGCGCCTATTCTTTTCTTTTATATAGCATGTGTTATGAACCTGAGTATTTTTAACGCATTGCCTCAAGCTGGAACACGTTGGAGCTTTGAGCCCACTGGATTGTAAGGCTTTCTGATGGGAAACTCGCTTGTCCGATTCTTTCAAACTATCTGGTGTCTGGTGTCCTGTCCTCTGGTTCAGCGATTATAAGCCAATCCACGGCGTCCAAGCACTTCTTTTTCATGAGGCTGCTGCTAAGAAGGTTAGGCAGCAACCTGAGTCTTTGAGCTTCCTTACATTGTATTATATGCTTATTTCGGCATGAGTAGTTGGTCTTCATTGTCTTTATCCATAAGCCATTCAGTCTATCCAACTGTTTTTCTGCAATGGTCGCCTAAGTACAGTCTACTGCTTGATATAGCTCAACAGATGAGACATGATTCACATACTCACATGATGATTGAAGCAATCTTTACAAGGGAGCAAGTGTCTAATTGTGACATTGCTATGGTTGCCTATTATTTTTTCAGGGGGGTTTTAAATTGTTGGCCAGATGTTAAAGGAAGGCCTAATGTGACACATTTCATTCTTAATGTAGCAATATGAAGCTGTTTTTGATTCTTGGGTGGAAACAGATATTTTTCCGAGGTGGAGCTGATTTTCATTGGGTAACTGATGATTTCGGTAAGTTCTTGCTGCTCTGGACGTTTCTATTTTAGCATTGTTAGAACTGATGTGTGTCCACTAGCTTCAGGTATCGTAACATGGGTGGGCACAAAAAAATTATCTGGTTATATATTGCAACTTACTGCAAAGTCCAAGTATACCAATCAAAACTCTTTCACTTTTCATTTTTTTTATTGTTTGCAAATAATCCTTTCGACTCTTTATGCAAAGCATATAAGGTTACGTTCAGTTGCTTCAGAGTGGAGTGAAATTGTGAAGAGTACACGGCAGATTTGTACGATCACATTTATAGGTGTTTATCTGCTTAGGTGGTAGTGTGATTTTACCACGACTGGAACATTTTTTTGAGTTACATTGAGTTTCTCATTCTGTCCAGAAGCCCAATCAAGTGACTAGCAATATGAATTGTATAAACATCGAATTTATTCGCTCAAACCTGCTCTGGAACTCTTGAACTTCCTGGGACATTTTGTTCTATTCCAATTCTCTGAAGTAGGTTATTTATGGGTTATTTTGGCCTTCGGGAAGTTGTTGCTGGCATTTGGAAGGTAACCCAAAGCATGACAAATTCCTTGCCTAACTGTTCAACCTCGTGAACAGTAAACTCTTGTTATTTGAAATTTACACTATGCTTCCCATCGCTATTGAAGGAATGACTAGTGTGAATGCTAAATTAGAATGGACGATGCTAGTTTAGTGTATGGAGACATGGTAGATTGTATTCCACTCCCTTAAATAATATTATGAACACTGTTTTATGATTTTCGGCTGAGAAAATCTCGACTGTTTTAGTGTCATTAACACTAATAGCAATGGATAGCTTTGAGCATGTGTCTGTTTTTTTTCCTTTTTGGTTTTTTTGCACACTCTTGCAGATGCTGACGCAAGACAGTTTGATGTTTTATGCTCTTTTTGTGTACTGGACTCTTCGTCACTAGTTTGAGTGTTGACCTATTTTGCTGGAGGTCTAATTTTGAGTCCTTTGTTAAGCCCAGCCGTTCCATTTTAATACCTAAATTGACTCGTCTCATATTTTTTTTAACTGGCCTCGGATGCGTTCTCAGGGGAGACATACAAGAAGATCAAAGGCCCTGATGGGCATTTGGGTTTTGTCACCATCAGACTGCATCCCACGGAGACTGACTGGGTAAGTCAAATTCTTTCTTGAATGGGGGAATTATTCAGAGGTGTGTGGTGTGTACATTTGTGTGGAAGCTGTTTCCCATAAAGTTTTCCTGTGTCGTTTGATCTGTTTATGTTTACATGTAACATCTAGCTGACACCTGTCATGTACATGTGATGTCCCTATTATGATGGATATATAGATATTGGCAATGGCACGTCGATGGACATGCTGGTCTCAAGACCCTTCTCAAAGGAAGTATTGTGCAGATGATGTGAGTGCCCTTTTCTGTTCACAAGCTTGTTCCCTCTTTTGCTGATTTTGCCCTGTCATGTGGAACTAGTGGCTGTCATTTTTTTTCTGTAAAACCATTGATTATTGCATATATAAATAATTTAATCTGAAAAGCTACAGTTTACTGATTGGATACTTTCAGATATAAAGGGTTTGCACTGCTTTATAACCAGGAATATGCACACGCAGGGTTTTCCATCCATCTGTCACAGGGAGGACGAACAATCAATTTAAATGAAGACATGTAATTATATTAATAGATTTTTCATCATATAGATTGGTGGCACAATTTGCAGTGCATACTACACGAGAAATTAGAAAACCAATAAAATGGTCCATCTCCTGTTCGGCAACTCAAGGCGACATGAATCAATGTTATGGGTTTTAGCACTTTCCATTCATTTACACTGAATCAATCTTTTCTCCCTTCTTCATCAACTTTTTAGTTCTACAAAAGGATATGTAGGGTAGGAGAAGCGGAGTTTTTTTTTCAGTCTTGCCTGCCAGTTGTTATTGCAGGAATTAACTGTTGTTTTTTGCTTGTGATATCGACTTTTTCACAGCTGTTCTTGACAAAGGACTTTGGCAACACCTGGTTAAACTTGACTGAAAGGTCACAGGTGCGTCCTTACTGTAGCTCAAGGAAAAAGGAGTGAAAAGGAGGTCGTATTGTGATCTCAGCAAGAAGTGTCAACATAGAGAATACACTTAACTGTAATTATCTGATGCAGCTTGCCTAGCGGTTGATTAGCTATTTGTTTCTCAAGCATATGCTCATAAGGTTTTCAATTAATCATATTGGTCTATTATTTCAATTAGTCCTTTGGATACACCCGTGTGTTTCTTTGTTGCCTTCAATTTAGACCAGTATGGTGGTTTATGTGTTTTTAACGAAGGGTCTAGGTGTCATCTTGATTGCAGTACTTCTGTGTGGAATCCTGAGGTAATTAATGCTTTTTGCAGGGACACATACTCAGTTTTGCAGACTTCGATTGGGGATGGAGCAAGGTACATTCTGATTTACAACAACTGCGTGACCCAATGTGATCCTTTTTAGAAGGATCTTGCGTGTGTGTGCGTGTTGTTTTCTTCTGCTGGTTGCTCTGTTTCTTAACTTCTTACTGGAGTATGGTCAATTTGGAGAGGGGGAGCCCTCAGTACCTAGCAGTAGACTGTGAACAACAAAACATTTGTTTCTGAACAGCACGTTGTTAGATTCATAGAAAACATTGGGGTTTATCAACTGCTCGTAAATCATGTAATGGACTACCTTAGTGGACAAACAGGGAAGACTCACCTGGCTGCTAGATCAGACCCTTTACCTGCAGGTCAAATCTCTGCTGATATATGGACCAGCCAGAGGTCTTAGCTATGGGGCCTGTGGTATGCTTGCAGAACCCCGAGGCCCCGCAGAACAAAGTGTATAAGAAGGTGAGTTCTGGTTGATGACAAGGATGAGGTTTTACAGTTATGCTAAGCAGATTTAGTGAGCCCCAAAAGCTTGACCGACTATTTTGCTGGTGCCAGTGTTTGAGTAAATATTTTTTGCATATGTTCACTGCCCGAGCATGGATCTTCACACTTGTCATCATTTGGTTGATTTGGGCATGTCATGGAGGATGTATCTGCACAGGCAAACGATATCTTTTACCTGCCTACACTATTTATTCAGACCTTTGCAAGTTGTTCTCTGCATGTCTTCATTGCATTCTGTACTAATAGGATTTAGGTCTCTATATCCACCATGGATGTCTTAACAAACACAGGTGAAGGTCACAAATTGGTTGTTGTTCTGGCCTGCAACTGTTTCTCTTGCAAGGGTCACGCGATCTATTTTTATAATGTCATTAGTTCTGAAATTGTATCTTGCTTTTTTCCTATCATTATGCTGGTCTTGCGCATATCCTGCAGTCATTGCTGACATTGCTGAACAAGGAGCGGAATCCCTTCTGAGCTTTTATGGTTTTGTACATTCCATGCTGTCGAAGAACAGTGGTCTTGGAACTGTGATTGATTCTTTCCATTATTTGGCTCCTTAAAGCATATGTCTGTCACCTGTTGTTTCGAACTGACTGTAGCTCTGATATTTACAGCACCAATATAGTGGGGCTGTTGTGGGTTCCTTAGGACACTATTTTGGCGGCAGTGTTTGAAAACCGCGCTGATGTACGAAATCACTTGGCGCAACATGGGACCAATGTAGTTGCCGGATGGGATAAATATGTCGATTTTGTTCGAAGCCATGACTTATTCAAGACAGCACATACAAAAGTTGTTCCTTGCGGTAACCAGTTTGAGATTATGGCCGGGAATCTTTTCTTGGTATGTGTTTGCTTTGTTCAAACTCCACCAGGTCTGCACGGTATAGCAATCATATGTCATTTATGCTGTTGATTTATTTGATTGAAGTATTTGATTGCAATACCACAGGGTTTTAGTAAACTCGAGCCCAGCATGTTTGTTGGTTTCTGGCCGTTTAGTATTTTTCTTAACAGGCACTTGTGCTTTTGATTGGCCCTTGGGTTTACTAATTTCATGGCATTTGCAGCCACCCTTCCCTGAGGATAGGTTTTCGGTTAGCTGGAATTGGGGTTGAAGTTTGTTGGAACTTACTCGTGTATGCACGGCATGGTGAATGTTTAATCGGATGTTAATATGGTCACAGCCTTCACAAGTGGTATGCAAGGGCATATCACAACACTGATAGCTCTAGTCTGAAAAGTATGATCTGTATAGCGTTGGACAAGGGCTCTCCAATTTGATGTTTGAATTTTCTGTTAAGATGATCAAGTTCCTATTCAATTTTGAATGTGTTTTTGCAGTATGTCATTTCTGTCGAGTTTTACAAGGACTGCTCTGTTGTTGTTGGTTGTTATACTCAGGCTGTGGCTGAACACTGTGGAGAGCGTGGACATATCAATTCTCCAGTTTCAGGAGTCAAGCTGAAGATTAGTTCTGATCAGGGGGCTTCTTTCAGAGACGCATGCTTCCCTGTCCCTTTTTCAGAGCGAGGCTATAGTGTTGTGGATGCCACTCCAACAGCTGCCTATGTTAATGTGGACTATGCTGCTGTGGGTCAGAGAAGCGCTCCCTATGGAGACGTCTTTGTTTCGGATACGAATTTGACACTTTTTACCGTCAGTTTGCTTCGAAATGCACGATCTTTGGGAGGAGCTGTCGATTTTGCGGCTGTGCAGGTACTTGAACTCCTGCTCCTGACTGTGTGTTGGGTTTAAATAATGATGCTAGGACATTGTTATTGCTGAAATAAATGTATTACTTGTTACGGTATTTCATTTCTAGGTTGATCCTTTTTTGATATTCCTTTGATTGTTTTTAAAACTGATGGTAATTGGAGAGCTTCCGTTGCAGGCATTGCCAGGTGTCTACATTGCGAATCAGATAGAGCTGGATGACGATGATGCAGTCACAGCTCGACATGCCGTAAGTGACTGAACTTTTTGCTGCAAAGTTGACCTGCCTTTCATGTGTGACATGAGAAGATGTTTGACTGACCTCAGAAATATTTTTCAGCTATTGAAGGATTCCGAACCAATTTTGCATTGTGCAAAAGACTAAGATTTTGAGAAGAAGCGGTTTGTAAGTCAATATTTGGCACACTGCAAGATACATCTGAATGTATGACAAATCTAATCTTTTTAATTATACAGATAATTTCTTGTTCCCAAAAATTGAGTAGTATCAGAGACTTTGCTTTCTGGGAGATATACATAGACTTCTCAAACAATATGTTCGATCAATACCATTGGCAGGTCTAGAAGCTGTTGACATATTCTCTAAATGTAAGTCGAATTTTTAGTAGCTAGCTTCTAAGCTTTTAGGATGCACCTTTTTGCAGTTTCCAGGGAGTGAATAAGAAGCCTGTGAACCTCCAAATCTGGGCAGTTATGCCAACTGCTGAACTTTGTTTTATTTGCCCATTTTGTTTGATAAGGGCGATATAATGACCCTGTGCATGATTCCAACAGCAATTGGCAATGCCCATATGTATCGTGTTCTGCCTTCTACCATTGGCTGCTTATTATAGATTAGCCCGCCTAATCCACTATGGCCAAGCAAAAATTATCTCAAAGTGATTTCATCTAGAGGGAGAAGGAGGTTTTCAGGGTACTGCAGAATCAGGAGGGAGCGATATGCTTGTCCGAACGACAACCAAGATCAGTCTCAATGGAGGGTCAACGTAAGTTCAAGCTTGTCTTTGATTCTGTCTCAGCTACTGCACCAAGGATGTCAATGGCCCTATTTTAAGATTTGTATCTGCACTCCAGAAATTTTGACGCTTTTGCGTACGTGTTTCATCTTCTGATATCAGAATGGGTACTTCTTGGTTGCTCTTGGTTGGATGGAGGAGGCCTGTATTGTGTCTTTTGATGTGGTCAGGTTCTCATGCCTCTAAACTGTATCATAAGACACATGAAGCCGCTATCTAAGCGAGCTTTACATGTGATACATCTGCGCCTTTTTGAAGGGGCTACTTTGCCAGTTCCGTTAGCTATTCCACTGAAAAACTAGCTTCATTAAATAATTGTTTTGGCTAGAGCCATCCATGTGTGAGTGTGATTAGTTTCTTTTCTTCCTCAAGTAGCGTGTTCTGATTCGGAAATTATCAACGCAGCCAATCCAATTGCTTGTTATTTAGGCGTTACGAACTCACCATCTATCTTTCCGTTTTTGAAAGAGGTTTTTCTGCTGTTTCTGATCTTGTGTTTTGTTTCTTCTAAGCTTTCAAGACATGCCTTGTTGCTGATGTTTTTGCACATAAGCACAGGCTGGAATGTAGCGAGCAATTAAGCTGTTGTAGAAACTTGTCAGCATTGTTGTTTATATAAATGCCTCGGATTTGAGATGAAGGGACGCCACTGAATCTTTTGTTTCTTCAGGTCATTGAGGCCCTTTATGCCTTCACCTGACTTGACCTAACGTGGAGGCTTAATGGTTTTCCATGGGGATATTGCAGATGGGAAACCTTACGGCCTCCAAGAAATGATTCCAATGGAGAACCCATCAACTGTGATAGAAAACAGAGCTGTTCTCTTCATCTCCACGGGACCACCAGCTGGGTGAATGGCAATGGCTTTGCTTTTGTGTATTCGCATAAGACGACTCCAGGTCTTGTTATATCTACAGGCAACGTGGGGCAATATTTATTTCAAGATAGCACAGTCAATACCTACTTATCTCGCGATGGTGGACAGAGCTGGGAAGAGATGAGAAAAGGAGCCCATATTTATGAGTTTGGAGATTCAGGAGGCGTCATTCTGATGGCTCGACATGGAACACAAGGGTCGACTACAGAAATGCTTTACTCTCTTGATGAAGGCTTGAGTTGGGAAACGTTGAAGTTTGCGAAGGAAGAGGACGCTGTTGATATCTTGAATATCCGCGTGGAGCCTGACAATATGGGGAAAAAATTTATCGTACAGGTTTGGAGAAATCTTGCTTGTTTACTAGAATTTGCCATGCCATTTTCCTGGCTACACGTCGTATGTGAAAATTGGAAATCTGAGAGTAGCACTTGCAAAAAAAGAGTGGTACAGGGCGTGATGTTTCAATGGGTATTGTAATTTTAACAACCTCTGCATTTGACTATGCGAGCACATTGTTGTAATGCTTATCGAATTAGTTGATACATCTAAGAATAGTAGCAAAGATGCTGTCCATTATATTATAACAGTGGATGCATTTTTAACATTCGGATCCATACGGTGAAGCTGGATAACTGTTCTGCAGAGTGATTTCATGTTAAGTGTAGGTAAATGGAATACCATGGTTGATAAATAGGGATTGGTTGGTATTATCTCCAGGGATTGAAGGTGGTCTCTGAAGAAGGCGCTGTACGTCAGGGAGTTCTGCTGGCTATCAACTTTGGAGAAGGGTTTTCCCAGTACAAACTTTGTGGGCCCAATGATTACGAAATGTGGACTCCATCACTTTCACGTTGCTTGCTTGGAGTAGGCATTGCTTACCAGCGGCAGGTAAGCCAAGGGAGAAAAGAGAAGGGGGCCAAATTGCCTTGCACATCAGAATACTTCACCTTTTCATTTTGGCCTAAGAGTTCAAAATTTGCTGAGGTGTATGTTCTCGCCTCTCGTTTGTCTCCTTCAGTTTTTTTTTCTCAGTCTTTTCCATTGTATGAATTGCCATGGGCTTGAAAGGGAATGTAAGTACAAAAGCCTCATTTGAGAAATGAGTGGCGTACCATGTTCAACTACCGGGTAAAAACATAGCTGCTTTGTCCGACTCATTGATAACATCGTTGATTGTTATCCAGATGTTAGTCTAAATGCCGTAATACTTACCGATCTTCTCAATTTTTTTTCCACCCCACCTTGCAATCAGTCAGTACAGTCTCCACCAGAAAAATGCAGTGACCTTTGCTTATGAATGGTTTTACCTTTTCTAGACAGTCATGCCATTGAGTTTTGGTATCATCGATCAATCATTCCATGGCCTTTGTGGTTTAAACCAGCCAATGGTTTTTTTTTGTGGCATGCTGTTTGACTTTAAACCTTCAACAAAAGGCTATCCTTTGAGAGTTGAGATGTAGTCATTATTGCATAAAGGCAGACTGAGAGGCTGCACACGATAGTGTAGGCATGTGGGCCATGCAAGGATGCAATTTTTGTCCCTGTTTGAACAAGTGCAGTTGCCTTACCTTTCCCCTTGACGTTTCGAAGGTTTGTGAGTTGATACATTTTTGGGGGATGGATTCCAATGTGGCCCGTAGAACAATTGCAATGGCAGGCTTAGATAAAACAACAAAGCTCTCGGTTATTTGACAGTCATTGCAATAGCTGCATCATGATTTCATAAGACCGCATTTCCAAGGTTTTGGTTGGTTTCATCCATTTGACTCCGGTGGTCCGCTGGTGGTTTGTTCGTCTGCAGTATCGCACGTCCACATGCTGGAATGGAGACAAGTATGAAGTCCCTAAAAAAATGCTTCCGTGCACATGTTCAGATGCGGACTACCAATGTGACTTTGGAATGGAGGATGTCCACGGTACCTGTGTGCCTATTCTGGGATTTAAACCTGACAACTGTCCAGTTCTGGCTACCAAAAGCTATGTATTCAGTCCCAATAACAAGCGTCTAGTTGCAGGAGATATGTGTGCAAACTCATCCATACCCCTAGGCCGGTATGTGGTTACCCCCAAGCCCAGGCATTCAGGCTGGGCCATAATGTTGACTATAACTTGTCTTTTTGTAGTGGCGGGAGTTGGAGCTTTCGGATACTTGGCTTACTATGGCAAGATTCCCGATGAGTGGTTTTATCGAATTCCATTTTTAGAAAGATTGCGATACCGAAAGGTTCGGAGCAACTTCCAGTCCCTTGCAGATGACTTTGGACTCAGTGGCGGGGATGATGACTATGAGGCCTGCGAACTGGACCGAGGACCATGGTGAGAAGGCCTTTTAAATGAGTATTAAACTTTATGACTCTACAAACTTGCTGTTATGAATTGGTGTGAAGTCATTTGTTGAATGCTCATTTGGCTGTTTGATTGAGTTTTAAAAGCCGAGGTCAAAGCTGAGGAGAAAGCTTAGCGAATTAACAGATCAGTTTTACATAGATGATCACTTTCAATTTATCTTCACATTGCCTCGATTTTCAAAATTCTCCCCCATAACTTTTTGTTTCACGTTTCTCCAACATCCTATTTCTTTCAGGGTCTTATCATTTTTTTTTGACACTAGATATCTCCTAAACCTGTATAGAGGACAAGACTATAAGACATTGGTGTTTATTTTGTCTTTCACATGTTTAACTTAAAACTGGGTGAAAGTGTCATGCCAAAGTGCAAATTATTGTGAAATCTATATTATTACCACAATGTAATGTAAAATGTCCAATATTGTTGATTTTAGAAACGACATATGAAATGTGCTTCCAAGTGAGCTACAAAATATTCATTTTTAACATCTTTGATAATATATTGGTGAAGCTCTGAGTTATGACATCAGCTCTCATTTGCTATTTGGTAAAATTTCCATTCTCAGTCGTTGATAAAGGCAAATGATGTTTACCTTGTGATCTTGTTTCTGTGCTGCCAAAGTATGCTTTCTTGCAGTGTTGTCGGTACTCTCACTAAATTTAGGAATTGAACTATGCGTAGTTAACCCTCTAAATCAGTATCTGAGTTTGTTATGGAGTTAATGTTTAACAAAATATCTTCTTAATAATGGTTTATTAAGGACTGATCATGAATTGCCTAGACTTGTACAACAGTGCTGGCGATTATATTTCTTTGACGGCAAATTTGCAATAAACTCATCATTCACTCCCCCCATGACCTTCTTTTCAAGTTTAACTTCAATATTGTCTTCTCTCTTTGTCTTTCTTGCTGCAGAGAAAATTAAGTGTGGGTTTTGCAGCGAGAGAGGTGCCCTTCTCATGGGATGCTACAGGACGTCTTCTTTTCTATGGGTTGTCATTCATGACCTCCTAAACCGACCATTGCAGTTACTGTGGACCGCATGCGAGATTATTTGTTGTTTTTAGTGGTGAGAGATCAAGCGCAGATATCCAACATCGATGCTAAGCCACAAAATTGCTCGTTAGATTCTTGCACCGGGCATTAACAGATTGGCTTGCGTTGTGATGTGTGGCTGGCACGCTGACTTGACCGTGAAGTCAACGTAATATGACGTGATGTGACATGCGTCCATGGCCATGAACTGATGTCCAGCCTGTAAGTCCTTCGCACGGTTACTACTGGAGTAACTGCTGCTTCTGCACTCTCGCAATCCCTGGGTACACAGTGCATTGCAAAGGGTAACTAGAGTCATCCGATTTATGCCCTCCCTCTCTCCCTTAGCTGCTCCTGTTGTAAAGGAACAGAAGGGAAATTTGTTGCAAAGCAGGTTGATGTAGGCTGTATTTATGAGTATGGATAGGAGGAATGTCTTTTGCAGTTCGGCTTCATATCCTGATGGGAGATGTCGTTGGGCATCGATTTCTTGACCAAGTCTATTCTTTAATTCGTCCTGTTACTTGGTGAAATAGTTGTGGTGCAAGGTTCTTTTATGTCGTGCATACAGGTTACAATGCAGTTCATGGTCTTGCACTGTATCCAAACATTTTATTTTAACTACGTATGTTCACCATTTAGTCTTTGTTATTTAAGTTGCCATGACTTTGGAAATAAAGAAAAATTAAATCTGGTCTGTCTCTATTCGTTTCGAAATATTTGTTTAACAACTTCTCAAAGAGTAACATTTTAAATGATGTTAGAGGCTGATTTGAGTTCCTTGTTGGGTCAAAATGAGCTGCGATTGAGTTTCTTGAAGTGAGAATGATTTAGTATCTAATCTCTTTTTAAGCCTAATGCCGAGGATTTACATTGCACTGTATGTTGAAAGCACGAAATAGAATGTGCGACTCAGGGGTGTCCACAGATGTAGTACTATTATTGTTGACAGTATATAGAGGTACTTGGAGACTATCGTTTAAAGGATTAAGCTCATGAATAGGTTTCAGTATCTTCGTAGTTGATTAAGTTATTATTGTATTTTAAACAGGACTGCCGAAAGGATATGTGTGAGTTTGCCTTCTTGTTGTCAACCTGTTGCAAAACCATGTTAAACTTAAAAGTTGGTTCTGTTAAATATATCCTGTTGTCATGCGTAGATATGAAATGTTTGATGGTTATAACAATATTCTACTACCTCTTTATGCTACAGTGGCTATTGCTCTTGGAGTTAATCATTCTTAGTGATTGCTTTTCACCCCAAAATCATAATCTGCGGATCTAAACTCTGTCGTCTTCCTCTTCCTCACTACGTGACATCATCTACTACTCGTCGCTATGTACCTGCGGACCGGGCCTGCAGCCGCCATGACCACTGGTGAAACCAGAGGTGCGACCCCCTATGTCATTACTAGCCTCTTTCCCCCCGTCCCATGAATCGCCAGACTGCCAATCCCCCCATGTAGCCAGTTCCAAAGTTCATAAGCACGCGCACGCACATGCGCACGCACGCACGCACGCATTCTAACCCTCCTCCCCCCTCCCTCCTTCCCCTCCCCCTCCCCACTCCCCCTCCTCCCCCCTCCTCCCTCCTCCCTCCTCCCTCCTTCCCCTCCCCCTCCCCCCTCCCCCTCCTCCCCCTCCTCCCCCCCTCCTCCCCCCTCCTCCCCCCTCCCTCCTCCCTCCTCCCTCCTCCCTCCCCCCTCCCTCCTCCCTTCCCCCTCCCCCTCCCCCCTCCCTCTCCTCCCCCCTCCCTCCTCCCCCCTCCCCCCTCCCCCCCCTCCTCCCTCCTCCCTCCTCCCTCCCCCCTCCCCCCTCCCCCTCCCCCTCCCCCTCCCCCCTCCCCCTCCTCCCCCCTCCTCCCTCCTCCCCCCTCCTCCCTCCTCCCTCCTCCCTCCTCCCTCCTCCCTCCTCCCTCCCCCCTCCCCCCTCCCCCTCCCCCTCCCCCTCCCCCCTCCCCCTCCTCCCCCCTCCTCCCTCCTCCCCCCTCCTCCCTCCTCCCTCCTCCCTCCTCCCTCCTCCCTCCTCCCTCCTCCCTCCTCCCTACTCCCTCCCCCCTCCCCCCTCCCGCCTCCCCCCTCCCGCCTCCCCCCTCCGGAGGGGGAGGGTTATCCAGTTTCCATTCCAACTCTCTTCTTTTGTTTCCATTTGTTTGTCATCGTGCTTCCTTTAGAAAGTCTTACCATCGTTTTGTTAAACATTTACTCATGGTTGTAGAGAGTACTAAAAGTTGAAAAGGTATTAAAGTTACAATGACATTATACGAGGGCATGACCAACAATCCATATTGACTGTCTCAACATCAGCTCGTGCAATGAGCACCCAAATAGACAAAAGATACCAAGTGCTGCAAAAATATACCATCTGGCGGACAATTGGGCACAACTCCTTCTCCAGTATATCTTGACAAATTGGATTTTTTCAGATCTATGCCATTGCTTTACCTTCAATAATGTTTGCTACGAAAACTCATAGCTAAATGTTCCGTATTAAATAAAACTTTGAACAATATGAATTTCTGTTGAATATTTTAACTACGGTCATGACAATGCTTCACTTCATCGTTCGGGAACATGGGTTGCGTCATGTACCATAGCCATCTTCTTTACCTATAGGCTATTCATGAATCACATGCGAGTACCTTCACAATTGCTCAAGTGATCAAAAATCACTGTCAGAGTAAATATTTGTTTTTCTGCATGGGTTATCGCGTGTTTCACATGCGCGCAAACTTCAAACTGAAAGCAAGTGTTCTAAATCAGAGGTCAACACATGCCTATCAAAATTTCACACCTTGACTTATTAATTCCCAACTTTCATGTGTTCCTATTTAGCAACAAAGTGTTCACCAAGTTAGATTCGATCACCTATGTGCATATTGGTAGTTATGCACCTCAAGCTCACTAATCACACAGATGAGACACAGTCAGATACTAAGAAATAAAATTTTGCAACACTTAAAAAATTGAGAAGCAAACACAAACATTATATGCGAGAATCGACAGGATCCTTGAGCAAGTTATTTTCTATGCCAATACCAGTTGTACAAACAACGTCTTTTACATCAGGGGCAGCTCAGAAACTTAAAAATAGACAAATGCTTGTCAAAACGTAGCACATCACTCAGGAGAAAATGCACTGAACATCGAAATTTGTTATCACCCAGAAAACAGGAACAGGGTGTAAGAAGCAGCATGGTCGCTAGTTTATGTAAAAACCAGCTCGGAAAGCATGGGGACCCACCCTCAAAGGGAAAAATGGCAGTTACACAAATCCCACCAGGACCTGGTTATTCTCAACTCTAAAGCGAAGAAGATAATCTTACAGCTCCTATCTACACTAATTATTGTACTGGAGATACACTCGGTAGGAATCCTCACCTAATGGACAACATAGTGGCTAGAAGATTAACAATGGGGCTTTCCGGCACAAATCCCGAGATTTTTTTTTGTAGACTACAAACCTGTGGTACGTCACAATTAACGACAGACCTTGGCACCAACAACTCCATTACCACAGAAAAGAGAAGAAAAAAAACATATGTCAAGAACAACTAAATCCTAGGCAAACTTACGAGCTTTCTAATGGGATAAACATGTGGCCTGTCTTCCGGCTGAGATTAAATCAAAAATGGGTTACGAGTGTTGAACCTTGAAAAATTTGCAAATAAACCATTTACCTCTCAGCTGGAGCAGGTTTCCACAAAATAAACAAGCTGAGCCTCCTGAGCACCTCGAGAAGGTTTATTAGGTTAGGTTTATACCTTTAGGTTTCAGAAGCCTGGAAAAGAAAGCACAGATGTACTGACAGTCACTACCCTAAAAGAAACCCTTTGCAGAACTTAGTCCAAAACATAGACGAATGTGGGCACAAGGGACATGAAAACCTAGCAAAGGAGCTAGGGGTGAAGGAAAAAAAAGAGAAGACAGTATATGGAAGCGAGAGTAGGAGAGAGCAGCAAATAATAAAAACAAGAGGTACAACAAGAGGAAAAACTCCACCTCGTTATAGAGTTTTAATGAAAATCTGAGCCATTCCAGGACTTACCTTAGAATTTTTTCCAGCGAGTGCATCCACACTAAAGCAGATCTGATCAGAGTGGTTTCTAGCTTTAGTTGGATCGATGTCCTGCCACAGCTCGGCGAAGCTTTGGAAGCCACGCCAACCAAGCATTTTCTTCAAAATTTATACACAGTTTAGTGGTTTCCTTGACTCTCGAAAGGTCGCCAGGAAGATGAGAACCAGGATCAGTCAACTTCTCCTCCTCCTTCCGAACAAGCGTAACAGTATGGCTTGCCGAATCTTCACTCATTTCAACATCTTGAAGTGGAAATCGAGCTACGTGGATCACACCACCATTTTCTAGCACGTGTACAGCCACATGACTTAAGAGAAGAACTGGACGGTGCAAACGGAAAAGTTGGTTTTGATCAATCTTGGTGAGAACAGCTGTGACCACCTCCAAATGGCTCAAATACCTGCATTCCAATAGACGACCACAAATTCAGGAGGAAGCAAGACACAGAAGAGTTTACTTCCAGAAAAAAGGTGATAACTATCGTTTAATTGATGATGGTAGCTAACATATAGGGAGTCCAAGTCGAAGACAAGCCAAAGGTCCTTCTTTGAACACATTCTACCTTTCTGAAGTCCCAGCAAGTATATGACGTTTAAATCGCCACAAGGAACTCCGAGATGTATGACGGCGAAACAACGGTGCCAGTCGGCGTCGTTTTTGTCTGCGTGACTGTTGCTCACTTGTCTCTCCAGCCAATAGAAGGCTCCCACAAGATAAAGACCGCGGAATAGGTTCGGAAGCTGACCCCAAAAGTCCCTGAGAGGTGTACGCAACAAGTTGGAGAGCTCCACTGACACGGATGGCAATTGCCCCAACCAAGCCCTGCATCTCATTCTTTATGTCATGTCAGAATTGAGCCTTACATGATCATGTGAGCAAATACAGAAGCCTCTCGCACACATTCTAACAACTGGACAGATGAAGATACTTCTGACTTGACCTGGATGACAGTCTATCTCAACCTTCAGGATTATCCAGTTGACCAATCAGTGTCCATTCATACTTGAAGCCATGACAACAAATGCTTTAAAAACGTTGCATAAGAGATGGCAGAACGCTAAGGGAAAAGAGTGATCGCTCATTTTAAAATCTACCCCAATCATGAATTGCTGATGAAACAACCTGGCCGACATGGGTGCCGCTAAGTCAATTCATTACATCCGCGTCCAAAGACGCTCCGAATGAAGGCAAAGATAACAGAAAAAACTAACCTTACTGGCTCCCAGAAGCGACCTCCTCCCTCGTTGGACAACGCCTTTAGCAGGAGTGATGGCAAGCTCTCTTCTTTTCACAGTTTCCTGACTTAATCCTGGAGCTCTAGGAGAAGGGCGCCTGCGAGTCCCGACTGCACAGGTTCGTTCTAACATTCGCGCCAAACTAGAGCTGAAGCCAGCAATAGAGCTCAGGGTCCAATAAGACATGTGTCGGACTAAAGAGACACCTCCCATTCCTAAACCAAGAAGGAAACCATGGGGACCGACCTGAAAACCCTCTAGGGGCAAAGTAATCAAGTCCCGTAAACCTGCCTGTACTCTCTTCACCAGTCCAGAAGGGTTAAAAATGATATCTAAAGAGCCTACAACGTGGAGGTTATTAAGTATACCCTCTGTAACATAGTGAGCCAATAAGCCACGAAAGAGAACCATAGATGGAAAAAGAGCATCCTTGAGCTTGAGTGAGGGCAGCGAAACAGTTGAGCGGTTAACATCAAGGACCCAAGGCCTCGAGACATGCACAGTTACAATCAGGTTAATGGCTCCTGCTTCGAGCTTTTCTATGAACAACCTCGGCTGCGCCAATGCAAGATCTGCCTGGCGGTTGGGCGCAGTTCCCGCCGGCTTGACAGAATCTGAGAGGTGAATTCTGTGAAGCAGTTGTCTCCTCTTACCCTCTGTGGCGCCAGGAGACATTCGTCTGAATACATCTTGAACCCTCTGTATAGCCGATAGAAGGCAATCGTCAACATTCAGAAGCAGTGGGCAAAGCTCCACTGACACATATTTGATCCACACTAAAGAGTCAGCTAGATCGGTTTCTTGCATACAACCGCCTAGTGAGATACGAAATGCTGAGCTGCCCAGTAAGCTTTTTCCCGTCTCTGCCCTCGAAGACTTTCCAACAGAAGGATCCAGCTGAGCAGAGAAATCACTGGTAAGAATAACAGGGAACTCAGCATTTTCTAAAAGGCTGTCAACTTGAATAAGCTCTGCCGAGATGGTACTTCCAAATGAAATCACTGAAGGGAGAGGAAGGGGTGGCACATCAACCTTGCGAAATACATGAAAACAAAGGCCTTCGATGGAAATCACTGCAACTTCTGTTGTCAAATCTTCATTTATGTCATCCTCCTTCCACTGTGATTCCTGGGCCCTCGCATTATGCCGCTCGACATCCCAAATTGATAGACGAAGTTTTGAAACTGCGAAATTCATTGTCATCTTCCAGCCATCAGCAGGTGTGGAAGAAATCTCAAGGCCATCTGATCTTGTCTGCAGTACAGGCTCAACCTGCAAAAAAAAAGTTGGTCCCTGCTGGAAAATTTTTACATTGAGTGATAACATTTTCCCGTTTTCTTCCACTGGTTCGCAATGAATAACCCTGTGATCTGCTGCAACAAGCTTTATCGGGTCAGACCAGTCATGTCCACCAGGCCGAAACAAAAAGTAGACAGTATCTTCTTCTCGTTTCATATGCTGGAGAAGGGCATCATCCATAATCTCCTCATACCCTCCTCCCAAACCAGTGGAAGCATCTCGCCGAAACCATTCTGAACCCACAGAGGCGTTTGGAGCTGTTCCGCTAATATCCTCCTCAGACGGGTCCTTTCCCGAGCACCAATTATAGTCCAATCTCCCATGGGGACCAACAATTCCCACTAACCCCTCCCCGATTGCGCTGCATACTTCCAAAGGGAATTCTGTGTTATTGATGACAATCGAGGGAGGTTGCTTATCATGGAAAAGCAGCAAATGGACCTGTTGGTTAGAGATAAGGACACTGCAGGTCAACAAAAAATCATGAGTAACCCCAGGACCATCTGGAATCAGGATCCGTTGGCTCAGACAGAATTTAGACAAATCCAGTGGGCTTGACCATCCAGAATCAACAACTGGGCCAACATTATCCCCTTGACAACGGGTTCTTGCAAAACGAACCAAATACTTGAAAGAAAAATCTGTAGTGTTCCCCACAGAAGACCGCTGACGAGGTTGAGGAAGAGAATTGCGACCCTGCGCTCTTGGGAATGCTATTAATGGTGCAAGCCGTGCCCCATCTTCACAGGGCATAAGGGCCACTTGACCTGGCTTAGGAGAGGAAGTTGTCGGTCCAGATGGTGTATCACCCACTGAGAGACAAAGATCCCACCCTGTCAAATTGGATACAATCATTTGGGGGTACACGGACAGGTGGCAACAGTGGTAGGCAGGCCCATGTCCATTGTCTTCTGCATCGCCAAGTCTGAACAGGAACAGGTGTGCAAAAGAACACACAGAGGAAACCGAAAAATAATGCACTTATGTTAGAAATTTCAGCTGGTCTTGTTTAAGATCTAGCTAATGCATTGGTAAAGGCATCATCAGAAGGATGAAAAAAAGGGAAGGAAAAATGCAGACCTTCTAAAAAAATGTGACATCAATGGCTTCCTTGAGAGGAGTTCAAGACACACTTTTAAAGAAAAAACTAAACTAAAACAGTAAAAAATTGGCTGCGAACTTTGCCTAACACGGGACAGTACTGAAGAACGAAGCAAGAGTGACCGCTTCCTCACTCACAGATAGGAAGTGGAATATTCACATTGTCTTTTAGAAGCAGAAGCTGAACTCTTCAGAACTGGTAGAAAGAATCTACCAAACCATGAGTTTCTTGTATGATGGATTCAGATGATTTGCCAAGGTCCTTGGCCAGAATAGTAATAAACAATTACCTCACAATAGAGATGCGCACAAGGAAACGGCATTCCATAGGTCCATCCTCAGACACCGCCAAAATAGCAACCTCAGTGATCCCTTCCACATCAGCCGTTAAAGGCGCTGACCATGCCCAGCCACCCCCATTGAGCTTCCTGCCCATTGTTCCTGGCGGTGGCCCTGGCACTTGAGCTGCGGTATTTTGCAAACTGTTGCTTCCAACTGCCGCTTCAAGCCCAAATCGCACCCCAATTCGTGCCCTGCGTGTCGGATTTCTCCGCCCATCAGTCCCGTGCCAAGCAAACGGAACTTTTTCCCCCGGCAATGCAGCAGCAGACATCGAAGCATCTCCTCGCAAAACATCAGCAGCCACCGCAACTTCTACAGGAAGAAAGTTGTGTAGGACAGCAATAGGCAGTAAAGATAAAAGCACCGACGGAACGCCGTCATCGTATACACGTGAAACTAAGGCACAGGAAAGAACCTGCAAGCAATTTGCAAAAATCAGGAAAAGAAGAAGAAACCAAAAGGCATGCCAAGATCGGAATGCCTTAGCTTCCTAGACAATGAGTTACAGCTTCCTGTAACTTCTCTCGGCAAGAATAGTATTTGTACAGTTTACACCCCCCATACTTTTTGATGTTTTTCACAAAGGTAAAAGCCAATGTGAAGACTCACGCGTGAATTGTGCTGGTTTATTGAAACTAGTTGCAAAGTACGGTGATGCCCCACAGCAGGTATTTCCAACTCTCGTCCTAATTCTCCACTTGATTCACCTTCAGTTCGCCAAGCTGTCAGCATAAAAAAGGCTGACCAAATCCCTGTCTTCTCCATCTCCGTTTTCAGGTCCCTAGCATCACTTTCTGCTGCGTGAGTGTTCTTCTTCATTTCTGTCCCGCTTCCTACGGAATGACCACCTGAGTAGCTAGCAGGGGACAGGTTTAGCCCTGAGTGTGACCTGCAAGCTATGCGGTCTACACCAGATGAAACCACATCTAAAGCTCGCTCCTGTTCTATGTCAATTTCAACAGTAGAAGAAGACCCATCACCACGCTCAAGCTTGACGTCCAGAGGTAAAGAAAGCCCATTGTAGAAGAAGAAGAGAGGCCAAACAGTTAAATTTATCTGCCCACCATTTTCCTCTTTTGGACCAAGTACCTGAAGCCAGAGGCAGGGTCTCTTTGACTGCATTTCCACCTCACAATTGGGCCACTCGAAACATCCTCCTGTGCTTAACAAACAATTAGCTTCAAAAGCTTCATCGATACTGCTTGGGTCCTTGATGTTTGCCCATGTAGACCAGCTGTCCCTCCCATCAACGAGGACCCTTACTTGCCTATTACCTTCAACTCCTGGTTCAGACACTTCACTATCTTCTGTCTTTGAAACAAGAAGCAAATCATGTCCTCTGTTGCCTACAACGTCATCATCAGAAAGTGACGCAGCAAGCAGCATGATGCCATCATTGCCAGCTTCTATTGCAGTTTGAAAAGCCTCCTGATTGTGTAACCCAGCTAATGATTCAGACACGGAGGTAGGAGTTGGTATAAAGCCTCTAAATTGCACGAGGAGCTTAGTTGCAGTCCTATTCAATAAGCGATAAGCAGGCCGAACGACGACATGCCACTTCGCGGAACTTCCCTGGTGAATCTGAATGGCAACTGTGAGCTTTTGCGACGAGTTCACGTGCAAGCCCCGCCGTAAAACGTAATTGTGGTCCACCGAAAATGGATCACACCATAGTTGCTCTGGCCAAGGGGGTTGAATTACACCATCACAAGGAATATCTTCAGCTGCTGCCAAACCAAATGATGGCACACAAATTTGAATCTGCTTTGTTGCACCAGGCAAGAGGGTCGGAGGCGCTCTCCAAGAGTACGAATAGAATCCACAACCTGGAACAACAATCAGCTCCTCGACGCCAGTTTGTCCGAATGCTAAAGGAAAAGGACAAGCGTTTTCTATCTCATAACCCGTCTGCTGCTCATCCCTTGTGGGCCACACTCGTTTTCTGGCCATGGGTGCTTGTGTATCCACTCGATTTAAAGCTGGGGATGATCCATCAACTAGAAGTCGATCCACAAGTCTTCGTGTTTCTTGTAGCCCCGATTCAAGCAGCCGAACAGTCACTTCTTGAGGTATATTTGCACGCACTGCGAGCCCTTCAAATCTAGGTGCAGGTTGCAATGCCACAGGATCAAAGTCAAAGGGCACCTGTTCTTCGGAAGATGCAGCCATAAGTGAACACGACAGGCTGCTCCGGCAGCTCATCCCTGATTCTAGGTGAAATGGCTCCACCAGAGTTTCCTGGAAGTAATGAACGACAAGGGCACGTGATCACCAATCTGTTACTCTTTGCACAAACGTACGGGATGAAGCAGGGAGAGGAGGAACAACAATAACAGCAACGGGAGAGCGAGAGAGCATGAGCTAAGCAAGCCAGGCACAAGACATCAAACACTTGAAGGTCTCAGGTTTGCAGAAAAACTTCATCCAGACAGCCATCACTACCAGAATATGCCAAAGTGCAACACTGCACACATTCAATGCAGCTGGAAGGCTCATTCTTTAGAAAAAACCCCGGCTGTAACATGCCCAAGCAGCAACCTTCAACATTTTGGCTACATAATTTACGTACAGTTGAACTTACATAGGTGTAGCTAGAAGTATCCATAAACTCGATGCAATAGATTCCCTTAGCAGATGTCAACCAGATACTCGGGGTCCACATATGGCACCCAATCAATACATCTTCTCCAACAATAGCCACAGCAGCTTCCAACCCATCTCCAGCATCTACTCCTTCCAAGAAAGATACACGGAGTTCATCAGCAGAAATCTTTGCCTGTATAAATGGCATAAGGCCATCACAAGGACCAGCAGGGGCCTTCCCTGGTTGGCCTTGTGGGTTGACTTGTACAAAACGTAGGACCTCCGCAGCCCTTATCAACAGGTTGCTTTCAGGCATGACTGTTTCTGCCTCTTTGAGTTCAACAAGCCATGATAATCGCCACTCCTCTGCCTCGACAAGAACCTGGGGCTTGATCGATATCGCGGGCTGATTGAGCAACGTCGCTTCAGGATCCACTACATCCATCCAGTTATCGCTCTCATCATCCCAAAAGCAAAGCCTAAAAAAAATTGGATGACTGGATGGAACCAGTCTGCGAAAAAGATTGCCTTGTGCATACACTTCAAAAACTGCTCGTTTGAATGGGTACCTGTAAACAGCACGTGATCCAGCTTCTGAAAATAGTAAAAACCATTGAAAAGGCATATCAAACAGCCACTCAGTACAGTTGCCATACAATACCAAGTGGATATAGGCCAACAATACAGAGGCCCAGTTGCTCCATAAAAACACAACAATATAAAAAGTATGTGTTTATAAAAATCTGTGTGAAGTTTCAAATATAAATAAAGAATTAGTACCTCCAAACAATCCAACCACCTTCTTGGCGTCGTTGAGCTGATGCCTCGTCATGAACTGGAGTGTCGCCCCAGCTAATCCTACCCTGAAGAACGCGTTGCTCGAGAATTCTGGCTTTTGAGAAAGCTCCAGACCGTAAATCATCACCAGGGCAGACTGGTCCTGCACACTGCCGCCTCACTGGCCAAGTATTGCCCCAAGCTTCAGCTGAAGACATCAACACTGACTTCAATGGTTTGACAAGAAATGGTGAGATATGAACAGGCAAATGCCGAGTATCTACTTCAATGATGATTGGACCAGGGCAACCTAACAATCGACCTGCAACATGAAGGTCACTGTGAGGATGAAGACAAGCAGGCACGGCAAATTTAGGCCCCACAAGAGTAGCTTCCCAGCCGACAACTGAGAAGTCAAACGACTGCACTGCCAGACTGTGCATGTCCATAACTCCCGGACATTCGCCATTGTGAACTCCGGTCCACTGACGCGCATCAGCTTCAAGGTTGTCGTGCAAAATGCCGATGGAATGCTCAGCAGTGAGTATTAGAGCAACAGCATCGTCTCCCACTCCACGTTCAAAGGCCTCAAAGGATTGAAGTAAATGGAGGCGCAACAATGGGGTTAAAATCCGTGCATTGACAGTGGCAGGTAGGACATCCAGTCCAGGCACCTTCGGAAGGCCCTTCCGTCTCTCCCAGGCAACAGTGACAATCTGGTCAATTGCCAGTCAAAGACAGTCAGTCTCAAACACATTTTGAAGTTATTATTATTATATTAACAGTATATAGATATATATTTAAAACATGTAAGCATATACATTTGCCAAGGAGCATGCAAATGTGATTTGGGCCTTATTGGCCATCCATCAAAATGAAAAAGCCAAACAAAAAAAAAAATCGCGGGCAGGAAATTGAGCAAACCTCTTCAATTAATTGGGAATCAATGCGCCATTCTATTGGCCCAACTTCAATTTGGGTCTTGACAACCTCTTCTCCTTGAAAAGCCCATGTTGCTTTGATGAGGCATTTCCCTAATTTTCCACCTGATAGGTCATCCCCTTGCAGCATTGGCCGCGCTATATGAAATGTGCTTGACGATTTTGGTTCAGGAAAATCTGAAGAAGAAGAGGGTACTCCAACAATGCCTTTCTCATTACACATTATCGAAGCCTTGTCACTATACAGCTTACTCCCGCTTGTCTCCCTCTCACTTTTTCCCTCCATCTCCAGTTTTTGCCTCCTAGTCAGCACAACAAACTGCTCAATTGAAAGCTCGGCTTCTCCAGATGTAATGTCAGTGGAGAAGGATTTTAGGTTTGACACATTCGGTTCATCAACTCTCCTGAGCATGTTAAAAGAAATTGCCTGAAATTGAGCAGAAAGGTATGAAGAGGCTTTGAGCACTTCTGTGCAAGTTTCCATATTGTAATCAAGATCATCTCGCCACATGCCCAATTCTACCTTTGCCTGTTGCAAGCAAATTATTAACTGCTGGGAATGAGGCTGTGATTCCTGAAGGGGACTGAATCCCCCACATCCAAAAGACATAGGTGAAACAATTTGTGATCTGCTGGAATCCCTTAACATTGCATGCATTACACTGTCCAGAAAGGATAGAGTTTCCCGACTAAAACGCAGCAGAAGGATGTGCTGCGATCGCGTAACACAAAGGGCGATTCCCTCAACTGTAGCTTCCATAACCTGCAAGCCCCCAAAGTGTTTCATAGACAATTACGTCATGTGTACAAAAAAGCGACGCACAAAGATTTTAGACAAATTGCCTGTAAGCAAACATGGCTGCGATGTGTGTCGAAAGACCAAATAGCCCTTCATGGAGATTCCCAAGAAAAATTACGAGAACATAACAACTCTACTGATGATGTTGAATAATCCATAAATTACATCAACAAGGAATCTTACAGATACCGACTCCTTAATTGCGCGCTTAAATTTGAAGACATTAGCATCTGGAACTGACATCCCAAAAGACGCACACAACAAAATTCATAAAACAACAGGTTAGCCTACCTCAGCAGCTGAATTTGTAGTTTGAACCATACAGTGTTTCTTATTTGACACATGTACATTTGTTGAGTGCAATAAGGCACCATCCACGATGTGCAGCTGCTCTTCCTCATCCTGTCGAGAAAACCGCCAATTTGACTGCGAGCTTAACAAACCTCTTCTGAAGTGCCACACACCATTTCAAGTGGCTACAACAGCGCCTTCAAACAGGTTTCATTGCAGTTCAGCATGGCCAAAAGAGCAATCACAGTTGTTTCGTCATAGTTGCTCCTACAATTTCAGCAATGACGAGAACTTGTGGAATTCATGTCACTAATCGTCTCATTTCAATAAAGAGAAATCGATTAGCTTACAAACTTTAACAATTCAAAAGCGCCACAGAAATTTCCATCCCTGAATTTACAATTGCTGCCTCGAGTCTTGTGACTCAAGACATTGCTCCATCGCTTAAGCAACATTCCAACAATAATAGGATCCAAACAAAATTTATCATTTCATAGATCCCTCACATACGTTGCATTTTCTACAATGTTCTGTTTGAATGATGCACGCACTTCAGGCTACACCATTCACAGACAGCTCAAATTGAAGTTAATCTGATAACAGGAGTTGATAAACACCATTAACAAAGTCCAAAACATGAACAGCTTTCTTAAATGGGTTTGTTGAATAGTTTTCCCACACGTCTACCGTAAGGAAACACCATGTCAAACAGAGATGAACACCTGAGAGGAGCAGCTAAAAGAAGGCAAAAAGCATGTAAACTTACAGAAGAGGAGAGCAGGATCCCAAGCACTAACAAAATTGTTCCCAATGTTAAATTAAACTCGGATGCCAAAGGGCCTTCATCTATTAGACCAGTCTCAACTCTATCACCAAAATCCGACGAGTTTAACTTGCGCAGCGTACTTGAAGAAATTTGAAGGCTCTCAAATGTTAACTTACAGGCAACCTTGCCATGTACAGGTGTCACGACTGAGGAATCCACGATTGGCCCTATATTGCTATCTAGGACAAGAGTAATCTCTATTTTCGCTACATAGAGGGAAAGTGGTAGTGCTCTTGCTGTTTGATCAATAGAAGAAGAAGTAGAAGAATTCCTAAAACTGATACATGAAAGGGCAGGCTGAAGACATTCGCAGTACAAGTCGGCGATGTCGAACAAAGAAGAAGTCATCACAAACACCTTAACTAGGCCTATTTCCAAGTTGCAAAGCCTCAAGGGCTCCTCCGGAATAAATACATGTGGTGAACTGTCCTGATATTGCAGTGAGAAGCCACGTTCAATTTTGGCAAAAGCTGAGCAGTCCAGCCTGGTCAACGGAAAGGACAAATGTAGCAGCCGTAAGTTTTCAGTTCCTATAGTCAAAGAAGATTGAAACCTCAAAGACGGATCGGTTTCATCAACATAGAAAGTGATTGCTATCTGCGACTGAACTCCTGGGTAAACGTGCTAAGCTGTCTGCTAATGTGCTAACTGAAACCATGAAGTTTGGCTGCAATTGAAATGAACAATACCTGTCTTCAGAGGTTAAAGCAAGAAGAATTGTCCAGCTATAAGCTTGAGAAGGTGAAAGAACTTGATAAGCAAATGTTACACAACATCAAGCAAGATGCATGTTTGCGATTGACAGAAACATACCTGAACCCCAAAACATCAACTGTACAAAAATCAATGTTGAGAGACGCGGAATTGACCGTCATATCAGGTTTGACTGTTACGCCAGCCGATAAAATTAGAACTTGCAACTGAAGCGAATAACCTGTTCCCACAGGCCATATGTACTGCCATACATGAGCACCGTACCAAAAAAAAGTAGGAAGGAAAGAATCTCAGGAAAAAATATGTTTTCCATAAACATACATAACAATATCAGGGTTGAATCTTTTCTCAACATTGGAGGTCAACACCCAAAAAAACCATATCGAAACGACTATCAAGACTGGAAACTTCCACCTTAAATCAAACACACACCAGAGCTAAAATCATGCAAACAAGAAAACAGAACAGCCTACAAAAGAACCAACGACGTGAACGGAATTCATTGCCGATAAAGAATGAGGCTATGTGCAATGAAAAGGCTGAAATGGGCGCCAAAGATTAAAACATCTGAATGGATAATTACTTGAGAGCGAGTAAATTTACCTACAAATTTACCTGAACGAGTTTCGTAACCAGGAAGCTTTAGGGAGGAATTGGCTTCCTGATGCTGAGACAGGTTACCGTCAATAACAGTCAGCACCGAATTGCAGTCTGCTTCATCCATAACTAGAGACACTTTATCCAATACAAAATCGCCTCTAAGCTGTGTCGCATTTCCACTTATTACGTCCAGATTCATTTCCTTGTCAAGGCAGATTTTTACGGTACATGGCTTCATAATTGGTCGCATGGTTCCCTGCCACTGAAAGTAAGGAAAAAAAACAATCATGAGTGGTGGGATCTTGTAGTAGATAGCTCAACAGTCTTGCGATCGAGAAAGACAAAGAATTGCATTGCAAATTGTCACAATCAGACTCCTGATCACATGGCTTCTTTAACATCTTTCTCAGCTATCAGTATAAGTGTTAACAATCTTAACATGGAAAGAAAGACTCTTCTAAGGTCTTTGATATGATAATAGATACTTTGCAGCAATTGCTACCCAGAACAATACACAGCTCATTTGAGCAAAATAAAAACTGTTCTTGTAAAAATTCCGATATGGTTGAACAGCAGATATCTCAGTGTCTCCAGGCCTAAACTACACAGAGAATTTGTGAGTTTGTGACTGAAGAAATTGTTAAGTTTTTAACCTTTAAAGCCATGAAATCATTGAACAAGTGCCCTGATCATCATGACGAAGGCAAATTGAGGCACAACCGTGCGTCACAGTCCACAACCATTGCAACACCACCACACAGTCACTACCATTACAAAAATTCTGGTGCGGCAGACAACACAATGCGAATGCATGCATTCTCCCTCCATATATGTATTAGTGTGCATGAACAGTGTAAGCTATTGCTTTGCTCCCAGACTGATGCAGTGCACAACTGATAAATAGTTGGACATACTTGACCAATTGGGTTTAACATAAGCTTCGCCTGGTTGACAACTTGAGAAACTCAGCCTACAGCAGACAGCAAATGCACCCAGAGGCAGTCCCAGGAACCTCATCTATATAAACTGCACCTTTACCTTATTGAAATGCCAGTTATCAGATACAGATAGTTGAACCATGAAAGAGCAACGTAAAGCAGGCCCAGTAGGTCTCTTGAGAATAGCCTCCTCCTGAGAAATTGGTTCCAACGATATCTTCAAAGAGTTTGTGTCCATCACCACAGCTGAAACTTGTTTATCTGAATTGGTAGAGAGTGCAGCAACCCTGCAGCTTTCTACCCCTACTTGAAATTTGTGCAAATCAAACAACTCGCTGACTCCCTGAAAAACAATATTTGAGGCCTCGGAAGTTCCAGTATCTCCAGAATGCGTATTATCCTTTGTATCCACTCCAGATCGAACACTCGGTAAGCCAAACAATGCTTGCACTTTACTCAGAAACTGAGGCCTCAGCCCCAGCACCACATTGCCAATAGAGCAAATTAGATTTTTCTTGTCAACCATGTTGTAAACTGGAGCTCCTAAACTCAAAGCATTTTTCACATTTTGCCTTCCCTTTACAACCCCATCTTTGTCCCAGACTTCTTGCAACCTCTTTTCCCGCCACCAGCCAACTTGAATCGCTCCCCCATGTTTTCCAAGTACTTCCTCAAACAACACCTGATGTCCTTCAGAGTTTCTCCCAAATTCATGTGCCGAACCACTATCTGTCGAATCCACTTGTTGATGAGCCATGTAACCAGGAACGGGTTCTAGAGGACCATCCGGCTCGGAGCTTCGCGGATAGATGCTCAAGATTGTGTCACGGACATCTCCTGATCTATCTCTCATTAAAGACAGACGCATGAGTCTAAACGCACCCGATTGAAGACCTTCAGCATTGATATGAGCATCTAACTCCAAATCGGACCATTCCAGAGTAAAGAGCGACTCCGACTCAAGGGATTGAATGCGAGCTGGGCCAGGCTCTTTTGGAAGACTGTCAAACAAAGCTGGAGTGGGAATAAAGATTTCTTGCAATTGTGGCTCCTGTGATTCCAATGTCGTATTCAGAGACAGTACATTTCCACTTGACCTCGCTGACAAGAGTGTAACCGTTTCAATTTCAACAGGTTTTTCCTCCTCAGCCCCACCTGCTTGTGGAAAAAGTCTTTCAAGGAAAAACTTGACAGCACCACCATGGAGCTTCACTTGTATCAACATCTCCATTCCAGCATCAAAACTGAAGCCAGCAACCCCCGCTTCTAGCTCTTCTAATGCAGCTTGCCGCAACTGATCTGCACTAAGGGTATTGTTTGGTGACTCCTCGTCGGCAAAAAACTTCCAGGCCCAACCAAGTGCCCTGCTGCTCACCGCTGAAACACCTCCCCCAACTCTTACAGATTCTGAGGTACGACCTTCACCATCTAAAACGGTCGCATCCTCAGCCATCTTATCTTTCTGTAGCTTAAATCCATTTGCTGGCTGTGAGTCCTTCTCTCCCTTCTTGGTCTCAGTGCTAGAAGAATGAGAAGTGGCAGCGAAGCTGGTAGCAAGCTGTTTGAGATAACGGATCTGAAGATCACTGAGTGATACTTCAACAGGCTGAACACGAATATCAAAAGTGCCACGTTGCTTGTGATTGTCCATGGCAGGTAGAAACGACAGGCGGATAGTGCTGGAGGCAGTTCGCAATAGAGAATCTGTGGATGAAAATCATACGCAAAGCCAATATTCACTCCCAGAGTTAGTGTTTTCATAGGGAGCCAATCTGAATACTGTCTTGTGCTCCTGTTAAGTAATGTTTGTACAAGCTGAACTTGTGCAAAACCAAAGTTATAAAAGGCCAGCTAGACCAGCTTAGATGTCGGTACTATTTGAGCATTAACATGGAGGCCCTTGACAGGTCTGCTCGAAATGCAACTCATAAAATTTTCTGGATTCAATTAAAATCCCAAACATGACCAACTCGAATTCAATTTTGCTTACCATGATAATTATTGACTTTGCCATCTGCTGAAAGTTCATCCAAACAAACGGCAATGTTGGTAATTTCTCCAACCTTACGAACTCCGTCTTCAAAGTCCTACATAAGGATAAGACAAAAAGTAAACAGCATTATCCTGGCTTAGAAAGTCACAAATTCAGCAATGCGAAAACAGTTAATCTTTACAATCTCAGGAGAATTTATCCATAATGTGTTATTAACTTTAGTCATTTGTCACAAACAAAAGCCTTTCATTCCTGGCATTTGTATTATGCGAGCATGCAATCATACTCTAACGGAATGCTAAGTGTTGTCCCATAGATTTTCACCCATATTGACAAACACCAATAGAGGACTATCCAAAACATGAATGTGAAATTGGCTTGGTGCACTTACAAAAAAACCCTTGTTCCACTCATCATCGACTGAGTAAATGACAGCAGAGTCGCAGGATATCGACATAACGGCCCCTGGCATTATGTATTTGCAAACAAGATTGTTCACCCTGACTGTAACATTGGCCACAGTCTGCTTCAACAATGAGGTTATCCATCCTGCTCCGACAATGTCTCTGTCACTCACGCCTGTCGATGAAAACGCACATTAGTTAAACTCTCCTAAGAATAAATATGAATTGAATAAAAATCTGAAGGCAAGCTCTATACATTGATGCAGGTGGCTGTCCCCAGTTTTGCAGGATCCTTGATCAGAACCACACAAAAATTAAAAAATGCCTAAGAGGTAATTCGCAACAAGCAAATACAAATTTCAAACCCGTTCTCCCAACATTTGTCCCTGTGCATGGATCCATTCCAGCAAAGCCTACTTCCTCACCAGCAACGGTAGAAGCTTCATTGCCCCCTGTGTCATTCCTGGCAGTGTCGCTATTTTCTCCACTTGCCCCAGCTCCAGGGGTCCCATCTTTGAAGACACACTCCACTGTATCCAAAATTATCTCTATTGGCTCCGTGGCTAAACGAGTCCATGGTATCTTCACGTGCAGCTCTCGTGCAAAGGTTCGGACAACAGAGCAAGGAAGGTTCTTGACGATCTCTGAACGTGAATCAATGCAGACCTTAAACCATCAGCTCTTTAGTAGAACGACACATGGACTCATGATCACAGAAAATGACACGATCAGTCTTGGATCTGCCAGCTCTTAGTCGTAGAATGGCGGTCAGAGCTTCAGCAGTTCATTCTGTCTGTAGTAAGATAGCGGATCCGACTTCGGTAGAATCCTGGCCAGTTGATTCCTTGCTACTCTATACAGCAACCAAATGCATCATAAAATGCATTGAATTTAACTTGATTAACTTTAAAAATAAATATTACTGTTGACAACATAAAACAATAAGATGCAAAGGATTACAAGTGTGTTTCCACGTGGTTGAATGCAGTGAACAAACAAGATCAAGGATCACGAATTGACCTTCAAGATTGAGCTCAAAGTTTCTGAAAACTACAGAGCCTCCGGAGATAGAAACTCGAAGATCAGATGCAGCGGCTCCTTCCGCATCCTTAATGTACTTTCTTGCAACTCGGAGGACAATCTGCAAGAGGAGGCGGTAAATCACAATGAACGATCGCTAATGTGGATGAACCTTACCTCAAATAAAGATTAGGTTTTGAAAATAAAACGTAAAAGAGACAGAGTTAGAAAAGTACAGGAGTCAGCAAATACTTCTCCACGTTCCCCAACATCGAACCATGCCGTGAAAAACGTTGTCCTCAAGGAAACGTTGCGAGAAAGAGAAAACGGTGTAATTTTTGAAGGGGAGAGAGGTGAGAGGGCAAAATTTTAGGACAAAGTGACCTGGTAAACACGGTTCACGTTTGATTTTCTTAACGTAATTTGAAAAAAAAGGCAATCCTTTTTAGCTTTTCCCTTCCTAATCATAATATGAACCGCGATGGACTACCCATCGTGGGGTATGTCAGCGGTACATATGGTTTTGGCATGCAAATAGTTTATTGATCACTATGCTACTGAAGTACAGAGTTCTGTACCTCTGTACGGTAATAAAGGACCAGCATTACAGTACTGTATTTTAGCATCCAATGGCAGTGGCGCATTGCAACACGACATCTCATACGGAAGGTGGTCACCAACGTGTTTGACGTGCCGCAATAAACGGCAGGCTCGTTGTCCTACGTGGAAACTTTTTGAAGTGCAATCATTCGGGTTTGAAATCCAAAAGGATTTGCAAGGCGGATTCTACCCAAACTTTTAAAACTGCTTTTAACTTTTGTAGTGCTGCTTGTCGAAAAGTAAGCGCTGGTTTTTGCCGAGGCACCCCATGACGTTCGTCAATATCTCTGCCATGCATTAACGATATACAGGTGACCGACGCTTGTAATATAAAACTTTAGGGAGAAGATAAAGCGCAGTCGTTACGGTTGGACGAAACCGCTTACGTCACCAACTTCAAAATTGTACAATCCGCGTACAAAACTAAAGAAAGAAAACTGCGATACCATGAATCCACGGGTGGTTTTCCGTACAATCCTTTTAGGGTTTCCTTAATTCCAATTTCACTACTTCTTCTCTCATAGTTCAACCCGTTCCTGCTCTTTCTCCTCTCTCCATTCACCTCTTGGCACTTCCTTTTCCTCAATATTTTCTTGTTGCCTCTACCTTTCTCACCTTGCTGTCCTTTTTTGTCTCCTTGCTCTCCTTATTCTCTGTGCTCTCTCTCCCCTGTTTGCTTCCTCTTCCCTCTCTATCCCTCCCGATATTCTTGCTGTCGCTGCTACCTGCTTTTGAATAAAGGTAAAATATGGGGGAAAACAGATGAGAATAAGGGGAAATTGGAAGGAGGAGTGAAATTGGTCAAAGTATGGCATACAATTTTGGGTTGAAAGGGGTGAAGTTGGGACCAGTGTCCGGGAATAGGTCTAAACCTGGGTATAGGGAAGGAACATAGATGTTTGTGTATAATTTAATGGTATTGGTGAATCTGGGCCGCAACTGCTTAACAACCTCAATCCGTTTGCTCGAAAGAAAGCCAAAATTCTGAAATTGGTATTGAACGAAGAATTTCTTGATATCTTTCGCAACTTATGTCTGACAAAATATTTTTACCAATAATTTCATGCCAATGTACACTTGAACACAACTTTCAATTTTTTTTTCTGTTTACAACACAATCATTTAATTGCCATTTATTGAACTAACGTCAAACAGCAAGAATCGACTGCGTTGATCATGGTTGAAATGGCGTCACGAAAAGCTGACTTTTTGGTTGGACTGCTTGCGATTGACCATCAAAATATAGACTCAACGGTACTTTACTTGTACCAATGTGTACTTCAAACGTACAATATTTGACAAAATGACGTAAGTGACTGTGCGCAACAAAACAATCACTGCCATGATCAATTCCCTAAAAAAAATCCCGTAATCTTTTTGTTGGAGTCCATATCGCGTGCGAGGAACGCTGGTTACATTCTCAAGCATATGCGAAACCAGATTTTCCGCAACATTCGACTGTTCGAGCACGAAATTGTACAAGAAAATTACATTTTACTAACTTTTGTTCATTTGTCTTTTATTACGTTGTCTTCTATCTACTCTGAAATGTTTTGACCATAGTTGTTCAAATCGTGCGATTTTTTCCTTTTTTCCGATTTTTATGTGTAATTCGTGACTTTTGAAAAAATCGCAAAAAAAACGGAGAACAATTTGTCCGGAAAACTGAACAAAAAATTATACGGGAAATGTACGGTTTTTTACGGATATTGTACGTACTTTGACGAAAAGATACGTTGCACTTCTTAGAACTTTCTATCCGGTAAAATGAACAAGAATTTTACGGGAAATGTACAGAATTTTACCGAAAACGTACAGAATTTTGCGAAAAGAGACGTTGTAGTGTTGCACCATTTACACGCGGTAAGTTTGAATTCTGTACAATCGTCCTCTTCAATTTTTTTTCGTCCTCTTCATTTTTTTTTCAGAGAAGCCGCCATAAAAACGAATCTTCAAGGCGCCATTACTGACGCCACGGAAGTGGTCAGTGAAACTATCGTTCAAGTCATTTTCGAAACAGTTATAAACCTCGACAGAAGCAGCCATGCCTATCAAACATGCTTATCAGTTTGCCATGGTGAATGTTGAAAAAAATGATTTTTATATTGTGATTTGTATATTGTGATTTGTATACTGTCTCTACTTTGATTTTTTGCAGTCGTATGCTCTCTAGAGATAGAGAGAGAAGGCCATGGCTGATTGCCAGATAGTCTCAGACAAACAAAAAATATGACTCTGACAAAAAGGTGACTATAGTCAAGATTTGAACCTGGGGTACAGGCTGACTTTATAGTCTGACTGACAACCGTCCGTAACCTGTCGATGTAGAAATTTGGAATCACACATATAGTGTGATAACCATTTAAATATCAACAATTCTATAGCATTCATTTAACGGGAAATGTACAAACTGCGGTAGATGTAAAATTCAATTTTTTTTACAGTTATGGAGTAGTACGGATACAAAATCATTAACGATTTAAACGATTTTTTCAAATTGTTCAATGCGTAACTTACGTATAATTCGCGAGTTTGAATCTTGCCTAAAATGCGGTTTGAACAACTATGGTTTTGACCAATCCCGTAACTCCTTCAGATTACGGATGGTCGATTAGATTTTTGTCCATTTTCTGGGCCAAAGGCTGGTGCGTGGCTACAAGCGATGTAGAAATTAGGAATTTATGAGGTATTTTCTAGGTCTTTAAATTGAAAAGAAAAGATGTTAGATTATTAGTTCGCCTAACTCCTAATCTCTCTCTTAAGTTCCCACACTTGTTGTAGTCACTGAAGACTTAAGAGAGAGAGAAGAAGCCATGGCTGAGGGAGGGGAAGCCACGAAGATAGGGGAGAATAAGAGTGACAAAGTCACTCTTACACAAAAAGGTGAGTGCGGTAGGACGCAAACCATTGATCGGTAGAGCTGGGCATACCGTCCGCTCTAACCAGTAAATTAGAAGATCGTTGAAGTATATAGGGTTCGATAACTACCAAAGTTGTTAGTGCCATAAATCATTTAAGTGGTTATCGGGACGTAGCATAACATATAACCATTTGTACGATACCCAGTACGAAACAAATGTACCGGACATTTGTTTGAACGAACGACATTAAAAGCCGGTCCACATAGGGGAGAATAAGAGTGACAAAGTCACTCTTACACAAAAAGGTGAGTGCGGTAGGACTCAAACCATTGATCGGTAGAGCTAGACGTAGCCGTCCGCTCTAACCAGTAAGTCGTAGAAGATCGTTGAAGTATATAGGGTTCGATAACTACTTAAAGTTGTTAGTGTACCATAAATCATTTAAGTGGTTATCGGGACGTAGCATAACATATAACCATTTGTACGATACCCAGTACGAAACAAATGTACCGGACATTTGTTTGAACGAACGACATTAAAAGCCGGTCTACATCGGACGGCTCGCATGAGAGCCGACATCACTGAATGGCCATTTTGGCGGTTTTCGCACATAACGTCACTGGATGACACGTTGCGGACTCCCATTACATTGCCGAATTGATGGAGTGCACCAAAACAAGTTAAGGGGCAACAAACGTCTCTTGCTAAGCCACGTCGTACACTTACCGTACAGAAAGTACCACGTCTTGTGTACCTTACTGTATTACACAATTTTCTGATTGGATAGGTACTTTAGTAGTAGGGGGTTTAGAGAGTGGTTTTAGGACTTAGGAAAATATGAGGCACCGCCTCTCTCCCAGCGAGCTTTTATACAAAAGGCAAACTTTGGCCTTATCTAATTAGCTGCTCAGTTGAGCGAATTTGGAGATTTCTTTTGCGTTTGACTCAGGGGAGTCGGACCCTCGCACCTTCACAGGGGTGAGGAAATCAAGATATGTTAAGGTTCAGACTGCCTTTTATTCTTGTGCAAAATGAGAGAGCATAATTTGTCCTAGAGGGCTTCAGGTAGATTGTTGATTCTGTGTGTCAATGGCGGCCACAGAATTACAAGTTATGGGCCGACCCTTTAGGGTACCGTATTCAACGGAACAAGGTTTATTTATTGGGAAACCATGATCAAGGGTGCGGTTCATGAGAAACACCTATGGGGGATAGTTAGTGGAAGGGTGAGGAGGCCATTTGTAATCTATGGAGGTCCATTTGGATTCGGTGGATTCACATTCTTTGGGGGACCTGAACAAACGGAGGAGACAGAGGAGAATGAATAAGAAGGCACTGTCGTTGACAAAGGAAAGGAGAAGGGGAAGGAGACTCTTACTTTGACCACTCTAGAGATGCAGGAAAGGAGAAGGGGAAGGAGACTCTTACTTTGACCACTCTAGTCATTGCATCTGGGTCAGCTACAGCGACAGTCAAAATTGAGGCAAATGACGCAAATATCTGGGACAACAACAATAATGTAGCGAAACATCTCATCCTTAAGCAACTCACTCAAGGAGTAACTACCCCTCATCTAATGGTAGTCAAAGCAGCAGACACGTGGGATGCTCTTATTGACGTATGGGATGCTTTTGTTGACGTATACAAGAGCAATGCAATCCAAAAGCAACAACTAGCTGATCAAAGGATCAATTCATACTTTCACAAAGGGGGAAAAATGTTGGATTTATGCAATAACTTAGCCGGACTCTTCATGGAACTTGAAAGCAATGGACGATAGCTGACAGAAAGATAAAAGGTGAACACTCTAATCATGAAACTGTCGGATGAGTACAAAAACATAGTAAATCGGGTACAAGAGCTACCCGATCACAGGTGGATTTGGAACTCGGTGGTAGGAATGATTATTGTTGGTAAAAACACCGTGGAGATTCGTAGGGGAGGGAAGAGTGCACAAACACTGGTTGTTGGAACAAATTGGGGGTGTCGAGACTTGAAGAAACCTTACAAGAACTTTGGAGGAGGAAATAGAGGAAACCGAGAAGGACCGGATAGGGGTCCTCCTAAAGGATTGTGTCATTTCTGCAAGAAGCCTAGACACTACATGGCTGATTGCAACCGGCTGGCGGATTTTCGAAACAAGGAAGGATCCGAAAAACCAAATTCAAGTGGAAAGAAGAAGGTACTTGTGGCGACAGAAGTGGAATAGGACGACATGGAGGACCTGAATGAGGAGATCGATGATCTTTTTGTGAACGAACAGTTGGAGAAGAAAGATACCAAGGAAAGAATTCAAGAAGGCAAAAGAGTGCCTTCGGAGGTATGAGAGAACCCGAGGAAATGTGTAGAGAGAAGAGTTTGTTTATGAGTCTTAGGAAGATTCCTTCAGTTGAGATAGAATATGGAGACGGTAGGGTTGTAACTACTATCTTAGTAGGGTCGGTTGATCTAAAAGTCCAGGTAGAAGGAAAAGTGTACATGGTAACCCTCACAGATGTACTCTATATACCTCAGCTCAACAAAAATATGTCTATCTATATATTGATATCTATCTATCTATATATCTATTGGGGTATGATGATTACACAAAAGGATATAGTGTATAATCTTGAGAGAAAAAATGTAGTCTTAACAAAAAATCCAGTGGTAATGGATAAAGGGAAATCAATAGATCCCTTTAAATATACAAAAACTGTGAGAATCAGATTTGAAAATGAGCAAGTTGATTTTATAGGAAGTAATTCCGTTGAAAAGGTTCAAGTAGAGGAGCCAGTTTTTAATGAAATTTATAGTGAAGATAGACAGTTTACAAATGATGTGATTCAGCCCAAAACAGATATAACGGAAGAAGAGGAAGAGGAAAGACTTCAGAATTCAACTGAAAGGGGAGATGAATTAAAGGAAAGAAAAAACTCGAGATTGCCATCAATACCAGTTTCAAAGTTCAAGGGAGGACGAAGGAGAAGAGCGACAGCTTAATATAAAGGTTACTAAGCTTTCACACCCGAGTGAGCCATAGACATTTCAGGAGGCAGTAAGCAGTTAGGAGAGCAAACGATGGATCACTGCTATTAACGAGGGGATGGCTTCCATAATGGAGGAAAACACATGGGATCTGGTGGATTGCCCACCAGACAAAAAACCGATCGGATGTAAGTGGGTTTTCAAACTTAAACTGAATCTTGACAATACTATTAAGAGATATAAGACTCGGCTAGTGGCTAAAGGGTATACACAGAAAGATGGTATTGACTATGAGGAGACCTTTGCTTCGGTAGTCAGATTCCCATCAGTCAGAATTCTCTTAAGTTTGGCGGCAGCGAAAGACGTAGAGGTTCACCAGATGGACATCAAAACTGCTTTCTTTAATGGAGAACTTGAAGAGGAGATCTTCATGAAGTAGCCGGAGGGATTCGTTGAAGAGGGTGAGGAAAACAAGGTATGCAGGTTAATAAAATCCATGTATGGGTTAAAGCAGGCTCCATGGCAATAGAACAAGAAATTGGACGAATTTTTGACCAGACTTGGATATATAAAGATTAGCTCAGATCACGCAATCTACTTGTTTGAAGATGAGGAAGGTGTTGTTTTTATTGCAACGTATGTTGATGATTTACTGGTTTTAAGTCGATCACTAGAAAAGATAAGTAAGCTGAAGAAAGACTTAAAAGTTCGATTTGATATGAAGGACTTACGAGAGGCTAAATATGTTTTAGGAATTCAAATGGAAAGAGATAGAGGGAAAAGAATCATCAGATTAACACAGAAAGAGGCAATAGGAAATATGTTAGAAAAAATCCAATTGGAGAAAGCCAACAGCTACTCTACTCCAATGGAATTGAAGAAAGTGAGTGAGGGGAGCTTAGAGAAAGGTGCTGTGACCTTAGATGATCAGATGAGTGAAGAAATGGAAGCATTTATGAGAGGGATTCCATATAGACAGGTTGTAGGGAGTCTAATCTACTTTATAAACTGCACTAGGTCAGATATTGCAGTAGCAGTTGGTTGTAAGGAGTCTAATCTACTTTATAAACTGCACTAGGTCAGATATTGCAGTAGCAGTTGGAATTCTGAGTAGGAGTCAGAATGATCCTAGAAAGCGAGATTGCGAGGCAGCCAAGAGAGTCATGAGATATCTGGTGGGAACTCGGGATTTATGTATGTGTTTGGGTGGGGACAACATTGATATCACTACATGGAGTGATGCCACTTATGGGGATGCTCCGATGAGAAAATGTACTTCTGGTGCTTGCAGTTGGAGCAGTAAGCAACAAAAGGTGATTGCTCAGTCCACTATGGAGGTTGAGTATGTAGCCTCTTGTTCAGCAGTGAAAGAATTGATGTGGATCAAGTCATTATTGCAAGAGCTTGGTTTTATGAAGGTTGGGACACAAAAAATTTATTGTGACAATCAGGCTGCAATAGCTATTGCAGAAAAACCGAAAACATCACTTTAAGGCAAAACTTATGGATATTAGATTATGTTTTGTAAGGGAAAAGGTGGAGAACAAAGTGATTAGTTTGGAATATAAGTCAAACGGAGAGATGGTAGCTGACATGATGACGAAGCCTGTTCCCTCTCCCAGATTAAACTTCTGTAGAGATAGATGTGGACCGAAAATAAAAATTGACTAGAAATTAAGGGGAGTGTAGAAATTAGGAATTTTATGAGGTATTTTCTAGGTCTTTGAATAGAAAATAAAATAGGTTAGATAAATAGTTCGCCTAACTCCTAATCTCTCTCTTAAGTTCCCACACTTGTTGTAGTCACTGAAGACTTAGGAGAGAGAGAGAAGAAGCCATGGGTGAGGGAGGGAAAGGTAGGAAGATAGGGGAGAATAAGGGTGACAAAGTCACTCTTACACAAAAAGGTGAGTCCGGTAGGACTCAAACCCTTGACCGGCAGAGCTAGACGTAGCCGTCCGCTCTAACTGGTAAGTCGTAGAAGATCATTGAAGTAAATAGGGTTCGATAACTACTTAAAGTTGTTAGTGTACCATAAATCATTTAACTGGTTGTAGTGACGTAGCATAACATAGAACTAGTTGTACGATACCCCACACGAAACAAATTTACCGGACATTTGTTTGAACGGACGACATTAGAAGTCAGTCTACATCGGACGGCTCTCATGAGAGCCGACATCACGAAATGGCCATTTTGGTGGTTTTTGGACATATTGTCACCGGATGAAACAAGGCGGACTCCCATTGCATTGCTGAATTCACTGAGTGCACCTGAACAAGTTACGGGGCGACAAACGTCTCCTGCTAAGCCACGTCGTACACTTACCGTACAGAAAGTACCATAGCTTGTGTACCTTACTGTACTACACAATCTTCTGATTTGATAGGTACTTCAGTAGTAGGGGGTTTAGAGAGGGGTTTTAGGACTTAGGAAAATATGAGGCAGCCGCCTCTCTCCCAGCGAGCTTGTATACAAAAAGCAAACTTTGGCCTCATCTAATTAGCTGCTCAATTGAGAAAATTTGGAGATTTCTTTTGTGTCCAACTCAAGGGAGTTGGACCTTGAATGGGGTGAGGAAAGTCAGATCTGTTAAGATTCAGACTGCTTTTTATTCTTGTGCAAAGTGAGAAAATATATTTATCCTAAAGGGCTTCCTGTAGATAGTTGATTTTGTGTGTCAATAATGACCACATAATTACAAGCGACGCCAACTTTTTCGACAATTTGTCTATCGTGTGACCAATTTATTTATACTCTACTCTTGCGGTTAGGTTTGCCTCACCCTGTGCTTTGAGGGGGGGCTCCGTGCGTTTGCAACCAACCCATTGATGCTGAGGGAATCCATTTGCTTCGTGTGCTCACATAGGGGGGAACGAACTGTCGCGCATGATTTGGTGGGAGATGTCGTTGCTGCCACTGGCGCCGAGGTGGGCTACACCGTCAAACGTGAGGCTTCTAATTTACTTCCACCTCGACCCCAAGCTAAAGGTTTCTCGGAGCCCTCAGGTTGACTTGGTTTTTCTTCATGGTGGTGGGAGGACTCTTGGCGATCTGGTGCTCATGGATCTGACTTGGACACACATTTCATCTCGCGCGGCTTTGCATTCACGTGTGGTGGCTTGGGACGCAACGGCTTTAAAGGAAAGAGATTACGCTCACCGAGATCTGTTGGACCAGTTTGTCCCATTTGCACTGGAGAGTTTTCGATCTTTCGACAAGTCTTTCGATGACTTCTTTCGCTAGTTTGTGCAAAAAACGATTGAATCCCGGGGTCCAAGGAGTCCTCCACCCAGTCATTTGGTTGCCTTCTACTGTCAACGTGTCTCAATTGCACTTCAACGGGCGCAAGCTGCGGTTCTCCTTCGACGTAGCACACTACCCGAAGAGCTGCGGGGTCTTCCAGTCCTTCCGCTAAGGGACCTAGTTCACATCCATGATCTCCGTGGTTGTGGACCTTAACTTGTCTATGGGTAGTCTAGTCTAGGTTTTTTTCATTTTGTACGCGGTCAAACTCTGGTATTGTTTTGTTTTGGTTCTATTCTCTTGTTAGTATTGTTCTGTTTCGTTTTAGTTTTTAGGCGTAGATTACTTTCTCGTGACTTTTGTAGTAACCAAATATTTTTTTCAGTTTTACCCCTTTTGTACACAAATGGTTTTGCCATCGCAATTTTTGCAATAAAGACTTTTCTTTTTGATTTGGTCCACATATGCCTTCTAGCGACTAACATGTGTTTGCCCCATGCACCCCCTAAAACTTCATTATGGAATTTACGCGAACTGCTATGACTACTGCGAATCCATTTGAGCGCTTCTAATGAAGTGTAAAGGAAGCTTCAAAAGTCAAAAAGTTTTTACATAGAGAATTATTCGAAAACGTACGGCATTTGGTGAGCAACCTTCACTTCCTCGTTGATGTAGGTCTATCCTTAATTGGCGAAGAAAATATTGAGTCTAATAACTTCACCCCTAATGGTTATTACTTACGATACCGGTAATCTTTAATAGTGCTAAAGATTTATTAATGTTAATGCGAAATTAGAATTCACTATACCAATTTAGTGTAAGGAGACGTGGCAGATTGTAGTCCACGTCCTTGAATAATGTTGTTAGCTTTATTTTGAGATTATTGGCTAAAAAAGTCGCGACCGAATCAGTTTTATTAGCACTAATAACGACTAGCGATATACTTGTAGCATTGTGTATCACGGAAAAACTTTATTGTAATAAAACCGATAAATATCGGTTATCGAACGGGGAGGGGTCCTTATATATCGTTATCGCCGATAAGTATAAAAAATACATTATACTATAGTATATTACTTTTACTATATTGTCATATATTTTACACAGTATATAGTATTGTGTGCCACGTCATGGCGTCTGTAAAAAAAAATACAAGTGTACTGCCTGAACCGTACAATTATTGCTGGTGATTATCGGGGCCAAAATTTATTGATATTTTATAGCAATATATTGGTTATTTATCGCAATAATTCAGTTATAATATACTGGACCACTACATCGATTATCGGTGGGTCAAAAAAAAAGGTGCATGTCAGTTATCGCCAAATTGCTACCGATACACAACACTAGTTACTAGTAATAAGTTTCTTTCGCCTCTTAAAACATATTTTTTTTGTGCACACTTGCCGGATCGTAAATCCGATGGGTTGCTATTAGAAGGCACGATTCCTAACTTCCTGTTGGTGCTCTCTAATCACAATCCAGTAAGTGTACATGAATAAAAGATGACATAAGTGGCAAAAAAAACTTCAACACTAATAGTGATTAGCAGTGCAGTGTTGTGTATCGCGAGCTACTTGCCGATATTCGTTATGTGTCTTTCTTCCTACCGATAATTGATATATTGAGAAGGCCAATATCGCTATAAGTTATCGGTTGGATAATTATCGCAATACCTTCGGATCTTGGGTTGCCGAATAATTTTCAATAGCGCCCTTCCTTACCCCATCCCTCTCGGGCCTCGGGGGGGGAGGGGAGGGATCTTCCATACTATTTTTCGTAAACTATTTCTATACTAAAGCTCTAGTGACCCCCACCTCCCACCAACTATATCACGATAATTGTTGTTTGTCTTGAAGCAATACATTGATCCCTCTAACTGTCGAATATTAAATTTATCGTGATACAAATTTTCTTGATACACAACACTACTGATAACAATGCCATGTGTACGTCATCGGTCAAACAAAACTAATATGTCCGGTAACGGAGAAACAAAGTTATCGGTCGATCGATATGATAGTTTTTTTTACTATTACATTCTTAGTGTCAATAATTTACCTCTAATCGATATGGATATATCACTATAGAATTTATTGGTCGCAGTATATGACATGGACTAAAACATACTGCAAAGATATTTTTTGTATCTTGCAGCACACTTTTGTACCTAATAGTTTTGAACCTTTCCTTGGAACCTAGAAGATTGAAAAGAGAAACAGTCAATGAAGAGAGTTATAAATTTTATCACTTCCTTCAAAAATGTGTCTCAACAAGTTAGAAAATGTAAGATTATGAATAAAAATCATTTCAAATTTGCAAGTTGAGAGGGCAGAATTGGAAAAACACAAAAGCCAAAAAAAACACATTTTTTTTTAGAGAATAAACAATAAATGTAAGTATGTTGAATGCATACTACATAATGCAATATTATTTTTCGATATTGCACAATATTGCACGTCACTTCAATATCCCATGTTGTATGTTGTGGTCCATCACTTCAATACCGCATGTTGTTTGTTAAATGTTGTATGTCGTAGGTTGTTATCATGTTGTACGTTTTATGTTGTATGTCGTATGCTCTATGTTGTATGTTTTATTGTAGCTTGCATTGTACAACTCTTCACTTCAATCCATGATGTATGTTGTACATTGTTGTCAATCACTTCACTTCATAACCGCATGATGTACGTTGTATGTTGCATGTCGTATGTTGTTCACGTGTTGTAATTTGTATGCAATATGTTCTATGTTGTATGTCCCATGCTTCATGATATATATTGTATGTTGTAGGTTGTATCTTGTTTTGTTGATCCTTTGTGTGTAAATGCATATTTGTAATATCATATATCGCGAAACTAGAAATGTAAAAATCGGCAATGTGTCCAATGGCCCATATATGTACAAATATATTTTGCTAAGTTTCAACAACTCATACATTGTTTATCGACCAAAGCCTTTCGATGTACAAAATCATTTTTACCCTATCAACATCATAAGAAAAACAATGCTATTACAACATAAACTTACTAGCATTCTGGGTGGTTTAGTCCAATTCAATTTCGAGTCAAACAGACTTCACCTGGAATTGAGATTTGTTGAACTAAACCAAGACTTGTATTTTGTTGAACCAAACTAGTGAAGCCGTAAACCCACCAAAATCCTTTTGGAGACCTAAAAATGCTAAAATAAGCTCAGAAAGTCATGAAATGACATTTCCTCCGCGTTCCACTTATATGTATTTTGTGCATTACTGGGTTGAGTTTTATGCACTTTATGTACCTTTGTATGATGTTCTGTTGTGCGACCAAACATTCGTGCATCAGTACAAATCGGGTTTGACGTGATCCAACCAAACCGGACTTTTCTAATTGTTCAAAACAATCATTCAATTTGAATAGGAAACCGAACTGGTAAGAAACCTATTTAGATTGGTTCGAACGGATGCAACCCAAACCAAGCCGAGTGTAGTCGAATTCTACACAGTACTGAAGTATGGTTGTTCAATCTGAATTCCATAGCTCCATAGCAGAGTGCACTCAAGTACTGTACTCCACTAGATTGTAGTGTGTACACTAGATTTGCTTGAGGAAATATAAAACCCTTAAAATACATCGATCAAAATTGTAACCCATACATTAAACCAATATATCAATAAATAAGCTTGTTATTTTTCCTCGTTGATCTATCGAACCAGTATATTGATTGTGGATAAGTAAAAAAAAAGTGAGTATTGATTATCGGTAAAAGGGTGCCAATACACAACATCGCTGAAACCATCAAAGTTTCAAAATATGCATGGCTCCACAGAAAGCTATAACGATAGAGAAGACTCTTTAATAAACTAATTCTAGTTTATCCAAGCATACATTACATCACAATAGGTTTACAAATCAGCCATCTCTCGTTGCACACTAATTCCTCCACTATCTCCGATGCACTCATGGTCCAATTGCATATATTATTAATAAAAAACATTAGCATATCCATAGTTGACACATCACTTAACCAACCACATACCCTTGTAATTAACCATACACGACATTAATCGCCTTGTAGAAGTTGATTGTTGTTACTGGTTGAATTTATCTCCTATTTCCAAAGGTTGAAGCACACACATTTATCTCCTTAAATATTAGATTCATTTCACCTACTTTCCATTGTTTGAAGCACTCCCCTTTAAAAATATTTTTAAGAGTCTAGGCAAACACATGATTTCTCTCAAAAGTGGCCACAAATCATCCTTTGTGGCCAATAGGCCGACAGGAGAACAGTGAAACTATGCAACGAGGACCGGGAGGTAGAGGAGGAGGTGAGGCAAAAAAGGAGGTGGTAAATTTTTTGGGGACGGGTGGACAAACGGGTGAGGGAGAGAAGGAGAGGGAGATTAGAGAGGCGTTGGTCTTGGGGACGATGGATATGGAGATGATTTGCCAACTGGCGGTGAACGAGGACGCGGAGGTGAAAAAGGCAATTTATTTGGAGATGGAGACATACGGCGAGGTGGAGGACGACGGTGAGGTGGAGGACGACGGCGAGGTGGAGGACGACGGAGAGGTGGAGGACGACGGAGAGGTGGAGAACGATGGGAAGGTGGAGGACGAGGTCGAGGAGAGGGAGGTGGAGGAGGACGTGGAGGTAGAGGGGGAGGACGGGTAGGTGAAGGAGAGGGAGAGGGAGGAGGACGCGGACGAGGAGAGAGAGATGGGGAAGGAGTTGGAATTGGTGATGGAGAATATGGAGGTGACTTGTTGGGTGGTGGCGAATTAGAAAGAGGACCTAGAGGAGGAGATAAAGAGAGAGGAGGCCTTGGAGGTGGTGGAGGTGAAAGGAGAGGTGACTTGTGGGGCGGTGGACTGGAGAATTTGGGAGGAATTGATGATGATCCTACTGTTGAAGAACAAGAAAAGGGAAAAAAAAATTGATGCGTCACAAGGATGTCATCCAATATGTATTCCATACACTAGTCTCATTGCAGTAGTGCTAATGTACTCTGGTGATGTTTAGCTTATCGTTTGTGCTAAGAGAATCACGCCATACAACATACAACATATAACATGTAACACAACATACATAGAAACAGCATACACATATATATATATATATATATATATATACATTAGATCTATCGGCGTATTATTGACAACCCTAGAATGTACTTCAGGGTGAATACACTAGAAAAAGATCAAGAAATTCGAATGTGATCCTTAAAGTTGCTTACATCTACGACGGTTCTAAGTCTTAAACTTTGTGTGTTTCACACCTAGAAACTAAACAATCCTTGAAAAGTTTGATTTACTCCTTAATTTCTTTCATTGTCAAGCATTCATTATTTGAAAACCGTCAGCAAAGGTTAAACAGGAAATCGAAGTGTTGAATGTTCGTTCAGGTATTTGCAAATACAAAATGATTCTGGGTTGAGGGGTTTTTTTTTCTTTCCATCAAAAATGTAATGTGAATCTTCAAAACGCTTCGTTTAGATTGGACTGAAAATCATTAAAATGACTATACTCTTTTGGACTGTAAGAGCTAAATGGAAGTGTGATCACATTTTCATAAGTTTCCATTGGTTGATTTTACCTCAGTTAAAATAGTCCTTGTAAATTCACAGTCCTTGTACTTACAGGAAAGTTTTAAAGGTCAATAATTCAAAACGATGGAAATGCAACATCAAGAAAAGTAGTTGGACCTTGGGCTAGTATGTAATTATTATAATATTAGGTGGCATGAATAAAAAACCGTCGTAAACCCTCTTTTGTTAAGATGATGTGATAAAGAGTTCACGTACAAATGCAAGTGTTGTTGTTGTTCACGTTCTGATAGTTCTTGTCACATGTGCATGAATAGGTCCCGTAATTGTTAACGTAACATGTGCCATGTCCCCCACATGGACCACCTGCCTGCGTGGCACCACAGAACAACGCACACTCCTCTCGACCGCGCTGCTCACCAGGCGAGCAATCCGATGGAAGGTAAGTATCAAAAAGACAGTTGCCCCACAAGTTTTGACAGGTGGGATGTCCGTTAGATCTAGTGATAGGCCCCGTAAAGTAGTTGTTTTGAATAAACCTGTCAGTTGGGACCAAATTCCGGAAGGAAAATGACAAAAGGTAAGAAGAATATTATGTAAATTTTGGAAGGAAGTTTGATAGTCGTCAACAATCTGTAGTTAATGGATAAAGGGCAAGTGATTTTAAAAAGAAAAAAAGAAAAAAAGGGAGAAAGGCAGCAAGTTGAAGAATCTGGTCACTAAGGCTTCATATGTTGCAATTTTCACAGCCTTACCAGTATTGCAAAGATGTCAATTTACTAAAATCCAATGGAATGCTTCCACTCAATTTGTTACTGTGTAAGGATCTGTCACCTCCACCAAAAGCCAAAATAGATGCATGTTAAAATCGTGAAACACACAACATGAAGAAACTACTCTTTTTAAATGACGATTGAAAAATGTTGTTTTTTAGATTTGAAGAGTGTTGATGGTCAATATTTTTAGTATTAGGGATGCAAATCAGGTCCTCAATATAAGTCAATAGGTCTAAAATTAACTTTTGAAAGATTACTAACGACTGGTTGGAAGTTGGATTCTGGTAAGCAGAAATAATTATTGGCAAAGCTCCATTAAGGCTTTTAGTTTTTCCACAGGGTAGAACTTAAAATAACTACAGTGGTTAAGGATGCACAAAAAAAAGTACTAAGACATTTCACAACTAAACACTTTCATAGAAGATTATAAACGACGGTAAGTGTTAAATGACATGGAGACAACAACTAAAAAATTAAACAACTGATTTGGAGGAGTAAAAGTGGACCAACAACTTTGCTTATTTTCCACCACATCCAAAAAGCAAATTTTTCTTTCCCACGACTGCATTTCAATGAAAAAACTTCAGGTAAAACAATACCGTTGGTCTTTAAACATTTACATGTTCTTTCGTTCTCTTATTTTCAAGAGTCAATTTGAAAACAAAATGAAAGGAATTGACGGGATGAAGTGCTGTCTCAGTTGTCTAGACAAAGATTTCTATCGGATCCGTTCATTTCCAAGTCTAGTGTTAACGCAACACATAAAGAGAGCCCATAAACTTCAGCATTTGATGAATCAAGGACGCTCTTTACTTCCAATGTTAAATCATGGCAAAAAAAACTCTCATTTTTTTTACAAGACAAATTATTAATTTTCTTACAAGTACTGCAGAGACGTCAAATTGCTGAAAGATCGAGGAATGTTACCACTCAACTGGTTACCATCTAAGGTTCTGTCATCTTCCCCAACACCCAAATGTAGCCTGTTTGTTAAACCATAAACCATAAATTGTTGATATAAAATTGACAAGGATTTGATAGCAACGACGAGAAGATGCTTTGTAAGTCCAGAATAAGTAGTTTTTCGCCTTAAAGGGGAAAATAAAGTTGCCACACCACTCTGTCTAAAAACAGTCGAACCGTGTTCACATAAAAGAATGTTATTTACGTTATCATAACTACTTTATTGTATATATATTTTTTTATAAATTTAGACCGTATGGTAAACTCGGTGTATCCCGTCTTAACACCACAATATGAAAATTTTGACCTCTAAAATCCATCCCTAGGTCCCATTCCTTCTGGCTACTTAGAATGGAGTTTTGACCGAGAATTCTCAGTTTTTTGTCAATTGGGAAAAAATCCGTGTCCTATACATGTAAAATATTTAGAACCTCACCATCAATATCTACAATATGACATTGATGCTGAACATGGCGAAAAATTTGTCAAAGCAATAAAATATGCGTGAGAAAATTCTGATACACGCCAAGGATTAACAATAAGAACTGTAGATCTAGCCAAAAAATCACTTTGCCAAATAAAAAAATTATTTTAAATACAATATGTATTCATTTTACTACCGTGACGATACAGTTTTTGAACCGCAATTGGTGGTTCAAAATTGTTTTCTTGTGAAGGGTTATTTGAGCCAAATGTCAGAAACTCCTAAAACATTTTGTTGCAATTAGATATGTATCTATTTATGTGAGCAGGAAGACTATGTAAACACAATTCAAGTACAAGTGTCTAACAAATATATCACATATAAGTACATTTACGTACACATAAACTAGATGTAAAATACAAATTAAAAACAACTTATACCCAAAATACATACGTTGAAGAAAACAAATATGCTTGAAGAACATCCAAGGTGCAATACTTCCGGGCACTTCTTTATAATTGAGTGGACAAATGAAGCATAGCCGATTTCTTTTTTTTTGGGCAGTACTAAATTACAACTGACGTTCAGAATTTTTGATCGTTTGAACCAGTTGTTTTGGATTTTTTGAACCTTTCTCAAAAATACGTTGTACTTTTCCAAAACAAATATTTATATTTAAAGTTCAAATACTGTGTTGTTACAATATGTGTGGACCATAGCAAACAAAAATTACTTATAATAATCATTATTGACTAGGAACATGTAACATGTTTCCGTTACCGTTGAAATCAAAATTAAAAATCACAATATCCAGATCTACACCACCACATATCATGAAAATTTGCAAGTGACTAAATCACATTATGGTTTTTAAAACACTTTCTTACATACCCAATCTTTTTATGAGAATTTTAATATTTTTTTCCACCAAAGTGCATCCTTTCACATTACTAGGATGAACATGTGGAATAATGAAACCATGGAAAATTTGGACAAAAAAGAAAAGCTGACTAAATTTAATATTTTACCTCAAAGCTCTAGATATTTCTCAAACCCATGTATTGTGAACTTACAAGTATAGGAGGGAAGTCAGTTGACCCATGGACCATGGAATGGTTCCACTCAATCGGTTGCTACTTAACCATCTATTCCATTCCTCCCCCTTTCCCCCCTTTGAGTGCACTGTTTAAAAAAAAATCATGAAGACACCCCCTTTGAATGCATTGTTTATAAAAAAATAATAAAGAGAAAAGAATAATGATAATTTTAAATACTTGTCCAAGACACCTTGTCCTTCACGCGAATCATAGGTTCTTAGTCAATGTAGACACGAATGTGGTAGAAATGATAAAATCGACATTTCCATCTTATACCAATATATATCACATGTTATTCTATGACTTCTTGGTCCCAAATGTTTATTTTTCTCCAAAATGAACACGAGTAAAAAGCTTATCAAAACCAAAAAGTTTGAAATGAAAAAAAAAATCATGATTCAAAAAGGAGGTGACCTTACAAATATTGAAGGGATGTCAATTCCCCCATAGATGTTGGAATGGTTCCATTTAAATTATTTCCATAAAGCCATCTGTAGCCTCCCAACTTCAAATGTGTTGGCAAAAGAAAGGAAGAAATTGTATGCAATGTCGCTTATGTATTTTCCCTTGACTTGGGCACAGTCACGTATACCGAAATTTTAATGTCTTGATTTCAAGTTAGACTTGTACAATTCAATTCTAAGAGAGATAAAAAAAAATCATGTTTAAAAGATGCCCTAAAATGTTATAATGATGAGTTTTATGTTCAATAACTGTGTGTCCATCTTCATTCAGTTTCAGAAAATAATTGCGCTCTTTGAAATCAAACTCAATGCCATATTATTCACGGTTTGACTGCTGGAAAAAAAAAGAGACAATTGCCTCATGAATGTGACAGGCGATAAAGCAAAAACATCAGGTGATAGTCATTTCGTTTTACAAAAGAAAAATCCAGTTTCTATGTTGGTGCAAAATCAAATGAGAGTAGGAGAAATAGGGAAATCCAAAAAGATATGGTTTTAACCGGATGAACCCGAAAATAAGCTAAAAAAACCAAAGATAAAAAAAAGAGATTTGAGAGCTTTATAGCAAGTCCATGGATATCCCAGATTGTTGACACTCTTCAACTCTAAGTAAACCATTATGACAATGCACTACATGAACGACTGAAAAGTAACCGCTTTGAAAAAATTGTGATTGTTTTTTTAAATTGGGCTGGTAAGTAAAACACAGAAAAAATCCTTATATAAGAAGCCTTACAATCCTGAGAGGGAACTTAATCCACTGATGGATGATGGAATCGTTCCACTCAACTGATTGTTAAATAAACTTCTACACCCCCCACCCTCCCAATAAAATGTGTCATTCGTATTATAAGCATGAAGCTTACAGCGAAACAGAAGAATGTTGTTTGAAGCATAATAAAGCGACAAAAAAATCAATTTAAGATGATTTAACTTTCTTATAAGAAAAAACTCTCTTCCTTAGCGAAGTAACTCTTGTCCTCTTTCAGAGGAAATCGGACGATTATGGTTTGAAAAGGATTTGTGAACAAAAGGTGATGATTGTCCACCGAAATCATGAAAGAAAAAATGAAACATTTAAACCCAAAAAACATGATCTTACCACCGAAAATATGAGAAACTATTGGAGGTTTTGCCTTTTCTAGGTATTCTTGCTAGAAATTCTTGTTGAATATTCTCAAAATCAGAAGACGAATGTGGAGAGTATGATGCAAAGTTGTAACATAAACCTACAAACTGTCCCACGGACAATTGGAGCAGATACTTCAATCGAGTCTGAGCTCCTCAAACATGTGATCATATCCTGAAAATTCTAATTGTGACTGAAAGGAAATACAAGCATAATTCACAAGAATGTGTCCATACAAGGATTGGAGGGATGTCAATTCAGCAATGGATGATGGTATGGGTCCACTCAGTTGGTTCCCATATAGCCACCTGTACCACATCATACCCTCCCTCCCACATTAAATTTGCATGTAAGATATTATAGTAGATACATGGATATGCATTTCATGAGGATAAACAAGAAATTTTGACATGAAATGATACACTTCCTTCATAGCTTTGAATAAAAGTATTTTTTTCAACCAAGCGGTACCAAGCGGTATGTATGCAATAGCTATCAATATAAATAGTTTAGACATCAAACATTACAGGATCCTACAAGATTATAATGTATTTTTTTTAGTTTAGTGTACCAGGTATGGTTATAATCTGCTAGTCAGCTTCATGGCATAGTGGAAAACATAATGAGCTAAAATAAAGAGAAAAGGAAACTCAAACACGCGAGAAAATCTGTGCAAAAAATAATCTTTTTAATTTGAGTTATAACATCGAGATATTTGTTAGGAGTTGAGAACAAATGACTCCTTCATGTTTCCCCAATGTGAATGCCTATAGATAGATATGAACAAGCAAATGGAGTGACCCTTATTCAAGTAAGTCGCTGCTTTTTCGGAACAAAAACACAACAAACAAACTTTTGAAAAATGGTCGAATGTTCTTTGATATTCTAGGTGAAAACCTAAAACAATCTAAACAGTACTGGAGATCTGTTCTTACAAGTCTTGAAGGGTTTTCAATCGGCCGATAGAAGGTGGAATGCTTCCACTTAATTGGTTGTTAGATAAGTTTCTGACACCAACACCCACATATGGATAGGCTCTATTCACATTGAAAAATCAACGATGAGAGAATTTATGGTTGGGAGACATAAAAACACAAACCTGCGCCGTCAGGTTCTAGATCATTATTGAAAAAAGAAATGAGGATATTCCTAACATCTTATAAATAAAATGATTAACCATTATTTAATAACATTGATATATAACAAATTTAGTAAGAAGACGTATGTGCACAGAACCCAATTGTTCACAACACTAATAGAGTGTACAAAAAACTCCCGCGGTTTGAACTGGAAATGATTTTAGAAAGCTTGAAGAAAGAGCACTACAAACATGAGCTCTAAAAGCATAAACGTACTTGCCCTGTCAGAATTTCTCCAAACTGAAAACATCATAAGAAGGTTTGGCCAAATCAAATCTTCACGTGTACATCTTAACTACTTTCTATGCGTGAAATCACATGCTAAAACAGTAGAAATTCGAAAATTAAAAAAGAAAAGGCATCATTGATGCCCAAAAGTTTAATTCTCCATAAAACAGAAGTTCACATCTAAAGGAGAAGATCACAATCGCATAAAACAACTAAAAGGAACCAAAACGAGATGAGTCATAGTTCGTTCTCAATTTAACAGCTTTCTCGAAAAAATTGCATCAATTTTGAGATTACACAGTGCGCTCGATTTTATAGGGCATCAAAAAACACAAACAACTATTTGTCTCTAATTTCAATTTATCCGATGGACCAACTTATCCAGCTCTGAAATGTTTTTATCACGTAGACACAAGAAAAACGCTGAAAGAAAACCCATGCGAAATGAAGAATAACTTGGTCATTACAAAATCAAAATAACGACTATATTTCAGGTTCAAGTGTCGTTAAGTGAAAATTGTCTTTCGGGCGGTGGCGTGCACGTCGAGTCTGCCAGAAATCCAATTTGAATAATGTACATTTTTAAATGCGAACTGAAAATGTTTAGTTAGAAGACGTAATATGACGTAAAAAATGCATACGAAAAGCCGACTGTGTATGGTACGACACGTAAGTCATTGTATTTAACGTACGGAATGTGCATTCAACATTTCAAACTGTCCCTAAAACCGTCCAAACACAGGAGGGGTAATTAATTATTTAGTACGCGGGACAGTTCAAAGCTACTATCATAGGTAAAAAATACACCGCGAGGAACACACAAAACGATAGAATTATTCGGTTTTTAAGACTACATTTGATCCAATGAAATCTATAAACACTTACCAAAATGACCTCATCCATGCCATCGCAAATGCACTCTCCTCTCTACCGCTTTCCCCTTCTCCCTCCCTCTCCCACCTCTCCCCTCTCACCTATCCCCTCTCCCTTCTCCCCTCTCCCCTCTCCCCTCTCTCCTCTCCCCTCTTCCATCCCTTCTCTCCATCTCTCCCCATGTGCACTCACATAGAACGAACTCTTGTGAGGTTGCCGATCTCCGACGCAATCGTCCCTCTCAATCCCAAGCCACTTAAATCCCTGCAAATAATATTTTTCTATTCAGGTTAGTATCTCCCTCACCCCACCTCTTCCCCTTTCCGTCAGCATCTCTACTTCTCCCTCAGCAAGTTCCTGTTTTCCCTTTGCCTTGCCCATAAACCATTCCCTCTCTTTAGTTTTCTCCGTATCCCCTCCGTTTTCTCCACTCTTTCCTCTAGCTTTTTTTCCCCTCCCTCTCTCTTTCCATGTTTCTTTCCCCAATTACCAATACTTCTCATAACTCCCTCCATCTCGTAGGCCTCTCTCACGTCTTCTCCAAATTCCTCTCGCTGCCCTTTTCCTATCCCATTCCGATACCTCCTTCCCTCCCGCCTCTCGAGCTGTCCTTTGCCAACACATTCTCTTCCCTTCTCTCTCCCTCTTTTTTCCCTCTTCCATTGCTCTCTCATCCCTGCTTCTTCCCCTCTCCCTAAGCACATATCCTTGGCATAACATTCCACTTCCCACCCTCCTTCTCTTACTTTGCTTGTTTCTCTCTCCATCTCTCTCCCATTCCTACCACCCACCCTCTACTATTCTCGTCCATTTCCCTTCCCATATCCTCCCACCTCTCCCTTCGACACACACTCTGCCCTTCATTCTCCTCATCACTTCTTCCTTCTCTTCCTCAAGTCCTTCCCCCTTATACTCCCTCTTCTCCTCAACTTTCAGTTCCCTCGTTTCTTGGTTTCCCATCTTTCTTCCATATCCCTCTCCTCTCTCAATTTCCCTCCATCCTTCTAGCTCTCGTTCGCTGAACTCCCTCTGTCTCTCACATCTACCTTCCCTCCTCCTAATGCCAATTTTAGGCCATTTTGCGTCAATCCCCTCCCCATCCCTCCCTGTTTGGCTACCCCACCCCGGTCTCCCTATCACCAATCTCCTTCACCTCCTCTCTCTCCTCCCAATCCCTCTATTTCCTCCCTCTCCTCCATCTCCCCCGCCCCTACCCTCTTCTCGCAACCAAAATACCCATATTAATGAAACACAACCCATTTTAAACAATTATTTTTCTCTGCTCCCACCTTGAACAAACAATGACGCATATTTGCACGATTTAAACCATGCGGGAGCTATTTTCACCTCACATTCGTTTCTATTAAAACCGGGTGTACGAACCTGTGTACGTAACTTCATAAGCAGCCGTACGTCAAAGTACAAGAGCCATAAAATCCAAAACCTTACATTGAAAATTGTAGGAGTTAATGTTATCTATTATTTATTTACGGTATTGAAAAACTCCGCCAAAGCGCGAGCGGCCAGCGAAGGAGTCCAGTGGCACTGACAGGGAGTACGGATAGGCGTCGATGTCGCACGCGAAGGCTCCGAGGGAGCACTCGATGGCGGGAAACGCCTCGGGATTCGCGACGCCTCGCTTCACAGCTTCCAGAACGACCTCTGAGAAAAAAACGAGAGACGAGTGAGAGATTCGGACTTTTTTAGAGTCGAAAGTAAAAGCAAGGAAGCAGAAGGAGAAAAGAAGACTCACTATCAGCAGGCTGCATTGGCCAGGCAAAGGATTGTGTGACGTGTCGCATAACCAGCAGCAGCAGAGAGATACACACGGCCGCCATGGCAAAGCACTTCACCTACCGGCACGCAACTTTTGACGTTTAGAGTTTTTAAGCAGTGTGAATAAATACGCAATAGTACCAAATGTATAATATCAAAAATTCAAAACCTAGTTGTTCAAATCGCGCTATTTTTTCATTTTTTCCAGTTTCTACGTATTGTACGTGATTTTTGAAAAAATCGCAAAAAAAACGTCTACTGTTAACTGAAACTGGGATTTACGGGAATCCTATAAACATTTTACGGTAACTGTACTGTGTTTTACGGCTATCGTACGGAAATTTACGAAAAGGTACGATACGCGTATTGGTACTTTCTGTTTTGTAAACTGAAACGGAATGAGCACGGATATGTACGAAATTTTATCGTACATGTACGGATAATTTCAAAAAGAGACGCTGCGGCGTCACACTATTTGCGCGCCGTAAGTTCAAAATGTGTACGAACGCCTTCTTCATTTTTTTTTCAAAGAAGCCACCATGAAAAGTTGAAAACGAACGTTAAAGGAAGTTGCCATTAGTAACGCCACGGAAGTAGACAGTGAAACCGCCGTTCAAGCCGTTGTCGAAGATCTGACTCTGACAAAAAAACAGCGTTAGCGAGGATTCGAACCTGGGCCTACATGTTACAATAGTAGACTTCTTACAAACTGCGGTATATGTTCAATTCAAATTTTTTATATGTACGGAATTGTACGGACAAAATTCATTAACGATTTTTACAATTTTTCAAATCGACCTCTCCAGTTTCTACGTATTGTACGCTCGTTTTAATCGTGCGTAAAATGCGTTTTGAACAGCTATGTATCAAAAGGACAAAAAATACTCTGTTCGTACTCATACCAATTAGTACAGTTTTTAGTACGAAATTGACTTCATTATATTTATTCATAGTTGTTCAAAACGTATTCTACGCACGATTCGAACGCGCGTACAATACGTAGAAACTGGAGAGGTCGATTTGAAAAAATCGTAAAAAACGTTAATGATTTTTTTCCGTACAAATCCGTACATGTTAAAAAAATTGAATTGAACATGTATCGCAGTTTGTACGCTTTCCGTCGAAAAATAAAATTTATTTAAATTGTTATTACTCCTTATGCATGCATCGGAACGTCTACATTTTTTAGTTACGGTCAATATTGTCAGCTGTTAGTATATAATTGCGTAAGCCCAGGTTCAAATCTTGCAAAATGCTCATTATTTGTCAGAATAAAACTGTCTAACTACTGCCGTGGCGTCGGTAATGGCGTCTTCCTTGAATATTCGCTTTCAACTGTTGAAGTACTTATGGCGGCTTCTTTTCCAAAATTTAAAGAAGACGCCCGTACACATTTTGAACTTACAACGCTCAAATAGTGTGACGCCGCTACGTCTCTTTTTGGAAATGTCTGTAGACGTGACCCTAAATTTTCGTACATTTCTGTGTACATTCTGATCAGTTTACTGAACAGAAAGTACCGATACGTGCATCGAATCTTTTCGTCAATTTCCGTACAGTTATCGTAAGTATTCGTACAGTTACCGTAATTTGTCTATAGTTTCCGTAAATTTTCAGTTTCAGCTTACAGTAGACGTTTTTTTGCTATTTTTTGAAAAGTCACGTACAATACGTAGAAACTGGGAAAAAGGAAAAAATCGCGCGTATTGAACAACTAGGTATATATTAAATAGAGGTGAATCTCCATCAGCGAAAAAGTGGGGCCGTTTACTGGATGCACTACTGTACATTTTCGTACCATTTCGTACAGTTATTTTTTCTTGAATTTAAAACATGGTTACAGGAATTCCACCAAGATTCTACAAGCGTCCAAGAGTAAGATTTGACCGTCGGATGATTTATTATTTGCATATACGACACAATCCCCGTATCCAGGCACCTTGTGGATAAGGCCTGACTTCCATTAGTGAAAAAGTGAGGTTGTTTACTAAAAGGCCGTACTGTTTCGTACCATTCCGTATCCCACTTTTTTTTCGTCAGGAAAAACATCTTTACTGAAAATCTCTAAGGTAATGGGCGTAAAAATTGACCGTCGATCCTCTGGTTTTTTAATCTAAGACGCCATCTCGTGAACCTTCTCGCGAACCTTCCATGTGTTGGTAATGTCGTCAGAGTGTCGCAGAGAGGACAGAACGCACACACTTAACGCAAATTGGGCCCTGGAATAGATGAAAATATCCACGATGAACGGCGATCTGGTGCCACATCGTCGTCTAGGCCATGTGATTCCTGGCTCGGTGGATGCGAGTCCACTGAAAGTCGAGAGAAAATATTTTATTTGGAGGTACTAACGCTTCGCCATCCACTGACCTTGTTGTACAAATCTGACATTTGCGTCCGCTTTTACAAATCTTGTTTCGTCCGCCCGTACATATTTTTATTCAAATTTTGCACAGATATTACCATAGTTCAAAAGTAGGTGAAAGTAGCCCCATACAATATGCCTATTGTATGCAAAACATACACTATGACCTTAAGACCCATATTGTATTCGGACCTATTCGGACAAATTAAAACATTGTGACCAAAAATTGGACCAATTAAAACATTCGAACCAAAAAAATTATTTACACCGTCAGATTCGGACGATCGGACGGTCGCTGATCAAAGTAGCGATCTAAGAAGATCACATGTAAAGCCCATAACCCAAATTACGATAAAGGCGCCGACCAAAGGCCTACCATAAAAACGCCTACTTTTGATCTATGGATATTACATACAGGCTTTGCGTTCGATATCACGTATAGGCTTTGCGTTCGAAGATTCTTTCTAGAATTTCAGTGTCCTGATATTAACATACGTGATACCAATCAAAATGAGCCATGCAAATAAAAAGTGGTTTATTGAGTCGACCTAGTGGAAAACACGGCAGTCAGTAAACGTATGGTACATTTACCGAGACCGCCTATTGGAAGTCTGGCCTAACGTGATTTTTTTGATTACCGTTCTCACGGTCGCCATTAACTGGCCGTGTGAAATTGCTACACACAACGGAAAATCAAGATAAGTTCCGGGATGGACGGGCGATGACAACCGTCGACCTCGTATGCGCAATGTGATGGGGGATGCAAATCCACCAAAGCCCACGAAAAAATCTTTGCCGGTGGATATCTGCTCATGCTCCATCCATTGACTTTTCGAACAATGATATAGTACG